>JAAALK010000288.1:42569042-42924059 GCA_019279435.1 Zizania palustris | reverse complement strand
AGTAACTCCAACATTCCGCATACTCTGTTAAACCTTTCCCAACTCCCGACCAATTTAATTCGCCATTCTTTTTCAGTCGGAGTTGGGGCACCCAAAATCTTCTCCGAAGCCCTTACAATTTGCTCTGAAGTAATAGGGGCTGAAGAAGCTAAAAAATAATTCAAGTTAGTTTTTCTTCGAAGTAAATATGTACAATGCATGTTGATTTCGAAGTTACCTGCAGGGCTCGAAGTAAAATTGATCTTGCGAAGACCGCCTTCCGAGTCATCCTCGAAGATGATAGGCCAGTTGGCCATCAGCGGAGGAATTTGCAGTCCGAGGAATTCTTCGGCTAAGTCCCGCATGCTTAACCTTCGGCTAATTTTCTGAAGCAGGTTAAGACGAGCTTCGAGCTAGCCTTCGTCAGGCTGCACTAAGGCTTCTTTCCGGAATTGAATTTCTTTGAGGGGCCCAGCCAGAGGACTGCTCGCTCCAACTTCGGCATAGAACCACCTCAGGACCCAATCAGTGTACCATCTAGCATTGATAGCCTTGGCAGGAAACTGAAGAGCATATTCGTCCCGAAGCCTGAAGTTAATAGAGCCGAAGGATACTACCACTTTTTCACCTCCGGAGCCTACGAAGGTCTTCGGCTGGCAAGTTGCTCTATGAAGTGCAGCAAAGATTTCTGCCCTCCCCTCACAACCTTCGGCTCTCAGCGCCCATTCAAAGATAGCTAACCTAGCTACTGCATTCGGAGATAATTGAGGGAGGGTTACATGAAACAGATCCAATACCTCCGCCAGGAAGTCTACAGCAGGAAGGCCCAAGCCAGCTTCGAAGAAAGCTTCGAATACTACTACTTCTCTGGGTCTTGGTGATGGAATCGATTCTTTGCCCGGCTTCCGAATCATAACTCCATTACTAATTTTTCCCCCCGCTGTGATTGCCAAAGACTCTCTCTTGCAGGTAGAAGGCCCCAACTCAAAAGATTGATCCAAATACTTGGTCGATGGCGGGCACAGACCTTGGTCATCGGCGATTTGGGGATTTCTCCCCCCTGCCGCCATGGATGTCGCCGCCCGCATCGGAGGTGCCGCCGCCAACGCTGCCGCCGCTGCCGCTGCGGCCGCCTGTTGCCGAGCCAAAGCCGAAGGAGGTGCAGATCCCTTGGTCTTCACCATCGCGATCGCCGGATTGCTCTGAGGAAATGGAGGCTAGGGCTCAAGAACTCAAAGGGCTCAAAAGTTTTTGATTGCTAGAATGCGGTGAAAAGGTAACCGGGTAACTTCTAGGCCCTCTATTTATAGCCTAGACTTCACTTTCTTACCGTTAATCCATGTCGTTTCGCATTCCTGTCGTTACTTCTTTTACGAAATTAACGCCTGCTACAGTTTCCGTTGGAAATAGAAACTAATGGCTATTTTTTCTAAGTCTGAAAAGACTTTCGAACTTCCTAAGTCAGTTCTAAGATAGTTCGAAAAACAATTACCTTAAGACTGATTCGGAGTTCATATCTTCATGCATTTCGGAGATAAAATAAAAACCAATAACCCCTATGATTGGTTATCTTTTCCTTTCGTATACTGCTTTCCTAACGTTACAGGTCAACGGAGAAGCGTATTCGAGGGGCTACTGTTGGGGGAAAATATCTCATCTTCGAGGTTATTGCCGAAGCAACATAAAGACAGTCATCAGGTTCGAAGGTTCTCAGAAGATCATCTTCGAAGACACCTAGAACCTCGTTCGAAGCACAAAGATAGGCATTGGTTCAGAGTATGTCTTCGAACTAAAGCCCTTCAAGATCTTTTCTGCCAGCTAAGATGGAAGACTTATCTTCTTTCTTATTAGATTAGTCTTTTACCATTTTAGCCCTATTAAGGAAACCGAATAGTTTCCTTAATGTCGGTTGTAATAGAGGGGTAAATAGGTCTTTTCCTTAATGTTTGGGCCTATAAATACCCCCCATTTCACCCTGTAATAGGGACCGAATACAAGTTATTCAATACACACATTCGAACTATTCTAAGTTATTATCCTTTCGGAGGCTTAGAACAGTTTGCTTCACAAACACTTCGTTTGTTAGTTTCTTTTCTACAGAAACCTGTTAGCGTAATCCTTTACGCCAACATTTCCCTTTAGGGTTTAATTAATACTTTAATTAAATAATACAGAAAAACTCTTAAAAATTTATAAACTAATTTCAGAAGATATAATGGCTCCTTTTCGCTGTTAGTATTACAATAAAAATGGAATGACCATTTTGTCCATGACATTTATTAAGTAACATTCCTAAGACCCCTTTAGGATGTAATTATTATTTCATTCAGAAAAACTCCTAAAAATTTATATATATTAATTTTAGATGAAATATTGACTCCAGTACTCTGTTTATAAGCCAATAAAATATAATAATTCATTTTGCTCATTTTAATTTACTAAACAACATTTCCAAGGCCCTTTAAAATAAATGATTAATTCATATAATGGAAATACAACACTTTACAAAAATATCATGAAAAATGATATAATAAATTCAGAGGCCTTAATGACTTTATTCTACTGTTTGAATGCAATAAAAATAACATGTTCACTTTGCCCACTTTAATCTATTAATTAATATTGCAAAAGCCCTTGTGGGATAATTAAGTAATTCATAAAATAGAGGTTAAACACTTTATAAAAATGTCATGACAACTTATATAATAACTTCAGGAAACCTAACAACTTGAGTTTACTATTTTTAATACAATAAAAATAGAATATTCATTTTGCCCACTTTGTTCCATTTAATCATATTACACAAAGCCCTTTTTAATAGTAAAGATCCATACTTTATGAAACTTATCTTAAAGCTAGATAACAAACTTCAGAAGACTTAATAATTTAAAGTCACTATTTTTGATACCATAAAAACATCAAGGCTAATTTATACCTCTCTAAGTTCATCTCAAAAAGGGGAAATAAAAACCCCTAGGAAAAATAAATTACATCAAGTCATAAATTCAGAAATCTCATTAGGAATCAATCTGAAATATTTAAGTAACAATTCCCTAGAATTTAAGACTCTATCTCCCTTACTTAAATCCAACAACAACTTGTATGCTTGTATGCTTGATTTTGGATTGTTTATTGAATGTTGTGTTTACTTTTCCGTATCGAGAAGACTACGACGCCGTCGAGGATCCAGAGTTTTACCCCGAGGATCCACCTTCACCATTCACGGATCAAGGCAAGTCATCGACCCTTATGTGGAAATAGTTGATCATCATTGAGCCCATGTTTTAATAAACTATCGCTATAACTCATAGGTTAATATTGCATTAGTCAAATATCAAGTCTTACACTTACATTTATTAGATCCCCGTCCTTGTGTGCAAACCCAATCCATGCTTATTGAGCCTTAACTCCTTGTCACTCTACAAATAATATATTAGCTAGTGCCCAATGTACCAGCACAACTGCTATAGGATAAAAATAATGAGTCATAGTTAGATGGATTCTGGTATATGAAATACCCCGTTATTCTTGTCCCTGGACTCTGTTGGAGTTGGCTAAGTTATAAGTATGGTGGGTTATGGGTGCAAGCTCGGAAACTGGTTGGTCGCACCCGGGACACTATAAGGACCGGTCTGCGGGATCTGTTGCAAAGCACTTCCGTACCAACCACAAGTCTAATGGGTAAGTCCTACTGGAAGTGTGGAACACTCCGCCTCTCGGCACCATAGTGGAGGGGGCAAGGGGCAAGCCTGCGGGCGACTTGTACCAAAGGAGGCTCAAGGGGGGGTATGGTGGGGCACCGACGCGTCGGGACACCATATGAAACCTATAAGAGGGTGCTGTTGATTCGGGGAGGACCATATGGAAGGTTTTGGCACGAGTTCCCGTGAAATGGGTCATCTCGTTACACTTCGGTGTAAGTGATGAGTGCGTGCCTTGTGGGTACAGTGGTACATCTCTGATCAGAGTAAAATCAATCTTTTCGAAAAGCCGAGCCCACGGTCAAGGGCGAGTTGTGTGACTACTCGCAGTTAGTTTACAATTGGTTGAATGATTGAGTTATTCATGGCATGTAAGGACTGTTGTGCGAGGAGGTGAAACGTACTCCTCGAGTTAGAAGATGATGATGCATGCACATGTTTACTTTTCAGTACTAATAAATTGATCACATTTAATGCTTTACAATTATGCTTCTTCCGCAAAACTAGCCACTATCTCCCTTGTTATTACCTTGCATTATATTTGCATTTGGTGGCTTGCTGAGTACATTTGTACTCACCCCGTTGACTTACACCATCAGAGCCCGTCTACTACGAGGAGGATGAAGGTCTGGAGTAGCGACCCAGTCAAGGCGAGACTGGAAGGAGGCGTTCATCTAGGACCCTTATTTTTATTAGTTTCTCTTCATCTTTATTCACTTTTGTATTAATGCGGTCTACGAACCGTGAATGATTGCCCGTATTGTACGAGGTCGCGTGATGAACGTCTTGTTTTATTGATTTTCTATGGAATTTCAATAAAGTCCTGATTTATTAAATCAGGGCGCGACAAGATGGTATCAGAGCTGACTTGACTGTAGGAAGCAAAACAGACCTGACCTTAGGACTTATATATATTCACTATATTTTACAAAAAAAATTACTTATCCTCTCATCTTCCGGGATTTTCACAAAAACTTTCTTTTGTAGATGCCGGTCCATACCATGAGCGGGACTCTTCGAGACGAGGCCGGATTCATCCGCGAGCTTCGCGTGCTCGTCGACTTCTTGGGGTTTCCCCATGAGCCCGCATTCCATGGGATCTTTCCCGATGCGAACGAGAGCTACTGCGAGGTCACGGTTGTTATCCGCCCCTCCTCCACGCAACCACCCTTCTACACCCATGGAGTTGGAGGACCTTCGTTCGTGGTGGCCAGCCAGCGAGCTGCTCTTCAGTCCATCGCCGAGCTTTGACTGGTCTACGACTGCCACCTCCGCGACACCGTCTACCGCTTCATGCCCATGCGCACACCCGGGAGTCACCGCAGTATCTACATCAGCTCCCTCCCTCAGAACAACTCCGCCATCACCCGCACCATGAGACTCTTGGAGGCCATGGACAACCTCCACACAGAGGCCGTCCTCGACGCAGACAGCCAGCACGACACCATCGACTTCTACCGCCACACTTCGGAGAACCTGACCCACGAGAATGCAGAGCTTCATCGACAGCTTCAGCAGAACCCCCAGTTGACCCTCAAGGTGGAGGAATTGAGGCGCCAGAACGAGCTCCTACGCCAGGGCGCCATGGTCAATACCCAGCTCCGCCAGCAGCTCAAAGACTTGAAGAAGGATCTTGAGGAAATCGCACCTCTTCCGCCTCGCAAGAAGAAACCCCTTCGGATCCCCACCGTGAGGCCCAAGAGGATCTCCCGCAGTGCCCCACCCGCCGAACCATCCAGCTCCTCGACCCAGACCGTCTCCCACGAGCCTGTGATCGAGCCGTCCCCCGAGCTACCATAGACGTAGAGTTACGGTTGATTGCTTTTCTTATTACTTGATTGTATTACCATTCATGTCAAAATTAAGGCATGAATGAAGATATAAATAAATGTAATCGCAAGAACGATACATTTTGAAATAAAAGCTTAATCCCATTTCCTCATATACCTATTAGGTCATAATCCCAACCTAAAGGAGAGAATCTACCTCTAAGTTTCAACTCAACAAGATTCGTTCGTCACCGTTCTGCAAGGTCAACTCCAATCGTGAAGTCAAGACACGTTATCAGGAAAGCCCTAACTTAGCCAAACCCAAATGTAGATTTAAAGCCTCTAGTGTAAAGAAGTGATTCCTAGCTAAAACATATCCATGACTTTCTAGCCTTTCCGAATCTTGGGACGAGATTCTTGTTAAGGAGGTTAGGATTGTAACACCTTGATTTTTGTCAGGCGTTAGGAATAAAATAAATTAATTAATAAATAAATTTCAAGGAAAGGATTCCCTATAAATCAAGAAAGAGGAAAGCTAAAATATGGGCCTAAAAATTTCATTTAAATAACAATTAGCTAGAGTATTCTCCTAAAAATTCTCCTAAGCATTAAATCACGTTCCAAAAATTTTCTGGAAATTTTGGTACCAAGGAATTCAATAAGATATAATCAACATCACTTCATCTTAAACCTCTAACACCAATAGAATATATTACAACATGAATGTTGAGTGAATAAAATACATGATAAATCATTTATATTAAAAATAATATAAGGCATGAGTGTGAAAAATGATAAGGAACTAAAATAAGATATTTAAGCATCTAGGTCAAATTACTCATCGTAGGCAATAAAATCAGTAACAATTTCCCCTTAACGATGGCACCTTCTTTTTGAACCCTTCAAACTTCAGGATGGCCAATAACCAAGGATCAGAAGCTCCACACGATGGAAACACCTCAGGCAATCTGCCTCAGTGGGGTGCACCTGTACGTCAGCAGACCCCTGTGGTCTATCATCCCACACTTGCGGAGATGATGACAAAATAGAACCAACTGATCGCGACGCTGCTTACCCAGATGCAACAACAACAGAAGCAGATGCAAGAGCAGCAGGCACAGTTGTTCCGTCTCCAACAACACCAACACGAGCTCTCCCTTCAGTTAATCTACGGGGACTTCGCCAACTTTCAGAGATTGGTGAACGAAGCAATTATACCAGAAACCAGAGTGATTCCACCTCAAGCCCCAACCCCTGCCAAGCCACGAACCACCCTCGGAGGACCAAGCACAGACATCCCACCCCAAGCACCGCCAGCCAGAAGGACACCAGCACAAGCTACCGGATACAAGAGGGACAGGAACGGCAAGCCGATTGTGTGCTACAACTGTCGCCAAGAAGGCCACTACGCCAACAAGTGCCCCTACCCCAAGCGGGCGCCATCCTCCATTCCAAACCCAGAGGGACATACCCTAGTTCACCACAAAGAGAACCCAGATACAACCGAAGACACTCCCAATTTGATCTCAACCAACCCAGTTCCGGAGATCGCTTTGCCTACTTCTGATGTAACTCTTTCTCCTAATCTGGAGCACTAGTAGACCTCAGTCCCTTAGTTTTCCCGAGATTCGCTTCGAATCTCGAGGACGAGATTCTCTGTAAGGGGGATAGGATTGTAACAGCCCCAAAATTAAAAGGGAATAAAATAAAGGAAAAATAATATTAAATGAATTTCTGAATTTTATTATTAAAGAAAACTCCTAAAAGAACCCTATTAAAGCCCAACAGAGATAAATATTCCTAATTTGGACTTGACAATTTTATGGGATAAACTAGAGGCCAAGAAATATTTTTGAGAATTTTTACAAAATTTTAGAAACAGTGCTTCAAGCCTTAATCAAATAATTAAATTTCTGGAATTATTTTAAACAGAAAAAACAATTTTAAATTCAATTGGGGCGCAACCCCGTTTTCCTCCCTCCGAAAGCCTTTTCGGCCCAGCCCAGCATGCCCCTCTCGCTGACAGGCGGGGCTAGCCTGTCGGCGCCGACCCCTTCTCCCTCCTCTCCCGTGCGCTCCGCCGGGTCCACACGTCAGTCTCCGCAGTGCGCCCCCTCTCCCGCTGCCAAGCATGGCCCGCTTGTCATCCCCTCACTCCTTCACGCGCGCTCGCTGACAGGTGGGACCCACCTGTCAGGATCGTCTTCAACAATGGAAGGGGATCTCCCCTTCCATTCCCGTCGGCCCCCTTGCCCGATTCCTTCGCCGGCTGCCCGAATCCATGAAATCGAGCCAGGGATCGCCTTCCCCTCTCGCCGGTGATCTATTTCCCCCAAAAGCCGACGCGTTTTCGCCCAATTGGAAGCCAATCCGAGCACATGGGAGCTCGCCAGGAATTGGGAGGAAATCCTCCTCGGGTTGCCCTCTTTTTCCTTTCCAAACCGACGCCGGCGAGCCCTATAAAAGGCCTCCCACCCTCGCCGCAACCCGACCACACCGCCAGAGCCTAGGCACCGCAGTCCCGAGCCGCTGCCACCCTTTTTTAGGGTTCTCCCATGTTTTCTCTCCGGCAAGCCCTCGCCGGCGCTCCAAGCCACCGCCGCCCTCGCCGTAGCCACCATCGGGATACCCTCCGCCTCCTCTACCCCGGCCTCGCATCGGTTGGCCGTGAAGACCGCCGGAACATCTCGCTGACGTCGATCCCGAAGGGAACCGCCGCCCTCTCCTCGACGCCGGCCACCGCCACTGCTCCATCATCGTCACCGCCGGTATGCCAAGAACCCCCTCGTGCCCCTCTGTCCATTTTTGGCCTTAGCCGTACCCTTAGGCCTCGCCGTCGCCGGGAATTCCTCGCCGGAGCTCCACCGGAGTCGGGGAAGAAGGGGTAAATTACCCCTTCGCCGCGTGCCGTGCTCGATCCCTCGTGGACCGCACGATTTTGATCTGGCGGCCCGGATTAAATCCTCGCGGGATTTAATCCTGGCCCTTGATCTTAACCGAACCGGTATCGACGCATCCTGGCCGTCGATCGTCACTTAAGCGCCCCACTCCACCGACAATCGTTGGATCTGGATCCAACGGTCCAGATCCAATCGGCCCACGCGCACAGTGCGCGGGTCCATGGTGGACCTGGCTCACCGTGGACCCAAGCCTGTTTTCTGGTTTAAAAATAATTCAGAAAATAGTTTAAACTTCCAAAATTCATATCTTGCTCAATTTAACTCCAAATTTCACTATTTTAATTCTGGAAAATTTGTCTTTTTATCCTCTACACTTTTATGCAATAAAAACAATATGTTTATTTGGCACATAATAATCTTATTAAATAATAAAGAATATTTCCCTTTAGGGTTTAATTAATACTTTAATTAAATAATACAGAAAAACTCTTAAAAATTTATAAACTAATTTCAGAAGATATAATGGCTCCTTTTCACTGTTAGTATTACAATAAAATGGAATGATCATTTTGTCCATGACATTTTATTAAATAACATTCCTAAGACCCCTTTAGGATGTAATTATTATTTCATTCAGAAAAACTCCTAAAAATTTATATATATTAATTTTAGATGAAATATTGACTCCAGTACTCTGTTTATAAGCCAATAAAAATATAAGAATTAATTTTGCTCATTTTAATTTACTAAACAACATTTCCAAGGCCCTTTAAAATAAATGATTAATTCATATAATGGAAATACAACACTTTACAAAAATATCATGAAAAATGATATAATAAATTCAGAGGCCTTAATGACTTTATTCTACTGTTTGAATGCAATAAAAATAACATGTTCACTTTGCCCACTTTAATCTATTAATTAATATTGCAAAAGCCCTTGTGGGATAATTAAGTAATTCATAAAATAGAGGTTAAACACTTTATAAAAATGTCATGACAACTTATATAATAACTTCAGGAAACCTAACAACTTGAGTTTACTATTTTTAATACAATAAAAATAGAATATTCATTTTGCCCACTTTGTTCCATTTAATCATATTACACAAAGCCCTTTTTAATAGTAAAGATCCATACTTTATGAAACTTATCTTAAAGCTAGATAACAAACTTCAGAAGACTTAATAATTTAAAGTCACTATTTTTGATACCATAAAAACATTAAGGCTAATTTATACCTCTCTAAGTTCATCTCTAAAAAGGGGAAATAAAAACCCCTAGGAAAAATAAATTACATCAAGTCATAAATTCAGAAATCTCATTAGGAATCAATCTGAAATATTTAAGTAACAATTCCCTAGAATTTAAGACTCTATCTCCCTTACTTAAATCCAACAACAACTTGTATGCTTGTATGCTTGATTTTGGATTGTTTATTGAATGTTGTGTTTACTTTTCCGTATCGAGAAGACTATGACGCCGTCGAGGATCCGGAGTTTTACCCCGAGGATCCACCTTCACCATTCACGGATCAAGGCAAGTCATCGACCCTTATGTGGAAATAGTTGATCATCATTGAGCCCATGTTTTAATAAACTATCGCTATAACTCATAGGTTAATATTGCATTAGTCAAATATCAAGTCTTACACTTACATTTATTAGATCCCCGTCCTTGTGTGCAAACCCAATCCATGCTTATTGAGCCTTAACTCCTTGTCACTCTACAAATAATATATTAGCTAGTGCCCAATGTACCAGCACAACTGCTATAGGATAAAAATAATGAGTCATAGTTAGATGGATTCTGGTATATGAAATACCACGTTATTCTTGTCCCTGGACTCTGTTGGAGTTGGCTAAGTTATAAGTATGGTGGGTTCTGGGTGCAAGCTCGGAAACTGGTTGGTCGCACCCGGGACACTATAAGGACCGGTCTGCGGGATCTGTTGCAAAGCACTTCCGTACCAACCACAAGTCTAATGGGTAAGTCCTACTGGAAGTGTGGAACACTCCGCCTCTCGGCACCATAGTGGAGGGGGCAAGGGGCAAGCCTGCGGGCGACTTGTACCAAAGGAGGCTCAAGGGGGGGTATGGTGGGGCACCGACGCGTCGGGACACCATATGAAACCTATAAGAGGGTGATGTTGATTCGGGGAGGACCATATGGAAGGTTTTGGCACGAGTTCCCGTGAAATGGGTCATCTCGTTACACTTCGGTGTAAGTGATGAGTGCGTGCCTTGTGGGTACAGTGGTACATCTCTGATCAGAGTAAAATCAATCTTTTCGAAAAGCCGAGCCCACGGTCAAGGGCGGGTTGTGTGACTACTCGCAGTTAGTTTACAATTGGTTGAATGATTGAGTTATTCATGGCATGTAAGGACTGTTGTGCGAGGAGGTGAAACGTACTCCTCGAGTTAGAAGATGATGATGCATGCACATGTTTACTTTTCAGTACTAATAAATTGATCACATTTAATGCTTTACAATTATGCTTCTTCCGCAAAACTAGCCACTATCTCCCTTGTTATTACCTTGCATTATATTTGCATTCGGTGGCTTGCTGAGTACATTTGTACTCACCCCGTTGACTTACACCATCAGAGCCCGTCTACTACGAGGAGGATGAAGGTCTGGAGTAGTGACCCAGTCAAGGCGAGACTGGAAGGAGGCGTTCATCTAGGACCCTTATTTTTATTAGTTTCTCTTCATCTTTATTCACTTTTGTATTAATGCGGTCTACGAACCGTGAATGATTGCCCGTATTGTACGAGGTCGCGTGATGAACGTCTTGTTTTATTGATTTTCTATGGAATTTCGATAAAGTCCTGATTTATTAAATCGGGGCACGACATAGTGGAAACTATCCTATATTATAAACAAGGTTATATACGGTAAAGCACTGCAAGGTAGATGGATAAGCTGGACATCCAATCAATCATGTCCTTCGGCTTCGAGTCCTCCATCTTCCCTTCGGAGGGTTCTCTAGGGCTTCGCACCGTAGCACCCTCCGGTCGTGGCGACGCATGCTTCGAACAACAGTCCGCCAATCTTCGGAGTCCTTACCAGCCTTCAAAGGGTTAATCTTTAAGTCCTGGAAATGGAGTAATTTCCCCCAACAGTCACCACACTCAAAGCATCCGGATTTTGCGCCGTGTCTCTTAAACATTCTTTATCATAGACATGTCGCACCCGGTTGTTAAACAAGCACAGATCATCATCTCCTAGAGTATCAAGTTGTTCCTCGGAAATAGACATGGAAAACGCAGTACAACTCATGGCATTAGGATCAGCAGATGGTGTCGCAAGCGCCAGAGTCTTTGATCCAGAACTAGTGAGATTTGATCTCAACTGGATATCGACCTCTGAGGCCTTGAGCTTACTAAAAAGCTCTGCGATGGTCAAGGTATCATATGATGTGCTCTCAACAATAGAAGAGACCTTGATATCCCAGATCTTAGGGTCCAAGGTATGGAGTACCTTAAGCGCCTGTTCATGATCCGAGACCAGCTGATCACCCTCGTCCTTGTTAACACGAAGCTTGTTAATGATCGATTGAAAACGACCAAACAAAGCCTCAACAGTCTCACCCGGCTTCTGTGAGAAATTTTCATACTCATGCCGGTAGGTCTGATATAGTCTAGCCTTGACCTGAGCTGTCCCCTCATGGTGTGCCTGGAGGGTAGCCCAGATCTCACGAGCAGTGGTGAGATGGCTAACACGCTCAAATTCACTAGTACCTAGACCATAAAATAAAATATTCACCGCCTTACTATTATTTTGATGCTGGGTAATTACATCAGCAGTAGTATCTGCAGCAATAGTCGTTATGGTGAAACTAGGATGAACACAAATCTCCCATATGTCTGAGCTCTAGCTCATAAGGTATGCTCGCATGCGAGTCTTCCAATAAGTATAGCCAAAAGCTTCTAGGGATGGGATTTTACCAGAAGACGTCATGGTCACTACCTAGGTTTTGAATCGGTTAAGATATTAGAAAAACCTAACCTTGCTCTGATACCACTTGTAGGACCGAAAGTAGCGACCATAGAGGGGTGAATGGGCGCCTAAAAATTTCTTGCTAAACTATGATTTCATCCCATCACCCAAACAAACTTAACCAGACAAATAATATTAGCAATTCAAATTACTGGAATTAAAGTTGTCCAGACTAAAAATGATGGGTATCTTAATTTAAATGATATTAAAGATAAACTGAATAAAATAATGCAGTAAATAAAAGCACCTAGATAAATTACGAGATATTTATATTTCAGTCTAAAAATAAAATACCATTCAAATGAATAAAACTGATCATTCAAAAGTTAATTCAAAAATAAACCTAATACATTGCGCGCAAATAAAAATATTATTTCGACTAATAATATCTTAATTAATTTTCCCCCTTTTTTATTTATACTACCAGATTAAAATTATTTAAATAAATAATAGTACTAATATGATCTAGCAGATAAAAGGATAATATAACAATGAATCAACTAACAGATTTGTATTTTAATTAAAGATAGACAATTATTTATTTAATTAATCTAACTGCAAATTAAGAGATTAGATTAAATACTTGCATCTATCAACGTCGCCGCGAACCATCCGCAGAAACTTGTGCTGCTCGTCGCCGCTAGCAGATCTTCACGCGCTGCTCGTCGCCGTGAGTTGGAAAACAAAAACAGAAGCGCTGCAATGCTGAAAAGGCGTTGGTAGGAAAGTTGTCGCCGCGCTTGAAGGACGTGCTGCCGGCTAGCTAGCTCCACGTATGGGAAGACAAACTCCACGTACAGGAAGACAAAAGCAAATTTGTTTTTCTATACCGTGTGATGCTGCGCGAACGCTTGGGAAAAACAAACCGCAGGAACGTCGTGTGGAGCGCCGAGCTACGTTTCACGTGCCGCCGAAAGGCTCCTGCATCCTGCCGCTCGCCAGGAAGGAAAATAGTTGTTGTACGCTCGGAGCAAATTTTTCAGATAAAAAAAACCGGTAGGCAGCTTTCCGCGGAAGAAGAATAGCCGCAAAAACAAATGTGGACTATAGATTGATCTGGGAAAAAAACAGTCGACTATCCCCTAAGGGATAGGGGCCTATTTATAGGCAAATCCTAATACATGAAAAGACTAATTTACCCTTGGGTAAAATAAACTGACTCTAAAATAAATTCCGAAATTACTGAAATATTCTAAACTTAAAAACTAAATATTAATATCCTAAAAATGAATTAATCATAGATTGTCAGTTTTGCGCCGAAACTGACAAAGCGTCCACCGTCTTCACACCGGGTACCCGGATTGGGCCGACCTGACCCCACAGCTTCCTCAGCCCGGCAATCGCTTGCCGCCCGTGTACCTGAGTCAAACCCAGTCAACAAACTAGTGGATCATCTGCCGCTCCTAGCCATGTACCCAGATTGGGCCAGCCCGACTCCGCGGCTCCTCTGCCCGGCCGTCGCTCACTGCCCGTGTACCTGAGTCACATGTGCCTCAGACTCGGCAGGTCTTCATCTCTCCCTTCCATTGACTTCCGTTGACAATCACTCATCACATCTGGAATATCAAAACCATATTCTTCAACATGGTTTCTCAATAATGATTGTTCTCGGCCATAAGTGATGAGGCCGAAGACATGTTTGTCGGAGGTGCACTAGCTATAGGAACCGGGGGTGCGGCCTCAGTAAAGCCAAACCTTCTAAGAGTCGCCTCTACTTGGGAGCTGACTGCCGAATCTAAACGGTTGGCTAGTGAAGCGCTAACGGCCTGATCTACTGATGCGGCTATCTTTTGCTCAATTTCTAAAGAAGATAAATGAGGCGATACCGGTGTTACCTGGACCTGAGTAAGGTCGGGGGTGACGATGTCGTGCTTGACGAAGCCTACGTGTGTCTTGATGTAGCCCCCAAGCATCTTGTCTTGGAGCGCCTTTAGCATTGCCTCGATCTCTGCTCGGTCTTCTATGGGGATATCTTCAAGTGTAGGTGACATTATGTTGCAGTTGTTGATATCCGCGCCTCCTATTGTGTCCATCGGCGGTGTAGACATAGTAGTAGAAGTAGATGTACCGGCGGCCGATGTAGACGAACTCATCATGTTGGTGTAGCTTGTCCCCAGCGGAGTCGCCAAAAAGTGTGTTGACACAGAAACGTGCCGCGCACTTGAGTCAGTCCGACGATCCAAAAGTGCACGGATACTTAGAGATGGGCCTAAGCGTAACATAGCACCGACACCGCGTTCCGACTACCCTTAATAGTGATAAGGGGGGTGGAGTCGCCAGGCAACCAGATTACAAGAAATAATCCAATTAGCCGAAAGAAATAGATTAAACGGATTGAAATCAGCAAACTAGTCGAAGCCCTCCTGGTTCGAAGTCTGATGCGAAGGGTGCGCCGAAGGGTACCTTCGGCGTCTGGTGCGAAGTGCTCCGCCGAAGGGTGCTTCGGCGTTCGGACTGATCCGGCCGAAGATAGACTCCGAACGGATCTGAATGTGGTGATCACCTCCGAACGTGGGGTTCGGCGTGCGATCTCCGATGCAGTGAATTACAGAGTAGCGACGGGAAGGCCACACTCGGGTGCAACTTCGTCTGGTGCAGAGCGTAGTCGTGGCAAAGCCTGTCACGACGAAGTATACCGGTGAAGCCTATTGTCAAAGCCTGCGATCCTGTCGAAGGGTGTCCTGGGGACATCTAGAACCGATCTCTCAGCTCCGAACACCTCCAGCGAAGGGGCTCCTGTAACACCCCAGAAAGTAAAAAGGAATAAAATAAAAGAAAATAATATTTAAATCATTTCTGGATTTAGTATTAAAGGAGAAATCACAAAAGAACCTAAATAAAACCAAAGAGGGAGAAATACTCCAAATCTGGACTTGAAAATTTTATGAGATGAGCTAGAGACCAAAATATAATTTTAGGATTTTTTACAAATTTTTATCAATAGTGATTCAACCCTTAATCAAATATTCGAATTACTGGAATTATTTTAAATCAGAAATTAATTTTAATCCTTAATGGGCCTCAACCCCGAAACCTCCCTCAGCCCGGCCCAGCCCATCCATGAGCCACTGACAGGTGGGACCGACCTGTCGGCGCTCGCCTCCCCTCTCTCCTCCCGCCCGCATCCCGCCTGGCCCCGCCTGTCGGCCTCCATACGCTCGCCTTCGCCCACTGACCACCCGGCCCCGCTTGTCGGCCCCTTTCCTTTCCCGTTCGCCCACTAACAGGTGGAGCCCACCTGTCAGGATCGTCTTTCTCCCGGGAAGGGGATCCCCCTTTCCTTTCTCCAGGCGATCCCCTTCGGATTTCTTGCCGCCGGCCGCCCGAATCCGCCCGATCGACCCCGGATCATCTTCCCCGGTCGCCACCGCTCCCCTTCCATCGATAGCCGACGCGTTTTCACGTTTTTGGAAAGCTTCCCGAAGCTTTTGGTAACCCTCGCCGGAGCTCACGGAACCCTTCGGTTCCTTGCCATAGGGAGGCCGACGACCCCCCCTATTTAAACCACCAGCGACCACCGCCCTCAGCCACACCGTAGCAGCCCGAGCCGAGTGAGAACAGAGCGCCCATTTCCCGTTTTTCGGGTTTCCCCTCTGCTCCACCTCCGGCGAGCGATCGCCGCTGCCTCGAACCCCCGCCACCCTAGCCACCGCCACCAGAGTGACCGTCGACGACCCCCCGTCCCCGGCATCCACTCGGTTGGCCGTGGATACCGCCAGATCGTCGTCGCCGTCAAGCCCCGAAGAGACCCCGCCATCTACCCTCGCCGCCGACCGTCGCCTCTGCCCCATCGTCGCCATCTCCGGTACCGTTGTGATCCTTGCACTCCCCTGATTCCATTTTAGCCAGTAGCCTAGGCGCTAGGCCCTCACCATCGCCGGAATAGCTCACCGCAGTACCGCCGGAGTTGGGGAAGAAGGGTAAAACTACCCCTTCGCCGCTTGCCATGTCGTACGAGCTCTCGGCCGTTCGATCTGCGGTGAACGGCTGAGATTAGATCCCCTGTTGACTTAATCTGAGCCCTCGATCTAAGTCAAAGCGGTATCGCTCGCTCTCGGCCGTCGATCGCCACTTAAACCCCAGAAGTGATCTCGAGCGTCCACGCGTACCGGTTCGGTATGATTTAATCAGTGGCCGTCCGTTTTCATTTAAGGGATCCCGCCTCGCGCCTGGCCGCCGGATCTGGATCCAACGGATCTGGTTGATCCGGTCCACGCGCACAGTGGTGCGGTCCACCGTGGGCCTGGCTCACCGTGGACCAGAGCCCATTTCTGGTTTTAAATAAAATTCAGAAAATAGTTTAAACTTTGAAAATTCATATCTTGCTCATTTTAACTCCAAATTTCACCATTCAAATTTTGTTAAATCCAGAATAATATTCTCTACACATTAAAGCATAAAAACAGTATGTTACTATTACCAAAAATATTTTTATTAAATAAATGAATAAAAACCCTTTTAGGGTTAAAATTTGAAATACAGAAAATAAATTAGGAAAAATCCTAAAAAGTTAAGTTTTACTGTTTTATACCAAACTTTAGAATATTAAAATATTACTTCACATAAAAACACCCACAAATATGAATATTGCTTATTTGGTGGATTTTATCTGTTTATTAAATGTATTGTTTACTTTTCCGTATCGAGAAGACTACGAGTTCGTCGAGGAGCAGGAGTTCTACCCCGAGGTTCCTCCATCCCCCTTTGCTGATCAAGGCAAGTCATCGACCACCTCTGTGGAAACAGTTGATCATAATTGAGCCCATGTTTTAATAACTTATCGCTATAACCCATAGGTTAATATTGCATTAGACAAATATTCAAGCCTTACACTTATATTTATTAGATCCCTGTCCTTGTGTGCAAACCCAAGCCATGCTTATTGAGCCTTAACTCCTTGTCACTCTACTATAAAAATATTAGCTAGTGCCCAATGTACCGGCACAACTGCTATAGGATAAAAAGAATGAGTCGTAGATAGATGGATTCTGTATATGAATTTCCCTGTTATTCTCGTCTCTGGACTCTGTTGGAGTTGGCTAGGTTATAAGTATGGTGGGTTCCGGGTGCATGCTCGGGCACTGGTTTGTCGCACCCGGGGCACTATAAGGACCGGTCTGCGGGATCTGTTGCAAAGCACTTCCGTACCAACCACAAGTCTAATGGGTAAGTCCTAACTGGAAGTATGGAATACTCCGGCTCGATGCACCATAGAGGAGGGGGCAAGGGGCTAGCCTGCGGGCGACTTGTACCGACGAGGCTCAAGGGGGGGTATGGTGGGGCTCCGATGCGTCGGGACACCATATGAAACCCATAAGAGGGTGCTATTGGGTCGGGGAGGACTATATGGAAGGTTTTGGCACGAGTTCCCGTGTGATGGGTCATCTCGTTACACTTTGGTGTAAGTGATGAGTGCGTGCCTTGTGGGTACAGTGGTACATCTCTGATCAGAGTAATTTAATCTTTTCGAAAAGCCGAGCCCACGGTCAAGGGCGGGTTGTGTGACTACTCGCAGTTAGTTTACAATTGTTTGAATGTTCAAGTTATTCATGGCACGTAAGGACTGTTGAGCGAGGTGGGGCTGACTGTACCCCTCGAGTTAGAAGATGATGATACACATGCACATGTTTACTTTTACGTACTAATAAATTGCTCTCATTTAAAGCTTTACAATTATGCTGCTTCCGCAAAATTAGCCACTCTCTCCCTTGTTATTACCTTGCATTATATTTGCATTCGGTGGCTTGCCGAGTACATCTGTACTCACCCCGTTGACTTACAACATCAGAGCCAGTCTACTACGAGGAGAATGAAGGTCTGGAGTAGCGACCCAGTCAAGGCGAGACTGGAAGGAGGCGTTCATCTAGGACCCTTGTTTTATTAGTTTCTCTTCACCTTTATTCACTTTTGTATTAATGCGGTCTACGAACCGTGAATGATTGTCCGTATTGTACGTGGTCGCATGATGAACGTCTTGTTTTATTGATTTTCTATGGAATTTCAATAAAGTCCTGATTTATTAAATCGGGGCGCGACAGCTCCGAACATGCGAACCTACACCAGGGATGATGCGAAGTACCAATTCAGCCTTAGGACCGAATTTGCGAGGTGTTGCATGGGTGGCGAAAGTAGCAATCTATTACGTAGATTAGTGGATACTTCACAGGCGAAGTAACAAGGCGATAGCAATCTGTTACGTAGATTAACGGGGACTTCATGGGCGAAGTACCAAGGCTTACCACTGTTCCGTAGTGGCGGAAAGAGGGCTTCCAGGCAAACCCACGAAGAGGTACAAAAAAGTAAAGGTAAAAGTAAAGGTACGATCAAAGCATGGCTTTGGTTTGGTTTGAGTTGGGGGGGTCTCCACGCCGGCCAGGGTCTCTATTTATAGAGGGTTAACTCTAATCTAATCTACTATTAATCTGGCCAGATAGAGATAAAGATTGAGCTGGAACGCGTCCAACTCTATCTCTGCCGAGGTGGGCTTCGGCCAGGCCCGCCGAGGCTTGCTCCTCGGGCCGAAGCTTCGGTAGCATGGGCTTCGGCCAGGCTCATTGAGGCTTGCTCCTCGGGCCGAAGCTTCGACAGCGTGGGCTTCGGCCAGGCCCGTTGAGGCTTGCTCCTCGGGCCGAAGCTTCGACAGCGTGGGCTTCGGCTAGGCCCATCGAGGCTTGCTCTTGAGCCAAAGCTTCGGCAGCGTGGGCCTCCGAAGGCTTCCGAAGCTTCGGCAGCGTGGGCCTCTGAAGGCTTTCTGGCCGAAGCCCATGGGCTAGCTGGAGGCTTTCGGAGCCCATAGCTTGATGGGCTTCAGCCCTGTAGGGCTTCGGACATACCCTGGACATGTGTATTTTCGGCCCAAATCACCAAAAATCGATATTTTGATAATCTAGCCATTAATGCTATTTTTTGCTATCAATAAGCCGCCTGTCCAAGTCTTGCTCGGTATCTTCGTGCACTCTTGAGATATTCTCCAACTTCGCATGGCCTCCCTGATCCTCCGGCATCACGCTCCCCGCTTGACTCTCGATCACCCGCCGTCGACAATTGGTCAGTATCTCCTCCCTACACATACCAGACAAGCCAAAACAAGAACGCGACGCACCGCCGAAACCTCGGCACCCAAACCTCCATTTCACATCGAACCCCTCGATGCACTCAACCAACCTCAACCTCAATCACTCATTCTTGTCAATCACTCATCATCCAGACCGAAACCATCCTTGGTTTCACAACCTGTGCTCCATCTAAACATATATATTATTTTAAAAATATTAATAAATTCATTATTGTTAATTTTAGTAATTTACAAATTGAAAATATAATTATTTATCACTCATAACAACATTAATTAAAAATGCTTTAATTCAAACTATGTATTAAGTAGAAAAAAATTATTAAATAAATTAACTACTTTGGTTTCTCTCTCCAAACAACATAACTCTAGATCTATAATCATAAATCAAATTAAAAAAGAGATTAAAACGACGTAAAAATTTATACAAGTGATGAATAATTGTGAGGAGGATCATATTTGTTCGTTTGGGAGAAAGAAACACTATAAATGGAAGAATATTTGAAAATTTCTATTCACAAACCCTAAATTAGTAAAACGCTAATAACTCATTATATACATGATTAAATACAAAATAAATGTGAGATTCGACATGAATTTACCTCCTAGAATGAAATCCTTCAAAAGAAACGAAAACAAAGCCTCTCACCTCTTTATCTAGATTTTTGTCGTCATTGTATGGACCAAATTAAATACGAACTCCGGTAGCTTCGGGCTCGGGGAGGAAGAAGGTCCGCATTTATAGCCAGAATAGTAGTGGCGGTCGCAAGTGATGTCATCAATACATTAGTGGCAGACAGCGTAGCATCGGTGACTACTATTGGTAAAGTAGTAGCGGTCCGGGCTGACGTCATTAGCGACCACCACTACTAGTGGTTATACTAGTGGCGGTCAGTGCTGACGTTAGCATCAACCGCCACTAGTAGTGGTGGCCACCGGTGCGGTAGCACCTAGAACCACTATAGTGGCGGCCCTCTAATAATCCGCCACTACAATGTTTTTGCCCAACACCACTGCAGTGGCGGTTTATAGTAGTGTACCACCGTAGGTGGACAATACTCTGACAAGCTGTAGTTGTTAGAAACTCTACTAAACAGGCTCTAAATATTCTTGATTCTCTATGCATATGATTGTAAATATTCATATTTATAAGTAAAGTATGAATAAATTTGCAACAAACCAAAGTCATGTAATTCCAAGTGTATTCTCTGGACAATTTTCCCAACACTTCTAGTTGTCCAACTGATTTTGATCCTTGTTATTAGTATCTGATTCATGAAGAATCATAACAAAGAATATCAAGAATAAGAATATAAAACCCTACCAAACTGGCCATAAGCGATAATTTTGTCTTACCCAAAGCTAGAATCAATTATGCCGTATACGTTGGCATTGTTCCATTCTTACTCTTGCATCATTCCAAAAGATCAAAAGTCCCCATGTGAGTTGGCACGAATGTCTTTGCTCAGGTTTGCACCAATGTAACGTAACGTGTCAGCATTGCTTGTCCCGCCCGACATTCAGCATAATTTGAGTCCATGCTTGGCCAGCGCCATCAACATCGGTTTTCCATACAAGAAATGCGGCATGTCCTTTCAGGTAGTTTTATGCTTAATTTGTAACAACCACTTATTTGAGATTCTAATCATCATATGTTTTGTATTTGATTCAACTATCAGCTATACAACATGCATGCATGCATAAGTGTATACATATATATACACATACATATATATATATATATATACATACATATACTAAGGTGCCCGTGTGTTGCAACGGATTCATAATTTTAATGGCAATATATTTAGACCATGATATATTTATTGCTCACATGTTTAGTAATATATATATTGCGATGATAAAAGAATTTTCAGTGAATCTAACTGTCTATACGCAAAATTCATAGTTTTGTGTGATTTTTCAGAAATTTAAGAGCCTTTGTACAAAATTCTTAGTTTCTTGTATGAATTTTCAAAAATATAAAAGTACATTTTTTATTTTTCTTTCTTTTTTCTCTTTTCTTTTTTTTTTCTTTTCTTCCGTACGCTACTGCATGTAGCCGTCCATGCGCACCAGGCGGACTGCTACATGCATGTGCGCGAGCGCGTTTCGTTCTGGAGAGGTGCGGACGAGCGAACCATCTAACCACTTTATAATAGTTAAGATATACAAATGTTACACACCACGTGTGTAGAATAGCTATTCTTTCGAGAAAAATGTAGTACTCAACCGATATTCTACTAAAAAATCTACTACTAAAAGTAGTACTACCGTAGTCGGTGTGGAATAGCTATTCTACACACGTAGTGTAAAATAGCGCTCCCGTATATATATATATATATATATATATATATATATATATAATGTTTTTTTAGGTGGTAATCTTGTCAGTCACATATCCTAATCGGCGAAAATGGTGTTTTATGATCTGCAATTGTTGATTCTCTCGTGTTAAGGTTTTCTCCGACAATAAATTCAATTATATGGAAAATAGGTGGCTATTGATAATTGAATTTGAATTCGAACTAACAAAAAAAACAGAGACACGTGAGATTTCCCTATCTTTCAACATCAACTAGATTACTACTTTTCAACTACACCGTTACATGAACAGACATCAGTGCAAGTCAAAATGACTATGAGTAATGAGTAATGGGTTCTATCATTGATAAGCCCTATCATTGATAAGCCCATATCAGTGTCGATTCATGATACAAACCGACACTAATACACATGTTTCAATGTCGGTATTAATAATACAATTGGCACTAATAAGTTATTATTGGTATCGGTTTGGATCATGAATCGACATTATTGTGTATTTCACATTATTTTTTATATATAAACCACGTTGTAATAATTATATCCAAATACACACATATATATACTAAATTAATGTGCATAGCTTACAAATCATATTAGGCGGACAATATCAAATTAAATTAATATGACATATCTTAACTTAAAATATCATAACACATTTATATAAATGTTTCCATAAGTTTTAAATATAATATTATTCTTGCAAACTCAAGTACAAGTTAAATTACACCATATACATAATATTGAGAATCGCCACATGACACTATCTACGGTCCTGATATCGGTCTTAGCGAATGCCATAGTGGATGTTCTATAGCATGAGCTCATGTTTTATAAGTTAACTTGTGTTGTAGACCTTCCACTAGGAGAATCCCTAATAGTGATATCAAGAGCTTGTATAGTGTCATACGACAAATCTCTCTGTTTATCAGCCATAAATTGTTTAAGATTGTACGACAATTTAAACCACATACATAACGGTCTCTAGTGCACCATTATTGATATAAAAAAGAAAAACACATATTGTGCCAACAACAAAATCGTTGGCTCGTAGACATTGACCAAAATCAGTCGTCAGGTAACACCATCCATCTATTGACTTATGCAACACAACTGGGACTGTTGTGCTTCCTGCTACTATTTCTTGGATCTGCGAAGTATGTTGTTGTAGGTGAGGTGTGATGTACTTCTTATAATATTGTGTTGAAAAGTATTGTTATAAATAAAATGTGTTGGTAGCTAGTTAGACTAGGCAAGTGCAGATATATAGATGTTTATAATTATGATATGTGCAATGTGCTTACCATCGATTTCTCATTTATGATCGAGAGATTTATTGTGCATACATATAAGCAGAGAGTCCCGGAGAATAGATCCGTCGAGATGTCTTACAGAAGAGCTCTCTTTCCTAGAGTCACATCTATTTGATATCCAAAATGACTGATGTTCTTTAGTGTATCCATTTGCTCAGTGTCACCCTAACTGCTATCTGCATCCCCTTCTTTGCAGTATTGCTAGGACTCTCACCTACAATTATAAAAAAACCGCTTTAATTACATAGACAAGATATACATGTCTAGTAAATAATGTGAGTTTGCTATAGATATCGTGGTCATTATCCTCCACTTTTATTGTGGTGTTCTTGTCATTAAAATTATTGTAACGGACAATGAAGGTCTCATTGTTAGTCCCACACTCCCACACAGTTTCCTTCTACTAGGAGGATTCAGTCACTAAATACATCTCACCTTTTATGGATGCATAACATGCCTCCAAATCTCAGAACTTTAAACAAATTAGTACACCCATCTTTTATTGATATCTTAAGGGTGTCATTAGCGTGAACGTTATTATTATCGACAAAGAGTTTTTAGAGTTTTCTTAGAATCTACAATAATATCACTCGAATTCGTTAGCTTCTTTTACGATATAAATAGAATCTGTGATGTACAATGTACAAACCTAATAACACCCGATGAAAGGATGATTGATTTTTAGAAAGCAACTGTTAGTCAGTTGATTACTTGGGACCCCTTACTGCTAGAAGCACTCTTTCTAACGGAAGTATTGTCTCTTTCACTTGGGAGGCTTTCCATGACCCTAATTCATGTTATACTTCAGTGTCAGTCTGTGGTTACATCTGGCACTGAAAATTGCACAACAATATTGGTTTCGTTTAAGTTTGAAAAAATAGCAGCTTCCATTTTTAAAACCGGAAGTGGTATAGTTTAATTTTAGTGTCAGCTTAGAGATAACCGGTACTGATATTTAAGTGGTTCTATGATAGTGTTAGAAAATCCTAAGAAACAAATTTGTGATTTCTACGTCCCGAAAACCTGACAGATATAAGAGGGCAAACAACTGCAGATATGGATGGACACACGTATGAGTTGACATTGACCGTAGCTTCGAGCGACTCGCTTTATTGTAACAAGCCGAAAAGAACAACAAGAAAAGTAGTTGTTGATTTTGCTGTCATTATGACCATTTTTTCAGGTATACATACTTTTGCGTGAAGGGTGATGAACTTTGCAAGAGAGAAATATTATTAGCGTGCTCTGGAGTTCATGTCTTGAGTCAATTATTATTGAGCGAACTTAACTAGCGTGCTCTGGAGTTCATGTCTTGAGTCAATTATTGAGCGAACTTAACTAGCGTGCTCTGGAGTTCATGTCTTGAGTCAATTATTGAGCGAACTTAACGTTGAATATTGGACGCTAACTGATATGATGTAGATGGCAGTATTTGTAACAAAAACTGAAAATACTATTTAAACCTGATCGTGCTTTCATTGTTTGCTCAGCTAAAGGGTTCTTTTTTTAATGTCTGTTATTTGGGTGAGCTATGTCTGCCGGATCATTGTTTGATTGAGGTAGAACGCAGATTCAAAACGCTACTCTTAATTTTGTAAGAATGGAGAAGGCAGATCTATTCCAGAAAACACATATGAATAATGAATCTATATTTTAATAGCACCATAACTCAACATCTCTTTCAGATATAAAATTGTACACAAGATTTCTTAGTTTCCATTGTTGTGCTGTGCATGGAAAATGTATGGATATAAGGATATTAATACGTCTATTCCAATAAGTTTGATCCACATGTGCACAATAATATGGCACATACTGGATGATGTTTTGCACAGATAAATGTTTCTTAATGCATGCTTGGATCATGCCTAGAATGTACACCTGTTTTGAGCCAAATTTAGACTTATATTTTTTTTGGAATTAGGGAATCTCTGATAATGCCACAACGGTATCTTTTTGCCCCGTTTGGTATAACTCTAAATCCAGAATTTTTTGAAGCTACTCAAATAACTAGTTAAGTTGTAATAAATCTTGGCTATGGAGTTGTGAATAGATTGAAAGTTTTTAGTTGAACAAACTAGTTTTATTTCAAACTAAAATTAAAAGTTTAAACTATTTTATAATATCATAAAAATCATAGATTTAATATGGATCCTAAAGTTAGAGCTATAACAAACAGACATCGTGAACAAGCATGCCTTCGCGGTGATATGGAGTTAGTTCCAACTCAAATATTTATGAAATATTCCTTGTGTTTGGCATTGATTATAGGAAAAAGTTTATAGTACTCCTCAAGTATATTACCCTAAACTATAAAACTAGGCTTTTAACCCATTGAACCATTCTAAACCAGAGAAATTACCTCTGACATAGGTTTTAGATCACTATTTAAAAATTGCGGAGGGGTGGCCGTCAACGCCGACAAAGGGCTCTGGCGACGAGGGCGGAAAAGAGGAGGAGAGGGCGGAGGGGAGTGTGCAGGGAGAGGGAGACTGAAAATTTGATGGCTGTTGCGAAAATTTAAAATGGGCTTCGAAATTTGGTGCTAAATTTGGAAAAGGGCACCAAATAAGAAAATTTTTGCGGGAAGTGAAATATTTATTTGCTGAGTGCACTTGTAGCTAGCTGATTTTGTGAAATATTTTTAAATTTAGTGGGTAATGCCTAAAAATGGACCTAAAAACATGAATATGATTTTTACGGAGAATTTAATTCTTTATTTCATGCACTTGTAGTTCAAATTTGACATGTTTTAATTTAAATCATAGATATACAAATAATGATTTCAAATAGCTAGTTGACCTATAAAAATGTCAAAAATTTTAATGGGATAAGATATGATGTATTTTTATTATAAAAAATGCTTCAAGTTTAAACAAAAATTTAACTGTAAATTTGCTTTCAAACCCAACACATTCCTTCTTTAAATCCATATTTGTGCTCGTGAAATCTTTGATTTTTGAACATTGTATGTTACAATTTATACAATTATTTATAAATTTTATCACAGCATATACATATTTTATTATGACACTGTTGACACGAAAACGTGCCCTCACACTTGGGCCGATTCGACGATCCAAAAGTGTGTGGATACTTAGGGATGAGCCTAAGTGTAACACAACACTGACATCGTGTTTTGACTACACTTAACAGTAGCAAGGGGTGGAGTCGCTAGATAATCAGATCACAAAGAAATAATCCAATTAGCCGAAATATATAGATAAAATAAACCAATCGGGTGAATGGAGCCTAATTGATTAGGAGAGTACCGTGCAAATGGTCACCGAAGGGGCCTTTGGCGTTTGGTGTGAAGTATGCACCGAAGGTGGCCTTCGGCGTTCGGATCGATCTGGCCGAAGATAGGTTCCGAACAGATCACGGCGCTAAATCGCCTCCGAATGACAGAGTTCAGTGCGAAGCCTCTGACACGAGAAAATCCAACATGGGGCTCCGGCACGACGTAGTCTGATGCGGAACATTCTAACGCGATGAAGTCCAGGGCGGAGCGCTGATGCGACGAAGTCCGGTGTGGTGTGTTCTGGCGTGATTTTGGTGCGAAGCAACTCCGATGCAAAATAGCTCTGGTGCGCGGGACTTGACTAGACCAACGACAGCGTGATGAGTCCGGCATGTACGGACGAAGCGAGGACTTGCCTAAGGATGCTCTGGCAGTCTCTGAAACCAGCTTCCTAGCTCCAGAAACCTTCGGTGAAGGGGCTCCGAATGTGAAACCTGTAGCAAAACGAAGATCAAGTACCAATTCGACATAGAGACCAAATTACCAAGTGTAGCAGTATACAAAATGAAGGGTAGCAATCTGTTACGTAGATTAACGGATCGTTCACAGGCGAGCCAACAAGGTGATAGCAATCTGTTACGTAAATTAATTGATGATTCACAGGCGAACCAACAAGGCTTACCACAATTACGTCGTGGCCGACAGAGGGCTTCCAGCGCAAACCCACGAAGGTGTACTGATCTAATGTGGCAAGTAAAATAAAAGTAAGGGTACGGTTCAAACTAGGGTTTAAAGAGTTGATCTGTGTTTGGGGGGTCCTATGAACCGACCTCACCCCTGTATTTATAGGGGCTAGTCTTCTCATCTCTAACTCTAATCTGATAAGATTCGGCCTAATGAAGATTAGAGATAAAAACAACCTGAATCTGTATCAGACTCCTATCCGAAGCATACCCAAAGTGGGCCTTCGGCAGGCCCGCCGAAGTATGCTCCTCGGGCCGAAGCTTCGGTGAAGCAGGCCGCTGAAGGGCCTTCGGGCCAAAGACATCCTATGTAGCCGGCCGCTAAAAGGCCCCCGAGGCTCCGTGCAAGTGGGCCTCCGGCACTTCAGGGCTTCGGCCTGTACGACGACTTGTATATTTTCAGCCCAAAATTACCAAAATTGATATTTTGACAATTTCGACCATTAATGCCATTTTTTTGCTATCAACACATGCCCTTGCCTTTTAGCAAACTAAGTGATATACTCCATATCGGCCTTTGACAGTTTTAAGCATTTTGCCACACACTTGGGAAGTACTTCTTCAAATACATGTCATATAAATATCTTTGAAATCTCTCTGCATGTAGAGATTATAACAAGTATGCATTACCTGGAGTGATATCAGCTACCTTAAAAGGACCTTCCCAACTAGGCGACCATTTACCAAATTTGGGGCTTTTAGTGCCTAAGGGCAAAATCGTCTTCCAAACCAAGTCACCAACTTAAAACGATTTTGCTTTGACTCTTCTGTTGTAGTCTCTAGCTACTATCCTTTTATCTTTCTCTATAACTTCTAGAGCCCTTAACCTCTTATCGGTCACTTCTTCCAAATTAGCCTTCAAAAGAGTTTCATATTCATCGACCGATAAGCCATCTTGCTTAAGAAATCTTAAAGAGCCCAGATCTACCTCCACTAGTAGAACAACTTCTTGTCCATACACTAACTAATATGGACTAACTTTGGTAGTACCATGCTTTGCAACTCTACAAGCCCATAACTCCTCAGAAAGCACTTCATGCCACCTTTTAGGAAATTCTTAAATTTTCTTCTTTGTGAGCTTAATTACAGTTTTGTTACTAGACTCGACCTGACCATTGGCCTGAGCATAGTATGGTGAAGAGTTTATCAACTTAATGCCATAAAATTCGGCAAAGCCTCTCACTTATTTAGCAATAAATGAAGTACCTTGATCTGCAGTGAGAGTTTGGAGAATACTGAATCTATGTATAATGTGCTTTAAGATGAAATCAGTTACCTCATTGTGAGTCATATTCTTGAGAGGCACGACTTCGGTCCATTTGGTGAAGTAATCTGTTGCCATCAACACGAAGTGATGCCCTTTTGAAGAGGGAGGATAAATTTGGCCGATGAAGTCCAAACCCCAACCTCGGAACGGCCATGGTTTGATAATAGGGTTCAGTAGCGACGCAAGAGCTAACTGAGTATTACAAAACTTTTGACATGCTTCACACCCTCTATAATACTTAAAACAATCCTTAGTCATAGTCGGCCAATAAAAACCCACCCTTTTGAGCATCCAACTCAATTTTTGGGCCGACTGATGAGTGCCACAAAGTCCATGAACTTCTCTTATAGCCACTCAAGATTGATCGGCATCTAAGAACTTTATAAGTACTCCACCAATAGTTTGGCGATATAACACATCGTCAAGAAACACAAATTTAAACACCTGTCGCCACATTTTCCGATCAACCCTTTGACTGGTATCTTTTTAGGTACTGGACGATTGGAATTCTCCAAACATCCTTATGGATTCCCGGAGGGTTCGCCAATTCCTTTTCCAAAGTGGCGTCTAATTTGTAAATTCCAAAGTGCCCCCGATCCACTCCCGTTCCTGCCGAGGACCAGTCAGATCGGCTATGCGGAGCCGATCGGACCGAAGCCCTTCGATAGAGGGGTCCGACGTGCGAAGGCCTCTGATGCCCAGAAGGCTTCGGCGTGAGGAGCCCTGTGTGCAGAATCCTTTGGCAGATGAAGGGCTCTGACACGAGGGCTCCGGCGTGCAACACCCTTCGGTGGGCGAAGGGGTCCGGTCTGGAGGGTCTAATGAACCTCGCGTCCGCCTGAAGCCTCTGGCTTCGACAGGGAATTCAAGCATCAGCCTTCCCTATATAAAAATTTTTCCCTTCTTGACTTGATAGCGAGATGCTTGCTGAGCCAAATCATTTGCAATTTAATTGGCTTCTATAGACACGTGAGAAATTTTGAAGTCATCAAAGGTAACAATTATGTCTAAACATTTATCCAAGTAGCCATTTAGCAAACCATTAAAACATTGAGCAATTTTAGCTACTTGTTGTACCACTAACAGAGAATCACCATATGCAAGAACATGTTTAATACCCATGGAACCTAACAATTCAAGTCCTAGCAATAAAGCTTCATACTCTGCTTGATTATTAGTAGAAGGAAATTCTAAACGGGTCGAGGTCTCAAAGCTCATACCACTAGGTGATATGAGAACTACTCCAATACCTTGGCCATTTTTGCAAGCCGAACCATCAAAATAAAGTTTCCATAGAACTACTTCAATTAGAGCAACATTGCTACCCCAATCGACATCAAAGTGGTGATCAACTAAAAAGTTAGTGATGATTTGGCCTTTCATAGCTCTCAAAGGTTCATAAGCCAAATCGTACTCAATCAAAGCGTAAGCCCACTTCCCGATTCTCCCACTTAGAATCGGCTTCTGTAACATGTATTTTACGACATCGGTTTGACAAGCAACAATACATGTGCTAGGGAGAAGAGAGTGACGTAATTTGATACATGCATAATAAAGTTATAAACACAAATGCTCCACAAACATGTACCTTGTCTTGGTGTACAACAAGCGGCGGCTCAAGAATGTGATGATGTACTCTTTTCCCTCCACATATTGAGTTAGCACGGATCCTATAATGCTATCTTCTACAACAATGTATAGCCGAAACGTAATCCCAGCTTTTGGTGCTCTTACCATGGGCGGTGATGAAAAGGACTCTTTAATCTTCTCGAAGGTGCTTTGCTGACTTGCGCCCCAAACTAACTCGGCCTCATTTTTTAGCCAGATTATAGGGACAAAAGCATCAATCTTGCCAGACAAGATAGATATAAAGCGATGCAAATAATTCATCTTTCCTAGCAACTTTTACACATCTCTCTTGCATGTTGGCGCTTCAAAGTTCCTAATATTTTCAAGCCTCTTAGGATCAAAATCAACTCTCAAATCGGCTAAATGGTTGCCCATAGCATCCAACTTTACTAAAACATCATCTATATATAGACCTCTAGCATAACTCCTAGCAAGTCATGAAAGATCAGGTTCATAGCACGTTGATAGGTAGCGCCAATATTCTTTAAACCAAAAGTCATGACAACCCACTCAAACAAGACGACAAATCCAGGGCATCGAAAGGCTATCTTGTAGACGTCCTCTTCGGCCATAAAAATTTGATTATAACCAGTGTTGCTGTCAAGAAGCATCGTCGATCAACATGTCAGCTATCAGCATGGGATATTCATCCTTTGGAGTGGCCATGTTCAGATCCCTAAAATCTATACAGACTCGTATTTTGCCGCTCCCCTTCTTCTCTACGGGCACAATGTTAGCCACCCAGTCAGCATACCTGCGTGGCCTAATAAATTTAGCCTTGAGCAATCGTTATATATCCTCTTTAACTCGGTCATATACTGCCGAATTAAAGCGACGAGGGGGCTGTTTATAAGGCCTAAACCTGGGTTTGATAAGCAGCCTATGCTCTACGAGCTCACAGCTTAGTCCGGGCATCTCATTATACTCCCATGCGATACTGTCAAAATACGACCGAAGCAACTTTATTACTTTGGCCTTTTCATCAGCCTGTAAATTTTTGTTTACAAAAGACGGCCTTGGAACCCTACAATTTCCTATATCGACCTTTTCAAGAGGACCGGCCGATGCAAAACCTTGACCTAACTTTTCTATTTCGCTAAAATCTTCAATGGCTTCGGCAATACCATTTTTAGAAGACCAATATTGCTCTACATGAGACTTCAACCAATCAAGATTGCTCTTACTAGTCATGACCACTAGTTTAGAAATAGCCGTTCTACACCAGCCGGCTTTACAGACACGAGAACAAAACATCCCTCAGATACGCTAACGAAGTCATAATCCGAGAGATCTCTACCCGATAAATACTCTACCTTGTCATAGACAGCGTCTATAGACACATCGGCCAATGCAACCTAGGCCGAAGTATCGGCTAGTACAACTTCAATGTCATCGCCATCCCACTGTATCAGGTACTGGTGCAAAGTATATGGAATACATCAATTTGCGTGAATCCTATCACGCCCAAGTAACACATTGTAGTTACCTTGCACATCGACAACGAAGAATACCGTCGGCAATGTCTTGTTTCCCACCGTCAACTCCAGTGATAGTACGCCCTTTGCTTCAGAGCTCTCGCCATTGAATCCATTGAGAATTAGGTTGGTTTTCATTAGGTCCTCCTCGCCCCTGCTGAGCTTCTTGAAAATAGAGTATGACATTAAATTGACAGTGACACTACAGTCAAAAAGCATCCTAGAGATCGGCTTCCCGTCAATGTGATCCTTGACGTAGAGGGGGCTTTAGGTGATGAGCCGTATCCTCGGGCTTCTCAAAAATAGCATCTTGTGGGTCGAGGTTCAACTGAGTGACCTCGGCCTCATCTCGTGGTAGTGCGAACTCAGCGGGAAGAATGATGACGTTTATGTCCATTGCCTGAGTTGTGGGCCCCTCGGAGATGGGCGTGTAGTCGTCGTTGAGCATGTCATCGTTGTCGCATGGAACGGGAGCCGGGTTGTTCGTCTCAATAGGCGTGGGCTTCCATACTTGTTTCATGACTAGCCGAGGGCGGATTTCCTCGAAGATGGCGCCTCACTCATCCTCGGCCTTCTTCTCGTGCATATCCTATGACCGTATACGTTGTAGGCGCCTCTTCTATGATTTGGACATACCCAGAGGTACCCAAGATGGTTGTAGCTTGGTACCAGGTGCCACCAACTTGTTCCTATGATTTTCGGTCGAGCAGGAATTACTCGGGTCGGCCTCATGATTCTTGCGCTTGGTGAGAACTTTCTCTGTACCATGTCGGTCGGACCAGCCTCGTTGGGCCGATTGGACCGGGCTTTAGTGATGTCCTCGGCCGTACTAGGGGACTTACCTCCGTCGTGCTTCGGTGAGGGGGCCTTCGGGATTGGGACCTCCTGAGACCCTACCTTGATTGTGATGGCTTCGGACTCTCTCTCCCTTGCCTCTTCAGGCCCATCACCCTTGGATTCGTCCGGCGTGAGTCGATTCGGAGGTACCATGGACAACCTGTGGAAAACATTCCCCTTCACTGTATCCACTTGTCCCTGCCAATCATAACACTCCGAAGGAAAAGAGGGGGCAACATTATACCGCGAAGGGTACTCCGGCGGCAAGGTGTAGTTCTGAGCCCACGGGGATCCTGCCCAGTAGTATGGTGGAGGCATCAACGGTTCTAGCGGTTTCTCCCACTGCGAGCCGAACCCATTTCCCGGAGGGGGGTTTGGCCACGTCGAAGGTACTTCAGACCATATCAGCGAAGGGTCCTGCTAGGCCGAAGGTATGTTCGGCCATTGCGGGACGAGCTCTCCCATCGGGGGATCGGCTAGAGCGGAGGTGGGTTCGGCCACTAGGGTCCGAACTCACCTAGTGGAGGGTTCGACCATTGGGGTCCAAACTCACCCTTCGTGGGGTACGGTTATTGGGGTCCGAACTCCTTCTCCGAAGGGTTTTGCTGTCTTGGAATTTTTGGCTGGGGGCCTGTTTTCTCGACTTTCTTCTAGTGTTTACTCAATAGCATCTGGTATATTACCTTTGGCTTCTTGCGAGACCCTATCTGAATGAGACGTGTTGATATTCTTCTTCCACACTCCTACTTCAGGGTTCTTTTGTACGAGTGTGCGTGTGCGTGTGCGTGATTCTCCAATAACGATCACTTTCCCCTTAGATGATTTGGCTTGTTCTGGCCGAATCAGCACCTTCTTCTCATCGAGGTCGACGGTGTTCATAGGAAAGAGGTCTTTGTCCAGCTTCATCTTCGGACTAGAATCTATTTTCAATCGCCATTCCTCTATGGACGATTGAACCTGCTGACAGAAAACATTGCAGTCATTAGTATAGTGAGAATGTGAATCGTGACACTTACAGTAAGGGCACTTCTTTAGTTCGTCGGTGGTCGGGATGACTTGTCCCTTGGGCAACTTGAGAAGTTGGCTCTTCAAGAGGAAATCAAATATTTTATCGCATTTAGTCACATCAAAGGAGTATTTAACTTCGCTGGGCTAACTCTTAGTGGGAGATGGTCGTAGATCAGAACAAGTGGCATGCTTGCTCTTAGTGTTCCAAGCCCATTCGGCTGCGTACATGTCGGACGAATCATCATCTTCCTCTGACTCTTCCTCGTCAGAGTGCTCCATGATGTGAACTTCAGCTCTAGGTTTGTTAAATGTTTTAATGAATTTTTATCCTTGGCTCGGCCTTCTTGGACTAGAGCCTGCTGTAGGACTTGGCTGACCTCTAAATTTTTTTGGTTATCTAGCCTTTCTTTAATCTCAGAACACAACCCGTTAAAAGCTACATATACCAAATCCCTTTCTGAAATATTGAGACTAAAACATCAGTTTCTGGTGTCTCTAAAGCGCTTGACATACTTAGATACACTCTCACTAGATTTTTGTTTGACTGGCGTCAAGGGTGAAATCCTAAGTTCCGTCCTGCCTGTATAAAAAGTCATGGAACTTCTATTCTAATTGAGCCAATATTTGGACGGAGTTCGGCGGAAATGTCGAAAACCAAGTGAAAGCGGTGCCGGATAGTGAGAGAGAAAACAGTCTAAGTTTCAACGCGTATGACCCACTAGCTTCTCCACACTATGCTAAGAATTGGCTTACATGCTCTAGTGTAGTATTGTTACCCTCGCCGTCAAATTTGGTGAATTCGGGGACTCTATAGTCGTGAGGGTAGGGTACGGTATCGAAGTGATCGGGGTATGGCTTTCGGTAAACCCTAGCCCGATCCCGAGGCGCGAAGCTGGTACAATCCCTAAATAGCGCGCAGTTTTCGCTCCTCGATGTCATCCTGGCCTCCTGCCTATGCGCGTCTCTCATGCGGGGGCGCGACACACGGTGGTATGTCGGCGTGTCGGCCACAGGGCTCCTCCTCTCATGTTGGCTCAGGGTATATGACATGCTCGGGTCTATGTGCGTGTGTACGAGTGTGTGGCACTAGCAGCGCAGGAAAAGCTGGCGCAGGCGTAGTTGGAGGTGGCACATAATAAGTAGGGTTAGCTTGGTCGTAAGTGTAGTGACCTGTCTCGGTCGTAGATGTTGAGGACGGAGACGTGATAACTTTGCCAGTACTACCGTCAGTTCTGCTATAAATGCGATTTACCGGGGGTACGCTAGTGATTGGAGTTGGAGGAACGACCTCCGTAAAGCTGAACCTTCTAAATGTTGTGTAACGCCCCGATTTAATAAAACCGGGAATTTATTGAAATTCCATAGAAAATCAATAAATACAAGACGTTCATCACACGACTGCGTACAATACGCCAATCAATTCATGGTTCGTAGACCATATTATTACAAAAGAGTTACCTAAAAGAGAAACTAATAAAATAAATCATCTAGATGAACGCCTCCTTCCAGTCTCGTGCCTTGACTGGGTCGCTACTCCAGACCTTCATCCTCCTCGTAGTAGACTGCATCTGGTGGTGTAAGTCAACGGGGGTGAGTACAATCGTACTCAGCAAGCCACCGAATGCAATTATAATACAATGTAATAACAAGGAAGGTAGTGGCTACTTTTGCGGAAAAGCATATTTGTAAAGCAATTAATGTAAGAAGATTATTAGTACAGAAAATTAAACATGAGTACATGCATCATCTTCGAACTCGAGGGGTACAGTCAGCCCACCCTCGCTCAACAGTCCTTACATGCTATGAATAACACAACCATTCATACATAAGTAAACTAACTGCGAGAAGTCACACAACCCGGCCTTGACTGTGGGCTCGGCTTTTCGAAAATATTTAAACTCTGATCAGAGGTGTACCACTGTACCCACAAGGCACTTGTTTCCCGCACACCGCAGTGTGTTAAATGACTCCTGTCACGAGAAATTCATGCCAAAACCTTCAGCAGGGAACGCACCAATTCAATAACACCCTCTTATAAGTTTCATATGGTTTCCTAGTCACTACGGGCCAACACCATACCACCCTTGAGCCTCGTCGGTACAAGTCACCCGCAGGTTGCCCATTGCCCCCTCCACTATGGTGCTTCAAGTTGGTATGATCCATACCTCCAGTTAGGACTTACCCACTAGACTTGTGGTTAGTATGGAAGTTCTTTGCAACAGATCCCACAGACCAGTCCTTATAGTGCCCCGGGTGCGACTAACCAATGCCCTAGCTTGCACCCAGAACCCACCATACTTATAACATAGCCAACTCCAACAGAATCCAAAGACGAGAACAACGGGGAAATTCATATAGTAGAATCCAACTATCTACGACTCGTTTCTTTTATCCTATAGCAGTTGTGTCGGTACATTAGACACTAGCTAATATAATATTGTAGAGTGACAATGAGTTTTGGCTCAATAAGCATGGCTTGGGTTTATACACAAGGACGGGGATCTAATAAATATAATTTAGGGCTTGTGATTAAACTAATGCAATATTTAATTCCTATGAGTTATAGCGGTAATTATGAAAAACTGGGCTCAAATATGATCAACTTGGGGTTTGTGAGTTGCCTTGGTCCGCAAACGGTGAAGGTGGAACCTCGGGGTAAGACTCCGGATCTTCGACGGCGTCGTAGTCTTCTCGATACAAAAAAGTAAATACGACATTCAATAAACAATCCAAAAGCACCAAGACAATCATACATGTTTTTGTTGTCTTAAATAAAGGGAAGGAAGCCTTAAATTCTATGAAATTATTACCTAAATATTTAAGATTAATTTTTAAAGAGGTTTATGAATTTTATACATTAAAATGAGCAAGTTATGAATTTTTGAAGTTTGAAATATTTTCTGAATTTTATTTAAACAGAAAATAGGCTTGGGTCCATGGTTAGCCAGGCCCACCATGGACACACGCACTGTGCGCGTGGTCCGGCCCGATCTAGACCGTTGGATCTGGATCCAGCGGCCAGATGCGAGGCGGGGCGAGTTAAGTGGTGATCGACGGCCCAGAGCGCTCGGTACCGGTTTGACCGGATGGATGGCCTAGATTAAACCCGGGTGGGTTATAATCCTAGCCATTCATCTCAGATCGAATGGCCGAGGGCACGTCCGGCATGGCACACGACGCTGATGGAAATTTACCCTCTTCTCCGGCGACAGTGGCGCTCGGGCGCGGTGGTGACGACGCCGGTGAGGGTGCTACGCCCTAGGTCTTGGCGGAAATGGAAAGAGGAGAAGGAGGGGTCATGACCATACCGGAGATGGGGGCGGGTGGAGACCAGAGGTGGCCGGTGGCGAGGGGAGGCGGTGAAGACCCTCGAGTCGTCGGTGGCGACGGCGATCCAGCGGCGATTCGTCCCAATGGAGGTGAGTCCGGGGTAGTGGGCGTGGAGGCGGTCCTAGCGGTGGCGTTGGGGAGGGCAGCGGTGGCTCGGGGTGCCGGCGAGGGCCTACTGGAGCTGGAATAGAGGAGAGGGGGAAAAACTGGGTGGCGGTGCTCTGGAAGCGCTAGGGCTAGGGCTTTGGCGGTGTGGCATAGTGTGACGAGGGCGGTGGCCTTTTATAGGGGTCGCCGGCGGCAGGGAACGACAGGCAACCGAGGAAATCTGAGGGGATTCCCTTCCCTCCGGCGAGCCTTTCCATCCGTGCGGGTACATGCTATATGTGGTGAAAAATGCGTGGTTTCAAGGGGAAAGGGTCCACCGGCGATCGGGGAAGGAGATCTCGGGTCCTATTTGGCGAGTCAGGGCGACCGGTGGCGGATTTAGGGAAGGGGGTCGCCGGGATTGGAAGGTGGGGATCCCCTTCCATCGGAGACAAAGCTCCTGACAGGTGGCCCCCACCTGTCAGCGGCTGCGAGTGAAAGAGAAGGGAGCTGTCAGGCGGGCCAACGCTGCCAGCGGCTAAGGGTCGTGGGGCGGGGACTGATGGGCGGGGCCGGGCATACGCGACGCGCGGGAGAGAGAGAGGGCGCGCGTCGACAGGTGGGTCGCTCTTGGCAGTGGCTCAGGCCGTGGACTGGGCTGGGCCAAGGGAGTTTTCAGGGAGGGTGGCCCAATAAATTTTTAAATTCATTTTTGATTTAAATCAATTCCAGAAATTCATATATTCCTTTAGAGCTTGAAGTATTGTGTATAAAATTTTGTAAAAATTCTTAAAAATATTTCTCGGCCTCTAGATTCCGCCATAAATTTTTCAGCCTTAAATTTGAACTATTTTTCTCTGTTTTGCTCTATTTGGGTTCTTTTAACCTTTTCTTTAATTAAATAATTCCTTTTTATTTCAGAAAATTCATTTCCCTTATTTTTATTTTATTTGTAAATTTGGGATGTTACATGTTGCCTCTACCTGAGAGCGAATTGCCAAATCTAGACGGTTGGCTAGCAAAGCACTAACGTCTTGATCTACAGATGCGGCTATCTTTTGCTCAATTTCTAAAGAAGATAAAGGAGGTGACACTAGTGTTACCTGAGTCCGGGCGAGGTTGGGGATGTTGATGTCGCGCTTGATGAAGCCCGCGCGTGTCTTGACGTAGATGTAGCCGATGTAGATGTACTTGTCATGTTGGTGTAGTCTTTCCCAGCGGAGTCGCCAAAAAGTGTGTTGACACGAAAATGTGCCCCCACACTTGGGCCAGTTGAACGATCCAAAAGTGTGTGGATACTTAGGGATGAGCCTAAGCGTAAAACAACACTGGCATCGCGTTTCGACTACCCTTAATAATAGCAAGGGGGGTGGAGTCGCCAGGTAATCAGATAAAAAAGAAATAATTCAATTAGCCGAAATATATAGATAAAATAAACCAATCGGCTAAACAGAGCCTAATTGATTCAGAGAGTACCGTGCGAAGGGTCACTGAAGGGGCCTTTGGCGTCTAGTGCGAAGTATGCGCCGAAGGTGGCCTTTGGCATTTGGATCGATCTGGCCGAAGACAGGCTCCGAATAGATCGCGACGCTAAATCGCCTCTGAATGATAGGGTTCGGTGCGAAGCCTCTGACACGACAATATCCAACGCAGGGCTATGGCACGACGTACTCCAATGCGGAATGTTCTGACGTGACAAAGTTCGGTGCGGAGCGCTGACGCGACGAAGTCTGGTGTGGTGCGTTCTGGCATGACTTCGGCATGAAGCAACTCCGATGCGAAATAGCTCCGGTGCGTGGGACTTGACCAGACCAATGACAGCGTGATGAGTCCGGCACAAACGGATGAAGCGAGGACTTGCCGAAGGGTGCTCCGGCAGCCTACGGAACCAACTTCTTAGCTCCGGAAACCTTCGGCGAAGGGGGCTCCGAACATGAAACCTGCAGCAAAATGGAGATCGAGTGTCAATTTGGCCTAGAGACCAAATTACCAAGTGTAGCAGTATACAGAACGAAGGGTAGCAATATGTTACGTAGACTAACAGATGGTTCACAGGCGAGCCAACAAGGTGATAGCAACCTGTTACGTAGATTAATGGATGATTCACAGATGAACCAACAAGGCTTACCACAATTACGGCGTGGCCGACGGAGGGCTTCCAGCGCAAACCCACGAAGGTGTACTGATCTAATGCGGAAAGTAAAATAAAAGTAAGGGAGTGGTTCAAACTAGGGTTTGAAGAGTTGATCTGTGTTTGGGGGGTCCTATGAACCGGCCTCACCCCTATATTTATAGGGGCTAGTCTTCTTATCTCTAACTCTAATCTGATAAGATTTGGCCTCATGAAGATTAGAGATGAAAACAACCTGAATTTGTATCAGACTCCTATCTGAAGCCTACCCAAAGTGGGCCTTCGGTAGGCCCACCGAAGTATGCTCCTCAGGCCGAAGCTTCGGCGAAGCAGGCCGCCGAAGGGCCTTTGGGCCGAAGCCAGCATATGAAGCAGGCTGCTAAAAGGCCCCCAAGGCTCCATGCAGGTGGGCCTCCGGCACTTCATGGCGTCGGCCTGTACCAGGACTTGTATATTTTCATCCCAAAATTACCAAAATTTATATTTTGACAATTTCGACCATTAATGCCATTTTTTGCTATCAACAGAAACCATGACAGGTCTTATGTTTTTACAATTCATTTGATTTTTTTTAGAATTAAAAAACATTAAGCTGCATGTTATTGATCAAGTGTCGCAACCTAAATTTTTCAAATTTTCTTTCTATTTAGTGGTAAGGCCTAAAATTGGACTAATAAATATGAATATATTTTTTCTTCAAATTTTGGTTCATTATTTCATGTACTTTTAGTTCAAATTTAACCTATTTCACTATAAATTCTACAAACGCACTTAATGAATTAAAAACAGTAAACTCGCTCAAAAAAACACACAAAAATTACATGAGATAATATATGTGTTATTTTGATTGAAAAAAATTTCAAGCTCTAAAAAAGATCTAACCATCGATTTTCTTTTAAACCTAACTAATTCTTTCTATAAACACTAATTCCTCCTTGAAGAATCTTCGTTTTCTTAATATCCTATGTGACAACTTTCTCAAAATATTTTAAATTTTTATCATAGCACATATGTATCATATCATAACACCATTGCAAATGTCATGTTTTTTAGACTTCATTTGATTTTTTAGAATGGAAAAATCATTAAGCTCCATGTTTCCAATCGAGTGTCACAAATTAAATTTTTCAAAATTTCATTTAATTTAGTGGATAAAAACTAAAAATGGGCTCAAAAACATGAATATATTTTTTCTATAAATTTTGGTTCATTATTTCAAGCACTTGCAGATCAAATTTCACCTATTTCAATTTAAATGCTAGAAACACAATCAAGGAATTAAAAATAGCAAATGGATCTAGAAAAACGCAAAAGCAAAGTTGCTAGGCATTGTATTTTGAGTGTAGAAATATTTTCAAGCTAAAACAAAGTTGTTAGGAATTTTTTAAAAAAACACATAAAATTATGAATATCCTAGGTTTGTCGAGTGTTTTTGGCAAACCCTTTGTCGATTATAAACATTCAATGAACCCAAGAAAAATCCCGTACAAAAAAGTCGTCGTTTGTCCGTTAGTACCAAATTTTCTCTTTTTTTCATCAAGAGTCGTATGGTTTGCCATGTGTTTTTTTTTTCAAAATCACTCGGTAAACCTATCTTTATGAAGTGCCCAACATAATACACTCATGAAAGATTATGGCACTCTGTGAACCTAAAGTTTCCCGTAGTGCATTACAAGAAACCACAATTTCCATGCCGAATGAAAACTATGAGAAAAATGCCAAAATCCATTAGAAAAATAGCGAAATATATTTCCCTGACAGTGTGCCGATAGGAAATACCTTCCAAGGATAGTGCGATAGGGAAATTAAAATATGTTTTGATGGATTATGACCAACAAGAAAATTCAATGTTGTCGGGTTTACATTTTTATCTCTATCAAGTTATGCCAACAGGGAAATAGGTTTTTCCCATGACTAAAAACATTTTTCGTTAGGTTGTGGACGTTTTTCCTTGTCGGGTTGTAGATATTTTTCCATCATGATTTAAAGTAGTTTCTTCTCGTACATTTTTTGTTTGAATCGACAGGAAAATGAAATATTGGGCTCAAAATATAATTTTCCTGTGTGCTTCCCTGTTCTGCATTACAACATCCAAAGTTTGACCCTACAACCGATAAGGAATCAAAGAAAATAATGTTAGTATCAACGTCGATCGGCTATCGAGCCGATAACTATAGTGAGAATAAAATAAACAGGAATACATGAGTCGATCGGTCTCAGGGCCGATAACCACGACCACGCTATTGGGCTAAAAACACTATCGACCGATAGGGTGAAGTCTTAGCGTGTAAAGGCCGATGGGTGTCTCCCAAACGCGAGTGGAATATAGCGTAGAATTAAAGATAACCTATCGGCTTGTACTCTGATAGAAACTAAACTCAGCATATCCAACAGCATATCCATGCTATCAAATTACCGTAATCGCAAGATTGGTCCTAACCAAGACAGTTGCTAATCACGACAAATCAATAACACTTCAACATATCAGGCACACTTTATTTATATGAATGGTGTAGCATGAATGAGATAAAATAGAATGAGATGTTGGACTGAACCGATGAAGCCTCAAACAATGACACCTAATTCACATCAATCTAAGATATCAAAACGATGCAGCCTTAAGACCTAGCAAAATGTACAAAGATAAACCCGGTGATCACACTAACCAGGTCGATACCTGAAGAAATCGATATGATACAGCCTCGAAGAACACATAACTAGTCAATGTGACCGTCGGGGTGGTAGGACTCACCTTTTCACCGGAGATCAAAAAGATGCAGCCTAGTTCTAAGTGCCATATCCCACCGGGATTAATCTTGGGAACCCAAGGGGGCGATGCACCGAAAGAGTAGTTTGTTGTGGTTGATTGTGTGTCGTCCAAGTAATCTACGTTGTAACCGATTCTAGATCATCTTTATCTTCTCTCACCTTCATCGGCTCCTTCATATCCGACCATGTTGCAATGATATGGACGGGATTCTTTGACCACCTTTGACCAGACTTCTTTGACTTATGTTGATTGTGTTGCAGTTTATAAAATCATGCTCAGGGTTCTAGCTCCGTATCATATCACCCTTTGTTCTTCCTTTTTTATCTTCTTCTCTGACCATTCACAACTGTGATGGGTGTTGCTTGGTCTGACGCATCTACTTTTTTGTGGCGGGTTAGACCAAGCCTCATCCCACAGAGTTCTGTATTGGTGCTCTTTAAACCAAAGATTTTGTTCCTCTAATCCTGGGCCTGCAAAGATCTCGGCATTTCAATAATTTTACTCATGATTACCTTTTGCCGAACGCTACAGGTGGTCCCACCAAATCTGATGGGATCAGCTTGACCCAGCTAATGAGAAGTCATTTTGCTCTATAAGTATCCCCATCCACTTCACCTTTCTTCTTTACGGTTTCTGCATACTACTCACATTAGCCCTTGAGTTCACTGCCGTCCAACGCTCTTGCGACCGTCGTGCTCGCCGTCTTTATCCTTCTCGCCGGTACCGCACTCCGGTAACCCTAGCGATGGCCACCATTGATGCGATACCCAAGGTACGTCTTTGGCCTTTTTCCTTTTCTCACTGTTTTTTGTGTTCTTTGTTCGTCCGCCACTTTTCTTCATTGTTTCCCCTTTTTTCTTACTGTTTCTTTTTACTTTCTTCTCTGTAGAACTTGAAGAACCAAGTTTTGATTCCCATAGCCACCCATCCTTCTAGTTTCAATTTTTAGCCGAACAGCTTGCCGCTCAAGTTAAAATTCCCCTTGGTCGATACCTCCTCGGAGCCACCTACCATCTTCTCCATCTTGTATCGGCCAAGCTAACGGCTGGTGATCCTATAGGCCACCCTAATGGTCCTTGGTGGTTTCTCTATCTCTGGTTCAACGTTTACATTGCCGATGTTGTCGGTGCCCCTCCTTTTGCTTTAATGTGTTTTCCTTCCTATTTATCACAGATGTTCTTCCTTGGGTGAAGTGGTTGCATGTCATTTCGTCTTCCCTAAGTCTCCTGAACCCTTAACTGCCTTCTTTAAGAGCTTTTATATTGGATTCTCCGATCGGTCCGTCTGGTATCCCTATGAGTATTATTTGGAATATGAATGCCCCCATCAGCTAAAGTTGACCGATGTGCTCTGAGACAAGGAATCCATCCATATTTTCAAGGCTACAGTCCTTCCTTGCCTCCTGCCCATCAATTTTACCATCAAGTACCCTTGGAAGAGCTCTTATGAGTTCTATCATTCATCGGTCTTCATGAGACAATTAGGTTTTGGTAAACTTTCACCCCACCTATTCTCTGTCAATCAAATCCAGATTCGTAGAGAAGTCAAGGATAGCATGGAGTGGGATCGTCTCTTTCACTTGACTGATGAGATCCTTATTGGTGACTTTGCCTCCTGAACGTCTTGTCAAGAGTCTTCCACCGACTTCCGCCGATGGTGGGGTGAGCTAAAGCAACATCTCTTTAAACACTCTTCATGGGTCTATCGAGAGCGGCCTCACCCAGGTGATGTTGACACGGGGATCGAGGTGAATACTTCAACTCACCCTTTTTCTTATTTCGATCATCTTCCTTTTCTCTTCTCACCATTTCTTACTGCAAGAGGATGTCCTCGATGCCCCCTCTATGATTTTCAGTGGTCGCCGATACATTTTGGACCTATATCGGCGACTACAAACTTGGGCATCGGCGCCCACACTCCCATGGCCTGGGTGAGTGGGAAACGGTCTAAATTCATGGTGTGCAAATGCCAGGCATCGACCTCGGTCATACGCCGATCCACTAGGGTTCAGTCTAGTCAGACAAGTCCATCGTCTTTGACTCCGCGGCCATCGGTAAGCCTTTTTACTTCTTCTTATAATGTCAGTTCCTAGAGTGTACTTGTATATTTTGTTTATTTTGCAGCCGACGCCAATTGCCTATTCGGCTAAGCAGGCTCCTGATGTCGGCACTTCTCTGCCGACAGCCACAGTCCTTTTGTGTCACACACATTTATCCTTTCATATTCATGACATCGTACGGCTCCTTTGTCCTTAGCTGCCATCTTCTCCTATGGACGTCGACTCCCTTTATGCGGTGTTTGACAACATGGCCGATGATCCCGCCGATCCCCAACCGGCCTAGGCCACTGAGGTTGTCTCCGTGGGAGTCACCACTCAGGCCGATAAACTAGAGGTTGTTGCCACCGGTCCTAGTGTGTTGGCCACTGTCAACGTCGTTGTCACCATGGTTGGTGTCGCTGCTAGAGTTGCACCTATTGGTCCAGATGTGATCAGGGTCGATGCGCCAAGAGGCACCACCATTGGTTCTGAGGCATCGACTGCCAACGTTGATGTCTCTCACCAGGTATTTTCACTTATTCATCCTCTTGCCTTCTATTGTTTTTCATGTAACCGACACCAGCCTTGAATGCAGCCGATGCTCGAGGAGGACAACTCCGACGAGGAGAACTCACATACCCTTCCGGTTGCCATGGCGGAGAGTGATGTCATGGCCTCCTCTACCAATGACACCCCGCAATCGGTCGTCCCAGTTAGGACAGCTGATGTAAGTGCCTTCACGTTTATCATGATGTGATTTTCCTTTTATCCATATAACCTTTTCATTCTTCTAGTCCTTCATCCAGAAGTTCCCTTTTGACATCAGCTCGTACCTTGATACCGATTAAGTCACCAGCGTCACTCCATCGAGTGTTTCTCAACTAGCTCTTGAAGTAAGGGAGGCCTTATCGGACTTGTTGCATCGGTTGGGTGATTCGATCGAAGTCCGAGTCAATGATTTGGGTCCGATAAGGGCTCGTTTCAACGACGTCTTAGGCTCTCTCACTTCGGAGCTGGTCGATGCTCTTACGTCTGCCGCCTTCATGGAGTATCAAGTGACCGGCGGTGCAGCGGGCCGTGAAGCAGATGGCACATCGCGCTAGTCGTGCATCGCTGTTGGAGGCGGTGAAGATCCATGATGAGGCAATAGTGACCAAGGGAACTCTCCTGGATCGCATTCTAGATGAGTCGTCGGCCACATCGCTAGAGCTCGATCAACTACAAGCGGAGGAAACTGATCTAACCTTGAGGCTGGATGGGGTATGGGCGAGGATTGCCGAAAAAGAAGGTGTTCTGGCTTCCTTCCTGGCTTGGATCCAGGCCCATGATCATCGTCTTGTTTGTGCCGTCCATCATGCAAATCGACGTGATTCAATTGCGAGCAATTGAGGACATCTGTCATGCTCTTCTCTGATTTTTTCTGTATTAGATATTTAAACTTAAACCATATGCCTTCATAATATATTATCCTTGATCCCTTGCTTTGGTCTTGAGTTTCTATGCATCTAAGGGCGATGCTTCAACATCGGGTATCTAAAGGCGATACCATCAGTATTGGCTATTTTGCGTGTAGATCCTTAGGCACTTATCCAAACGTTTGGAAAATATTTCTTCAAGTACTTTCCGTTCAAAACTTTCCTAAACACTTCTCCATCTAGCCTATCGAGCAGACATGTGTTGAAATCCACCATTCGATGTATTTGAAACGGTCCTTCCCAATTAGACGACCACTTATTGAACTAATTGTCCTTAGACCTGATCAGTAGGATAAGTTTCCACATGAGTTCTCCTTGCTCAAATGATATCGACCCCACTTTCTTGTTGTAAAACCTGGCAACCCTTGCTTTGTTCCCTTCAATATTCTCAAGGGCTCTTAATCAGACCTGCGCTAGATCATCTAAGGCATTCTTTATTAAATTATAATAATCATCAGCTATGAGTTGGTCCTATAGTCTGATCCTTCTTGAGCCGATATTATTTTCCCACGGTAGTACTACTTCATGGTCATAGACTAACTGATATGGTGGTACTTGAGTAGATACATGTCACGCCATTCGATAAGCCTAGATTGCTTCTGACAAAGACCGATGCCAATGCTTCAGCCTAACCATTAGCATGTGCATAATATGATGATGAATTTAAGAGCTTGATTTCCATACTGGCTACAAATTACTAGAACTCCTTCGATACGAAGATTGTCCCTTGATCTATGGTGATGGTCTGCGGAATCTCGAACTGATATTTTCTCTGATAAACTCAATGTCATCGACAGAAGTAACCCTTTTTAGTGGAACGACCTCTACCCATTTCGTGAAGTAATCAATGGCTGCCAATATGAACTTATGTCCATTACTTGACGCTGGGTAGATTTGGTCGATCGTGTCGATGCCCCACCCCCTGAAGGGCCAAGGTTTAATTACCAGGTTCATTATCGATGCAGGTGCCCTCTGAATAGCTCCAAACCTCTGACAGTCATGTCACCCCTTATAATATTTTATGCAGTCCTCCACCATAGTTAGCCAAAAGTAACCTGCTTCATGTATCACTCATATGCCATCATGTATCTCACACATCACCACCTTAGCTTCCTCAACTCCTATGCATTTAAGGAGAAGTCCATCGGTCGTCTGATGGTACAAGTCTTCTCCAAGCAGAACATATCTTGTTGCTTGATATCTGAGTTTTCTTGGTGTCAATGTCGAAGGATTTTTCAAACAATGAATGATATCGTACCTCTAGTCATTTGCCTCTAACTCCGCTATCTCCACCTCGATTGACCTGGCCATCGGCTTATATACTAATGTCGTCTAGGCCAAATCATTTACTTACGAGTTCTGCTCCCTCGGGATGTGAGTAAGAGTTACGCTTTGGAAGTTTGACATTATAGCTTGACACCGATCGTGATATTCTATAAGCATGCTATCTATGCACTTGTACTCGTTTGAGAGCTACGTCATCACTAGTAGAGAGTCTCCCAAAATTTCTATTGTATCGGTGCCTACTTCTTCCAATAGTTGTAACCCTTTCAATATTGCTTTGTATTCAGCCTGATTATTGGTGGAGAAAGGTCTAATAGTATATACAAATTTAAATGATGCCCCCGAGGGAAAACAATCACCAGGCCTATACCACATCCATGCTGACACACTGATCCATCGAAGAATAAGGTCCATGTTGTCGGCACAACATGAGTCACTGCCTCATCTCTATGATGGACTATAAAATCGGCTATCACCTATCCATTTAATGCCTTAGCTGATTCATAGCTAAGGTCAAATTCGGTGAGAGCGAGGACCCACTTTCTGGTACGCCCTATCAACACTAGGGCCAATAGCATATAATTAATAACATTGGCCTTACATATCACCGTGCATTCTGATGCTTGCAGATACTGTCTCAGTTTGGTGCACGAGAAGTATAGGCATAGACAGAGATTTTCCACTGTGGGGTATTGGGTCTCAGCATCCAGTAGTCTTCTACTGAGGTATAAAATTAACATTTCCTTTTTATCGATCTGCTATACCAAGATTGACCCGATGGCTTCATCATCGGTCGATAAGTATAACATGAATGAAACTCCTTTTTGTGGTGGCATCAACATTGGTAATGAGCTTATGTATTCTTTAATCTTGTCAAATGCCTTTTGCTACTTCTCCCCCATATAAATTCCTAATGAGGCTTCAACTTCAACAGTGGAGTAAATGGCTCTATTTTTCTTGAAAGAAGAGCTATAAATATCCTGAGAAAATTTATCTCCTCGATTTATGACTGCAACTTAGTTTTATTGGTAGGGGGTTGGGTGTTCTTAATTGCTTCAATACTACGCTGGCTTATCTCAATCCCTCTTTCATGCATAAGAAAGCCTAGAAACTTCCCCGCCGATACACCAAAAGAACACTTCACGGGATTCATATTTAGCCTGTATTTCCTAGCTCTCTCCAGAACTTGACGTAGATCAGCCACATGGTCCTGAGTACTGCTTGACTTTACCACGACGTCGTCTATATATATTTCCACCAATAGATTGATCAAGACATGAAAAATGTAGTTCATGGCCCTCTAGTAAGTCTCTCCGGCATTCTTCAAGTCGAAGGTCATCACCACCCACTCATAAAGTCTGATAGCACCTAGGCACCGGAAGGTTGTCTTGTGGATGTCTTTGTCAGCCATGAAAATCTGATTATATCCTACATTCCTATCCATGAAGCTGATAATCTCATGGCCTGATGCGACATCCACCAGAAAATCCACGATCGGCATTGGGTATTCGTCTTTTGGGGTTGACTTATTTAGGTCTCTGAAGTCAACACATATTCTAAGCTTCCCGCTCTTCTTCCATACTGGTACAATGTTCGATACCCACTCTTCGTATCAGCGTGGTCTTATGAATCCTACATCATATAACCTTGTTACCTCGGCCTTGATATTTGAATATATTTCTTCCTTAAACCGTCGATACCCTTGCCTTATTGGGAGACGATGTTTTACAATCGACTGGCTTAGACCTGGCATTTCATGATATTCCCATGCAAAGCAATCCCAATACTCTCGTAATAATGCAGTTAATTCATTCTTCATTTCATCGGGAAGTTGAGAACTTACAAAGGTTGGCCTCAGTCTGTCACTGGGTCCAATGTCTATTTCATGTAGCTCATCGGTTGTGGTGAAGTCCTGACCAAGTTTACCTTCTGCTTTGTCCGTGTCACCTTCAAAGTGTAAGCTTGGGTTGTTCATTGCTGATTGGTTTGATTCCATCATTTGAAACTTCAAGAAAATCATCGTCCCAAGCTCTGCTAGACAGGAAAATAACTTCTTTCATCTCCCATACCAATAAATCAGCTATAGCTACGTTAATCGATTTATCGACAGGAACGATTTCCACTTGATCGCTCACACACTGCATGAGGCTCTAATGCATTGTTGAAGGGATAGAACAATTCGCATGAATCCAATCACACCCCAGCAACAGACTCTATGTTACCCTTTTCCCTCTATGATGAAGAAGCTGGTCAGCACGGTCTTTCTTCCAACTGTCAACTCTACGTTTAGCACCCTCATTGTTTCTGATGAGTTGCCACCGAAGTCCCTTAGTACCATATTGTTTTTGATGAGGTCCTTTGGCCCTTTCCCTAGCTTCCAAAAGGTGGCATATGGCATCAAGTTGATAGCTACATCTTCGTCTATCATCATCTTGGACATCAGCTTCCCATTGTCCAGGCCCTTGATGTAAAGAGGCCTCAGGTGCCGATGTTCATGATCTTCTAGCTTGTTAAATACTGCTGGTTGTGGGGTCAATACCAATTGGGCCATTGTACCATCCTGCGCAGCGTCATCTTCAGGAGTAGCCTGATACTATGCAGGGAGGAAGAAAACCATGTTTATCACCGCATATTTGTTATCATTGTGATTGGCCTTATCTTTCACTTGCCATTCAGTCTTAATACTTTGGGGCCGATCAGTCTCATTCTTGTGACTTTGTGCCTTCAGTTTAGTCTACCACAACTGTTGTACTCTGTTTTCTGGTTCTTTGTGAAGATCCCACTAGGGCACCACTGTATCTTTTGTAACGTGACGTTGCCGTCGGTCGATTGACCATTTTCCTTGGTGTTAATGGGTCCAAGCCTTTCGAGTATCGATGATCTTGGTGGTGACAACCATCGATGGATGGCAACCTTTCCTAACTATGTGACCTCATCCTATCAATGCGCAGATCATGGCCGCTTTGCCACCTGCCTTCGCTACCATACTCAGGGCAGTCATCCATTGACGGTAAACATAGCCCTTCATTCCCGTAGAATCTGAAGAACTCACAATTCCAATGGGGGTTGAATCGTGAGTAATCATAATCGTCCTCGTTGTCCATCCTTTCTCTCGACTTTCTTTCATATTTTTCGATTAGACCCAAGGAGGTGATGCTACTGCTAGCTCATGTGCTTTTCTTCAAGTGTTGATCATACATGTGGTGCGCATGAACCATATTGACCGAGAAAGGGTGATCTTCGATGTTCATCGGCTTCTTCCCATCATCAAACTTGATTCGGCCTTGCTCCATGGCTGATTGGATTTGTTGTCTAAACACCTTGCATTCATTAGTGTGATAAGAGGGGGAGTTATGCCACTTATAGTATTTTTTCTTCTTCAATTCATCGACGGGTGGTATCACGCAATTGGGTGGCAAATGGATCTTCTTTTCTTTGAGCAATAGGTTGAATATCCTATCGGCCTTACTGATGTCGAAATCATACTTCTATTCTTTATCAGCTGGTTTTACTCTTGGACACGCGATATGCTTCTTGTTTCGGGTCCATTCGGCCAAGCCGACCTCATCAGACCTGCTATCGTCATTGGAGTCCGAATGGAACATCGGAGCATACGCCACCTTCTTCTGATACCTGTCCCTTTTGGCCTCCTAGAATCAGCTCTCATGGTCCCTTTTGGCATTAATGGTCGAAATTGTCAAAATATCAAATTTGGTAATTTTTGGCCGAAAATATGCAGTCCTGGCATAGGCCGGTCCAACAGGCCATATAGGCCCGGTCCGACCGACCATGTAGGAGTTAAGCCCAGGAACGACAAGACCACCCCTATATATATATAAGGGCAAGGCTGATTCAAAGAGACTCTCTCCAAAGCCCTAATAGATCCAATCTACTATTCCCTTGAATCGTTCTTTTTTACCCTTTACCTTTCCTTGCCATAGGAGTAGCCTTACCACGTCCATCTTTGTTGGTTTGCACTGTAAACCATCCGTCCATCGCGTCGTAATTGCGGTAATCCTTGTTGATTCACTTGTGAATTATCTGTTTAATCCCCGCAATATATTTCTATTGGTTTATTATCGGTAATTCAGTCTCTAGGCTGAATTGCTTCTGATTTAGTGGTGTTTTGCATAGTTTTCATCTCCATCTTCTTCTCCAAGAGTTTCCGCAACCATCCGTCACCATCAACACATCCGTCGGCGAGCCGAGGCGGTCGCCGATGTCCTATCGGTCTGACCGGCCAACAGCAGCTAGTCCAATTGGGATGTGCCGGCACTGGACGGTTGGACTAGCGGCTCAAGACCGGTTTGACCGACTGTGCGCAGGCGATCTATTCATCCTCTTGGTAGGTCTGAGCGCCATCCCCCCACATCGCCAATCCGACCGCCACCTTTAGGTCGGTCTAACCGAATTCTACACCACAGTCCAACCGGCCCTGTTTTGGTAAGTTTGATCGCTTCTCCCACACTTCGGTTAGTTGAATCGTATTATTGTAGTATGGTTTGATTGCTTTACGACTCTACCCATATCCCTTTGTCTTAATCAAGGGTCTTCAGAACACGGTGTCAGCGTCGCGTGATGTTTACTGGGTCACCACTAGGTGTTTGTGTGCTTTGGGATTGCCAAACTGATGTTAGTGTCTGTTAGTGCTTTATCGACATATTTTAGCATCAACACACTTTTTAGGAGCCATGCTGAAGAGTATGGGCCCCATGGCTCTAGATGTGATGAGTGATTGTCAACGGAAGTCAAAGAGGACTGAAGAGAAGAGGAGACTTGTTGTGTCTAGGCCGCATGTGACTCAGGTATACGGGCAGCGAGCGACTGTCGGGTAGAGGGTCCGCGAAGTCGGGCTGGCCCAATTCGGGTACATGGGATAGGAGCAGCAGAGGATCCATTGGGCTATTGACCGGGATTGACTTAGGTACACGGGCGGTGAACGATTGCCGGGCTGAGAGAGCTACAGAATCGGACCGGCCCAATCCGAGTACCCGGTGCAAAGTCGGTGGACGCTTTGTCAGTTTCGGTGCAAAACTGACGACCGCTGATCTCGGATCTGACAGTTCTGAGGCAAAGCCATAGTCGCTACGAAAGCTCCGCTTCAGCATAAGTCATCTGTAATTAGGAGTTTACTATTTTGCCTTTAGGCCCATAGTCTGTCAGTCGAGTCTGTAAAAATATCGTAAGGGCATTTTGATCTTTTCCATTTTATTTCAGTGTTTGTAAAAACCCTAAGGGTCTTTTGGTATTTTCCTAGGCTATTGGGCTGCCTATAAATAGGGCCCCAATCCCTAGGGTTAGGATTACCCTTTTCTGAAATCACTTTACAGATCAAATAGATTGGGTCATTTTTGTTCATCGTCTTGAAGTGTCTCCACCGCCGCCGGCACTTGTTCATTCCAGTGAAGTTGTCACCACCATCTATCTGTTGAATCTTTTCATTTCTCGAGATACAATAACGCTGGTAATTCCTCTGTTTGCTTTTATTCTCTTTTTGGTTGCTACCAAACTGCTCGATCGCCTTTCTCTTTTGTTCTGTCCACATTGTTTTTCTTTGTTGATTCGGGTAAACAGTGCAGTCGTGTTGTCTTGTCTCAATACAAGGAGCATGCGCAAGATGCAGCAGCTAACTGCCATGGCAGAAGCTAGCATGTCCGGCTAAGGCCCTGTTTGTTTGAGCTTTTGCTTTCCAAAAGCTGGCTTTTAGCTTTTGATCCTAGATTGCTGGCTTTCTGTAAGCTAGCTTTCAGAAAGCTAAGATCTGTTTGGCAACCCAGCTTCTATAGACCATAATTGAACCATGTTGAAAAATACTACCATTTAGGAATAAATGTAGGATCCATATCATGAAGATATCAAACATCAGTTGCCAAGCATGTTTAACGAATTTACAGTTTACTACTGTTACAATTTCATAACTAGATAAGAACAATAAAAATATACTAAATAACGAACACGCTGATACAATCAAATAGTGGAAATTCTACCTATAGCGGGAATACACACTGATACATTGCTTCATCTACCGGTGACCGGCGGGGAACGAACCTTGTGTGCTCTAGATCTACGACGAGGTCGACTTCTGACGACAAGGTCCCCCCGGCTGGCTCGGCTTCCGGTGACAAGCTCTTCTCCTCCTCGGCGTCACGGCAACGGGAGGATGAGACTGGTGGTGCGGAGGCAGGACGACGCGGGGAGGATGGCGTGTGGAGCACGGCATCGGGAGGGGCGACGCGGAGGCGGATGACTCCGAGAGTCCGAGACTGACGACGCGGAGGCATATGGCGTCGGGAGGCCGATACTAGCGGTGCGGAGGAGGACTACACGGGGGAGGATGGCGTCGGGAGGCCGGGACTGGCGGCACAGAGGAGTATGGCGTCGGGAGGCGGGGAGGCGCGGCTGCGCAGGAGAGGATGGCGTGGCACGGAGGGGACGACGCCGGGAGGCGTGATGCGGAGGGAGGGCGCTTGGCGGCGGCAGTCAGATGGGAAGAAGAGGGAATAGGGTTTCACGAGAGGAAAATAGAAAAAAACGGTTCAGGGCACTTTAGCGGTGGCAGGCGGGTAATTAACCCCAAAAGCTCACCAGAAGCTCACTTTTTGCTGCTTTCCAGCTTTCCATTGAAACACAACTTTCCAGAGCTTTTGAAGGACGAAAGAAGCTCACCAGAAGCTACCTTTTTGTTTGAGCTTTCAGCTTTTGGGGGGTAGAAGCTGCCTGAAAGCTCAAACAAACAGGGCCTAAGCCTTGTGTAGGCTACAACCTAACTCGGCTGGTTGCAAGTAGCTGGCCAACTCCTAACAGATAGCAGCAGTAGTCTAGGCATAGGGCTGTCAGTTTTTCTTGCGCACGGCAGTCTTCCTCAAGGTCGTTTCCTGGTTTTTATTTTTGATGTTGAAATCTGAAGCCAGTGTTTTGTTTTGTGTGTTAGTTGTTTTTGATCAGCTTTAGTTTTATTCGCCGTGTTTTTATTTTAATAGTTTTCTGTGTTCGACTGGTCTACCTCATGCAGATCGTTGTGTGGGATGTCAGCTAGCTAGCAGCTTCTGCTTTCGGTAGTCCTTGCATCTTAGTTTTGCTAGCGAAGCTAGCTGTTAAGGTCTTGTCTGTTGCAGCACGCAGATTTAATTAGTTCTGAGTGTAGCCTGTATGAGGTATGTGGCTAGGTGTGCTAGGCCACTGTTTTGTTCAGTCGGATGGTTCGGAGTTTCATGAGCGAAGGTGCTCAGCAGACTTCACTTTTGGAGGGTGAGATTCGGAGCTTGTCTCACATCCTTCGAAAAGACTTCGACATCCACGACTACAACCTTCGTGTGACGACATCGAAGCAGACTTCAGCATCAATAGTCTTCTGATTTGGAGTGTGCGCGCCTCGAAAATCTCATACTGACTTCGCTGTTTTTATACGAACTTCGGTTTCAGTCTGAACAGACAGGCTTCGGCTGGCTTCGAAGCCTGCTCACTTTGAAGTCTGCATGCTTCGATGGCTGTAGTGAGACTTCAAGCAACAACTTCAAATTAGACTTCTGCAGACTACGGACAGGCTTCGACGTTTAAGACTACAAGCTTCGGTACTTCACTTTCCAAGCAGGCTTCGACAAGTATCGAACTGGAGACAACTTTGAACAGTAAGTTTTCTCGTTTTACGTGCACTTAAACTAAACCCCTGTGATGATCTATTTTCGTGAAGGTTGACATGTCCATGTTTTAAATACTTTTTTAATCTGCCTATAAGCACTGTTTTGGTGTCCTTATTTCTAGGTCAATGGTTGTTTTTAGGCTAGATCATTTTTGGACCTATGGACTGTTCTTGTTTCTGTTAGTCATCTGTTGAGGTGCGTTGGGTGTTGGGAGAAGGCCATTGATTCATAAGAATTTTTTAGGCGCCCATTCACCCCCCTCTGGTCGCTACTTTCGGTCCTACAAGTGGTATCAGAGACTGGTTAGGGTTTTTCCATACTTAACCAGTTCTAAACCCAGGTAGTGATCATGACTTCTTCTGGAAAGGTTCCGTCCCTGGAAGCTTATGGCTATACTTATTGGAAGACTTGCATGCGAGCTTATCTCATGAGCTAGAGCGTGGACATTTGGAACATTTGTGTTCATCCTACTTTCACCATAGTGCCTGTTGCTGAGGATACATCTCCAGATATTATCGCCCAGCATCAGAACAACAACAAAGCGGTGAACATTCTGTTTTCTGGTTTAGGTCCCACTGAATTTGAGCGTGTAAGCCATCTCTACACTGCTAGAGAGATCTGGGCTACCCTCCAAGCACACCATGAGGGGACAGCCCAGGTCAAGGCTCGGCTCTATCAGACCTACCGTCGTGAATATGAAAATTTCACACAGAAGTCGGGTGAATCTGTTGAAGCTTTGTTTGGCCGTTTTCAATCGATCATCAACAAGCTTTGGGCCAACAAGGCCGAGGGAGTTTAACTGGTCTCAGATCATGAGTAGGCGCTCAAGGTTCTCCATACCTTGGACCCTAAGATCTGGCGGAGATCAAGGTATCCTCTATCATTGAGAGCACCTCTTATGATACCTTGACAATTTCTGAGTTGTTTAGCAAGCCCAAGACCACAGAGGTTGATATCCAGTTGAGATCAAATCTCACTGGCTCTGGATCAAAAACACTGGCCCTCGCTACACCTTTTGCTGACCCCTCTTCTGTGAGCTGTGTTGGGTTCTCCTTGATGTCTATCACTGAGGACCAACTTGATTCGTTAGGAGATGATGACTTGTGTCTATTTAACAACCGGGTGCATCGTGTCTATGATAATCAAATGTTCAAAAGACACGGCACAAAATCCAGATGCTTTGAGTGTGGTGATCCAGGTCACTTCATCGCCGACTGCCCCAAGCGCAATGGTCACAAGAAGGGTGCCGGTGGTGTCTTCTATGACTCTAGCAAGCACGACGGCTCCTCCTTCACAAAGGGCATGCCCAAGACAAGATTCTTCAGAAAGGCCCTGAAGGACTACCGGTGTGAGAATAAGAAGCGAGACAAGGCCTTCTTCGCCGAGATGGAGAAAATCTACTCCAAGAGGTCTTCGTCTTCTTCCTCTTCATCAAGCTCAAGCGATGAGGAGATCATGATAAGGAAGGGGAAGGACAAGGACGATCTGGCGGGGCTCTGCTTCATGGCCTTCTGCTCAATAGCTCTTGAGGATAAGGAATAGAAGGGCTCCCCGATGACTCCGACGACGACGACGATGAAAAGGTATCTTCTTATGAACGCGAAATCGTTGATTTACTTGAAGAGAACCGTCAGGAGTTGAGATATCGGGAGAAACTACTTAGAGGGGCTAAGAAGAGGATAGATGAGCTTGAGAGTGAGCTTGTTGTGGCCAACGGTAGAATTGAGAGTCTATCTTCTTCCCCTTGCTTAGCTGGTAGTAGTGAGTGCCCAAATTGTGAGGTGTTACTGTGTGTTGGCGTAAAAGATTACGCTAATAGGTTTCTGAAGATTAGAAACTAACAAACGAAGTGTTTGCGAAGAAAACTATTCCAAGCCTCCGAAAGGATAATAACTTGGAATAGTTTGAAAAAGTATGTATTGAATAACTTGTATCCGGTCCTTATTACAGGGTTAAATGGGGGGTATTTATAGGCTTAAACATTAAGGAAAAGACCTTTTTACCCCTCTATTACAACCGACATAGTGAAACTAGTCGGTACCCTTAATAGGGCTAAAATGGTAAAAGACTAATCTAATGAGAAAGAAGATAAGTCTTCCATCTTAGCTGGCAAAGAAGTTCCCGGAAGAGTCCATGTTCGAAGATATACTCCGAACTAGAGCCCGTCATCATACTTCGAACTTGACTTGATGCATCTCCGAAATTATATGTTGGAAGTCTTCGTCTTAATCACCAGTCTTTATCTCGTCACTGCAATAACCCTGAAGATGGAATATTTTCCCCCAACAGTAGCCCCTCGAATACGCTTCTCCGCTAAATCTGTAATGTTAGGAGAGCAGTATACGCAAGAAAAATAATCATGCGTAGGGGTTAGCAGATTTAAACCATCTCCGAACTACGTGGAGATGTAAACTTTGAATCAGTTTTTAATAAAATTACTTTCGATGTAACTTAGAACTAACTCGAAAAGTCTGAAAGCGTTTTTAGACTAAGAAGAAATAGCTGTTAGCTTCTTTCTTCTAACGGAAGTTACTGAATGCTTTAATTTTGGAGCAAAGTAACGGTTGGGAATGCGAAACGACACAGGCAAACGGTAAAAAATTAGGGTCTGGGCTATAAATAGAGGGCCTAGATCCTTCTTGAGTACCTTTTCACTACTTTCGTGCAAACAAGCCATCACCCGAGCCCTAGCCGCCGTTTTTCCTCTGAAATAATCCACAAGATCCAATGGCGAAAACTAGTTTCAAGGGTCCTGGAGCGACTTCAGCCTTGGCACGGTAGCAAGCTGCTGCGGCGGCAGCGGCTGCATCATCGGTGACGGTAACTCCAAATCCTTCAGTGGCGGTAATGGCGCTGGTGGGAGGAAATCCCCAAAATATCAGCCCCCAAGACCTCTTTCGGCGTCGACGAAGTATACGGACCAGTCTTATCAACTGGGGCCATCAACCTGCAGAAGGGAATCGCTTGCGGCTGCAGTAGAAGGCAAGATTAGTTCGGGGGTGATGATTCGCAAACCTGGGAGGGAAATCGTTCCGTCACTGAGACCCGGAGAAGTGGTCGTCTTCGAAGCCTTCTTCGAAGCTGGTTTGGGGCTTCCGGCGGTAGACTTCTTGGCGGAAGTATTAGACTTGTTCCATGTCACCCTCCCCCAACTCTCTCCGAATGCGGTAGCGCGTCTTGCTATCTTCGAATGGGCGTTGCGAGCCGAAGGTTGTGAAGGAAGGGCGGAGATCTTTGCAGCACTGCATAGAGCTTCATGCCAACCGAAAACCTTTGTAGGCCCCGGAGGTGAAAAGCTGGTAGTGGCCTTCGGAAGCATCAATTTCAGACTTCGAGACGAGTATGCTCTCTGATTTCCTGCTAAGGCCATCAATGCCAGATGGTACACTGATTGGATCTTGAAGTGGTTTTACGCTGAAGTTGGGGCAAGCAGCCGTCTAGCCGGGCCTTTGCAAGACATCAACTTCCGAAAGGAAGCCCTTGTGCATCCAGATCTGGGTCAGCTCGAAGCTTGCCTCAGCTTGCTTCAAAAAATCAGTCATCGGTTGAGCATGCGAGACTTAGCCGAAGAATTCCTTGGGCTTCAAATCCCTCCCCTGATGGCCAACTGGCCAATCACTTTCGAGGAAGATTCGGAAGGCGGTCTTCGGAAAATTTCATCAACTTCGAGTCCTACAGGTAACTTCGAAAACAACATACTATATGTATATTTATTCGAAGAGTTAACGAACTTAACTCATTTTTCAGCTTCTTCAGCCCCTATAACTTCGGAGCAAATCGTACAAGCTTCGGAGAAGATTTTGGGCGTCCCAACTCCGACCGAGAAAGAATGGAGAATCAAATTGGTTGGTATTGGGAGCGATCCAACCGAGTATGGGGGCTACTCGAAGTTGTTCCGCCTGCCCTGATGGATTGGGTGCCTTCGGAGAAAGGGCCCAAGAAGAGGAAAGCCGAAGCTGGAACTTCGAGCTCTGCCAAGACTCCGGTCAAGAAGGTGGCTCGAAAGCCAAAAATTCCCGCGCCTTCGAGCCCAAGAGCTTCAATCTCCGATTCTCAGGAGGATGAAGGTAGGTTGCTCGTGAGGCTGATTGACGAGGATGCAGCCCAAAGAGCTATACAAATTGACGAAACTACGAGCGTGCCGGAGTCTCAAGAGAATCTTGAGCAAATGAGGACTCCGGCTGCTCAAGAAGATTTACCTCAGGACGGAGCCCCTGTGGACGAAAGCAGAGCCGAAGTTACTACAGCTTCGATTTTGGGCGAAGTAACAACGGCGGTTCAAGAAGATGCTCCAACAGTCGAAGATTTGACTGTTGATTCTGACGAAGACTTTGGAGTAGCCTTTGACCCGCCAAGTAGCCCAATGCTCATCCGTCGCCAGAATGTCGAAGGTAAACTTCACATAATTCTTTTGTTCTTTTTCCCTGCAAATTTATACAATGTATAATACTTTTGTTTTTACAGGATCCACTTCCGTGGAAGAGGTCCGTCCCGAAGATACAATTCCTAGACCTTCGACTACTTCGGAGCCAATTCCAGGAGCCACTCAAATGGGGCCTGGAAAAGGCAAAGGGAAGATGGACCCCCTCCCTGCTCCAAGCTCAGGATCAACTCCGTTTGAGTCAACAGACGAGAGCCAATCTACTAAGGGGGGCCAGTCTACTAGGGCTCCAAAGACCACAACTCAGCACTCCGGGCCTTCGCCAAGCGAAGATGACCAGCAAGCCTTGAGCATGCTCCCCCTTCTAGCTCCTTTCTTGGAGCGAAGAACTGGGCTTTGGACTTTGCTCGAGCCTTTGGATCGAGCTAGTCGCGAAGTCGGGGAGACAGACTTGGTGGCTATCTTGAGTGAGGTGGAGAGTTCAGAGCTTAATGCTGCCATGGAACGCGCAGCATACCAGGTACGAAGTATCTGCAAAACAACATCAAAATTATATACAAATAATTTCTCACCTTGGTTTTTTCTTTTCGCAGCAAACAGTCTTGGCCCGAGCTACGAACATCTCAAATGAAAGTGGAAGCGTTCGCCTTCGAGAGGAAAATGCAACTCTTCAACGAAATCTTACTATCTCCGAAGGTCGAGTGGCCCTACATGGAAAACATGGTTTCAACGGAGCGCAGAGCCAGACAAAGCTTGGAGGCTGTGAACAAAGAGCTCGAAGCAGAAAAAATTGTGCTTCGAGGAGAAATTGAAAAGATGCGGGCGGAGCATGCTACTGCGGGGTCTGAGCTTATTAGACTCAAAAAGAAGCTAGCCAACTACTGAATCAGAAGAATTCTTTAGCTACGGAGGCAGCTAGGCTCTCTGGAGTAATAGAAGAGCTAACTTCGACGAAGGATGTATTAATTGAAGATAAGCTGAAGTCAGAGAAGGTAGCCGCGGAGGTCATGGACCAATTGTTAGGCGTTCTGGAGTACTTCGGTACTACTGGGACGCTTCCTTCGGATGACAACATCTCCTTGCTGCGCCGGCTGAAGAGGATCCAAGGAGCAGCGAAGCAGATGAAGACAACAGGCATTCGGTACGGAGAAATCTCCGGACAAGTGGCTGCTGTCGGCATACTTCGTTACTATGAAGATCTGGGTTGATCGATAACTCTGAGCGTAGGAGAGGGTCCCATTACCTTCGATGACGACCAGCTTCTTACTCCCTCCGAAGGTGTGGCCGCTGCTTGGCAAGCCTTTCAAACTTCATGGAGAGCCGAAGGTCACTCTGCGATCAAGGCCTGGATTGACGAAGGACAACGCCAGAAGCAGGCTCGGTCCCAAGCTTCGAGCAGTCAGCCTCCTCCAAACCCGCAGGTTTAGAATTACCTTAGGATCTTCAACTATGTAAAGCACTACGCTTTTGTACATTTATGAATGAACATTTGTTTATCATGTTTTTATGCTTTGCCTCATATGGAAGATGTCGAAGTGTTAGATGTTAACGACGAACTTCGCTTATTATGGGCTACCTTCGATATCTTAAAACTTCACAAGCGTCCTCGATTTCTAGTTCCTCGGGATAGTTCCGGAGCGATTACATTCCAAATAAGCAAATATATATTATCTTGTATTAAAGAGGAAGAAAAAGAAGTTAACTTGGAAACTTCATCTTCTGAAGACATTATATGGTCCGAAGACGAAGATGAAGCTCAAGGTAAAAAGCCTGAAGAACTTGGAAGCTGGGAAAGGAGCCCTAAACGGCTTCGAACTTGGGCCGAGCTTCAACAAGAACAAAAAGATTTTAGAGCTTCGAAGGGAGGCAGGAGAGTTAAACGCAAAGTTGTTAGAACTCCCAGCACTGGAACTAGTCGTTCCAACCCTAGCTCTAGAGATCGAAGAGGTCTTCGATTCCTTCTTGGTATAGATACCAATTTTTCGTGATGTAATCATATTTGTTCGAGTAATAAATATCAATTTAAAATTGTCTCCCTATTTATTAGCCCCTCTTTGGGCGTAAGCAACTTTGAACTGTATTCAAAGATGGTTAAGCGCAAAGAAAAACTTAGGAGTAAAATTTTCGGGGTTCGGAGCCCCTCAGCAATTTAAAGATTGATTAAAATCTTATAAAATGCCTTTGACTATTTGTAGTCTAAAGATTGGCAATTTAATACCTTATGTTTTTGAAAGAAATCACTTGAGATAACTTTTCGGACACTTTAGTGTCTTAGATAATTTGTCACTTTGGACTTTTTAACAGACATTCGAAGCTCATGGCTCAAACTCTGTTTTGTTTTGGCCTCCTTCGGCTCTTTTTTGCGACCTCTGTCAAACCAGTGGTTTGGAGTTCGTAGTGGTCTCTTTGGACTCTTTTTACGGAAACCTACAAGCCGGTGGCTTGGGCTCCGCATCATTTGGTCTCCTTGGACTCTTTTTATGGATGTCTACCAGCCGATGGCTTGGACTCCGTATGATGTGGTTTCGGGCTCTTTTACGGATTCCTACAAGCCGGTGGCTTGGACTCCGGATTATGTCAGCCCCCACGCCGAAAGCTTCGAACCAATGGTTCGAAGTCCGAAAATATGATTCAAATTAATGACACTTCCCTCTCGGTCAACTCCACGGTTCCAGTGCGTCCACTCGGAAGCTGGAAGTTTATGAGGGGTAGGCACTATCTGAACTATATGCTTTATTGATTCGAAAAGTGATTACAAATGATTACAAGGAGCCCTTATGCGAAGTATCGCTTTAGGTGCTCCGCATGTCAAGTATGCGCTAACTCTTCACCTTCCAAATTAGCTAATTTAAAAGAGCCAGGACGTCCTGAATGAACAATTAAGTATGGACCTTCCCATTTATTTCCTAATTTTCCTGGCGCTATGATGCTTCGTAAAACGAGATGACCCGGTCTAAGCTCATTGATCATGACTTTCGGGTCGAACCAAGTCTTCGTCTGTTGTTGATACTTCGTCAAATTGGCTACATCTCAAAGTCTTGTCTCTTCTGTTAAGTCTAGCGAAGCTTGTCTTTCTCCTTCAATCTCTGGTTCGGTGCTGCGAAGTGATCCTCCTTTGAGCTCCGTTGGTGTCATAGCTTCATCTCCGAATAATAGTCTGAATGGAGTGAAACCCGTGGACCTCGTTTGAGTGGTCCGAATGGACCACAAAATCTTTGGAAGTTCTTCGGTCCAGAGTCCTTTTGCCAATCCTACTATCCTTCGATTTAGCCCTGACAAAATATTATTGTTGGCTCTTTCTACAGCTCTGTTAGACTGAGGATGTCTCACTGCAGCAAAGCATAATTGGATGCCTAGATCTTCGCAAAATTTCTTGAAAGGTTCTGCGTCGAATTGTGCTCCATTGTCAACTGTGAGTTGTCTAGGCACTCCGAACTGGCAAAAGATATTTTTCCAGAAAAATTTCTGTACATTGTTCGAAGTAATAGCTGTTATAGGTTCTGCTTCGACCCACTTTGAAAAATATTCAATTGCTACCACTACGAACTTCAAATTTCCTTTTGCTGTTGGGAAGGGGCCAATAAGATCCATACCCCATCTGGCCATGGGCCATACCGGAGCTATAACTTGAAGGGCTGTTGGTGGGCGATGACTCCTTCGTCCCATCCACTGACATCCTTGGCAAGTGCGGACCAAACTCTCCGCATCAGCTACTATTGTAGGCCAATAAAGCCCCTGGCGAAGTGTTTTTCCTGCCAAAGCTCGAGGGGCCAGATGGCTACCGCAAAGTCCTTCATGGATTTCTCGAAGAATTTCTTGACCTTTGGCTTGAGATATACATCGGAGTAAAGGGGAACATACTCCGGCCTTGTATAAAATACTGTTGATTATTTGATAATTCCGAGTTCTAAGCTTTAACCTTGAAAGTTGTGGCCCTTCGGACATATTTGCCTCTCCTTGCAACACTTCCATGATTGACTGTACTTGGAATGCAAAGAACTTCCGCAGCAGGAATTTGGGGTACCGAAGGTGTATTGAGTTCTTCATAAAAAGCTTCTTCGGGTATGTCCATAGCTCCGGCTGCAGCTTTCGCTAAAATGTTCGCTTGCATGTTTTCTGCTATAAGTATACTTCGAATGGAAATCCCTTTAAATGCTGATTCGATCTTCCGGATTTCTTCTAAGTACATTGCAAGCTGCGGATGTCGGACTTGGAAACTCTTGTCCACGTGCCCTTTTACAATTTGAGAATCTGTTTTAATAACAACTCTTGTAGCCCCTAAAGCACGTGACTTGCGAAGTCCCAATAGAATTCCTTCATACTCCGCTGTATTATTGGTAGACTTAAAGTTGAGTCTTGCGGAGTACAAAGCCTTTTGCCCTGAAGGCGAAATTATCACAGCTCCGACACCTGCTCCAGATGCTTGAAAAGCTCCATCGGAGTAAATAGTCCAAATTTCTTCGCTTGGCTTCTCTAGAGCCCATTTTGTAGGGGGAGTCCACTCTGCTACGAAGTCAGCCAATACTTGCGACTTAATTGCTGTTCTTGCCAGGAAAGATATGCCAAAGGGTGCTAATTCAACAACCCACTTTCCAATTCTTCCAGTGGAATCCTTACTTCGGAGCATATCTCCCAAAGGATACGAAGTTGGTACCACAACATCATGTGCCAAAAAATAATGCCTTAGCTTCCTCAAAGCCATTATCAGATCATAAACGAATTTCTCAAGCTCAGAATATCTTGTTTTTGCTCCTGACAATGCTTCAAACACAAAGTAAACTGGATTTTGTACCAACTTCCCGTTGAAATCAATCTCTCTGACAAGAACTGCACTGACAGCAGAGCCAGTAGCTGCAAGGTAAAGGAGTAGGGTTTCGTCCGCAACAGGTACCGTGAGTGTAGCAAGATTATTGAGATAATTTTTAATATCTTCGAAACTCTTTTGATACTCTGGTGTCCATGCAAAATCTTCGAACCCTTTCAATGCTTTGAAAATAGGCAAACTTCTCTCCGCGGACCTTGCCAGATATCTGCTAAGTGCTGCTAGACGGCCGGTCAGCTTTTGCACTTGCTTTAAATTCTTTGGGGGAGCCATCTTCTGTAACACAGTTATTTGAGTAGGGCTAGCTTCGATCCCTCTGCTTGAAACTAGGTACCCTAACAATTTTCCAGCCTGCGCCCCGAAGATACATTTTTCGGGGTTGAGACGGATCCCACATGCCCGAAGGCTATTAAATGTTTCTGCTAAGTCTAGGCTATGCTGGTGCTTAAAAGCACTCTTGATTACAATATCATCCATGTAGGCCTCTACATTACGACCTAACTGATGACCTAGAGCCTTAGCAATTAACCTCGAAAATGTAGCCTCGACATTTCTTAAGCCAAAGGGCATTCTTACATAACAAAAGACTTCTGAAGGAGTTACGAAGCTTGTCTTGATTTCATCTTCGCACTTCAACCAAATTTGATGGTAGCCGGAATACGCGTCAAGGAAGCTTAATAACTCAGAACCAGCAGTGGAGTCAACCAACTTATCAATTCGGGGCATGGGGTAGGGGTCGCGGGGGCATGCTTTATTCAGAGATGTAAAATCAATACACATGCGCCACTTCCCTGAAGATTTCTTCTTAACGAAGACTGGGTTGGCTAACCACTCCGTATGAGCCACTTCTCTGATAATCCTTGCCTAACAGGTCGAGCCTTCGGGTTCACAAGTAAACCGTGTTCAATAATGTCCCGACTGACTCCGGTGATGTCTTCGTCAGACCAAGCAAAGACATCCAAATTTTCCTCAACTACTTTTTCTAAGGAGGCAGCAACTTCTAGAGGCAAGTCTTTACCAAACTAAAATGAATATTCCTTGCCATCTTTGACAATAACCTTCGTTGCAATCTCTCCTTCAGGACTTGGTCTTGGGAAGGATCTTTTCGAAGATTTGCTAGGAGCAGGAAAATTCTCCGGATCATCTTGCACATTGTTCACCTGCCTTGGGTCAAGAGGAGGGCCATGACCATACTCTGCCCTTCTTGCGATGGCCTGATCTCCGACGACAGTGAGTACTCCTGCTTGTGTGGGCATCTTCATACACAAGTAATTATGATGCGCCACAGCTCCGAATTGATTTAACATGCCTCTTCCGAAGATGACATTATATGCATATGAAGCATCTACAACGTCAAAGATCACTTCCTCTGTCCTAGCCATTAGCCCCTCTCTGAAAGTAACTTCCAAGCCAATTTGGCCGAGGGCATCAAGAGGGGGTCCTGCAAACCCTTGTAAAGGACGGGCTGCTGGGAGAAGATGCTTTCTGGAGATACAGAGTTGGTCAAAAGCTTGGACAAAAATAATATCCGCCGAACTCCCTCCGTCAACTAGCACTCTTCGAACCTCAGTTCCTGCTATGTCAGTAGTGATGACAAGTGGGTCTGCATGTGGGAATTTAACACCAACTGCATCGTCTGCGGAGAAAGATATTGGAACATGAGACCATTCGGGCATAGCAGCTACAGATGAAGAGGTTCCAATATGGCCCACCTCTCTGACATACTCTCTTCTCTGCCTCTTTGACATACTTCCTAGATTACCTCCTCCGGAGATGGGGAGGACTACTCTTTTTCCTCGGTCTTGCCCCTCTTCTTGCTTCGGAGGTGGCATAATATTGTCCACCGGAGGGCGTCTTGTAGTTTCGAAATTTTCTATCCGCGCCACAGCCTAAACAGGCTCCGGACGCACTTCAGCTGGAACTCGGTCAGTAGTATCTCGACCCGAAGTTCTTTCCAGATATTCTCCTCTCAGGGCAAGTATAGCTTTGCACGCATCAGTTGCGTGACTTCGGTTTTCATCGTGAATACAGCAGAAAAGGGTTTGGCCCTTGCCAGCCGGTTTCCCTGGCGGCCTCCAGCCGCTGGCCTTGTTCCCCGAAGGTTGCGGAGCTCTTTGGGCAAACTTCTGCAGGGGTGCAATGTTTAGCACTTCTGAACGAGGATGCTTTTGCCCCCTATGCCTGTCATGCTGAAACAGAAGCCATCCTTCTTGTACTATCGACGGGGTTGTAGCAGTTCTTTGAAGCCATCCTTCTTCTGACCTTGCATACTCTTCAAAATATGACATCAACTGAGAAACAGAAGATATGCTTTTCCGGTGAAGTTTATCAAGAAGGCCTGGATGAATGACTCCCTCTCGAGCTGCGTCAACTACTGAAGACGTAGTCAACCCTCGAATCTGCGACTTCGTATGAGCGAAGCGCTTGAAATATTGTCTTAAGGTTTCTCTAGGGAGCTGCTTCACCTGGAAAAGACTTCCCGTCGACATTGGAGGCACGAAGGTGCCCTGGAAATTACTCACGAACTTTTTCTTCAACTGCCCCCACGAACTGATTGATCCTGGTTTCAAAGACCAAAACCATCGCAAAGCTACTCCTTGAAGAGCCAGGGGGAAACATTTTGCCATAGTGTCCCGCACTCCTCCACTGGCTTCAATGGCCAAGGCATAAGATCGGACAAATTCTCCAGGATCTTCATCTCCGGCATACTTGCAAAGCTTCGAAGTCTTAAACTTCGGGTCGAAGCGAACTTTTTGCAGTTCAGGATGCAGCGGAGACTCGGTATCAAAGGAGGCGTTCTCCGGAGCTTCAGGATAGATAGGTTCGTCGTCTTCAGGCACTTTAGGAATAACTGGGATGGCTTGAGAGTGAAGCCTATTTGCAGCTTCTTGCCGCCATCTCGCTACTTTGGCTTGGAGACTCGCCATCTGAGCGGCCATATCGCCAAGTCTATCTTCATCTCCTCCAGAAGGATCTTCCGGGTCTCGAGAACTATAGGGATCGGTTTGAAGTGGAACTTGGGGTGGAAGAGGGACTCCGTCGGGGCGAAGTATAGATGGAGTTGGCGGAGGAATTCCGTATACTCGGGGAAGGGGCATCCCTTCCGAGGTTTGAGGTGGAGGAAAAGTCGAAGGTCCTCCGACCTCGACTGTATCTGGGGATCTAGCTCCGAAGGTCCGAGGAGACCTCCGAGTAGGATTACCAGCTGAACTCTGCTTAGGAGGCATGGTTTGAAAACTCGGTAGAGAACGAAGTTTCTTGGACTAAGTTCCCCACGGACGGCGCCAACTATTGGCGTAAAAGATTACGCTAACAGGTTTCTGAAGATTAGAAACTAACAAACGAAGTGTTTGCGAAGAAAACTATTCCAAGCCTCCGAAAGGATAATAACTTAGAATAGTTTGAAAAAGTATGTATTGAATAACTTGTATCCGGTCCTTATTATAGGGTTAAATGGGGGTATTTATAGGCTTAAACATTAAGGAAAAGACCTTTTTACCCCTCTATTACAACCGACATAGCGAAACTAGTCGGTACCCTTAATAGGGCTAAAATGGTAAAAGACTAATCTAATGAGAAAGAAGATAAGTCTTCCATATTAGATGGCAAAGAAGTTCCCGGAAGAGTCCAAGTTCGAATATATACTCCGAACTAGAGCCCGTCATCATACTTCGAACTTGACTTGATGCATCTCCAAAATTATATGTTGGAAGTCTTCGTCTTAATCACCAGTCTTTATCTCGTCACTGCAATAACCCTGAAGATGGAATATTTTCCCCCAACACTGTGTGACCTGACGACTCTAAAGTCCAGGTACACAGAGAGGGTAGATGAGAGGGATGCTTTGGCCACTGAGCTAGAGAGCACTCAGCTGGAGCTAAAACATGCTCATGCCACTGTCATCATGCCCTGTGTTGATTGCCCATCCCATCTAGCTAGTTTAGCTAAGCTGAAAGCCAAGGGTGATGAGCAGTTGGGTGAGTTGGAGAGAGTCAGAGCTGAGCTGGAGCAGACTAGGCTAGAGCTTGAGACACTATCAGTTCCACCCACTGTCTGTGAGAACTGCTTGTCTCTTAGATTGGAGTTGATCAAGCTGAAAGCCGAGAAGTCTTTCTAGGTTGATAGAGAGTGTGAGACCTGCTTGTCTCTGGTGGAGGTTCTAGCTTCCTTGAGAGAGGAGCTAGCTGATGTTCAGAATGAGAACTTTTACCTCTGTCAGATCCTGAGTTGGGTGAGTGCCAGAGAGCCACAGCTCGGCATGATGATCCAGTAGTTTAAGAGGCAGGATGGGTTTGGGGTAGGTTACACCTACACCAAGGCTGATTTTGAGAGTGCCATTAGTCGGGCAGTGGAGTGGAGTAAAATGACTCCTGAATAGAGATACCCCACGACTCACTCCAGTCTTTCCAAGCTAGTCAGCCCAAGGATGGAGTGTTCCAAGAACAACCTAAAGCTCCACCCAAGAAGCCCATCTGGGTTCCAAAGCCCAAACATCTTCACACTTCTCTAGACTCTCTACCTGGACCCTCTCACACCAAGGAGTCTACACCCAACACCACTAAGCCCAATAACCCCAAGCCTCAACCACATCCCAAGAAGCCCACCTATCACTGTGAGTACTGTCAGAGAGACGGGCATCTTGAGGAGTTTTTCTTCAGGAGGAAGCGGGTTGAGAGAGCAGAGAGAGCTCGTGGAGGGCAGGAGCAGTTCTACCAGTAGGGTGGTAGACTGAGAGTTCCTCGACGTGGGGAGAGGCTAGAGGCCAGGCCGCGTCGTGTAGGTGGTGGTAGAGGAGATGACTTTCATGCCTGTGCTCCGGAGGGTGGTGTTCGATCCGGCAGAGCTCCAGGCCGTTCTGGATACGGTTTTGGACCTCGTGGCCAAGACTTTAGGAAGAACCGAGTACCACGCTTTGAGCCGCATTTTGGTCCAGACTCTTATGATTCCTTCTGCTTTCCGTCTTTTGAGCAGATGGCTCGACACTGGTTTAGTTCTTTTGCTAAACCTGGTGCCGGACCATTTGCTCACCCTTACGACCACTGATTGTGCAGGATCGGGGACTAGAGGACGTATGGATCATGGACTCAGGATGCTCTCGCCACATGATGGGACATCGCAGATGGTTCTCCAGTCTCTCTCCCCCGAGCTCCAAGGAATACATCACATTCGGGAACAGTGGTCAAGGGAAGGTATACGACATTGGCTCAATTCGCATCTCTGACCATTTCTCTCTGAAGAACATTGCTTTGGATGGGAACTTAAACTTCAATATGATTTCTGTTTCGCAACTTCTTGAGGATGGTTTGGAGGTTCGTTTTAAGAAGGGCATGTCTTCTATGGTTGATTCTAGAGGGTCTTTGATTTGCTAGATCTTATCCTTTGGTAAGGTTTTTCGGATTGACTTCTCTAGTTCTTTTGGCCCTTCTCGGTGTTTGACTGTTGGATCTTCTTCTAAGCTCTAGAAGTGGCATAGGAGGTTAGGCCATTTGAGTTTTGATCTGCTAGTCAGATTGAGCTCTATGGACCTCATTCGAGGTTTGCCCAAGCTTAAGATGGAGAAGGATCTAGTTTGCCATCCTTGTCGTCACGAGAAAATGGTTGCCGCTTCACACTCACCTGTGACTCAGGTGATGACTTCGTACCCAGGAGAGCTGTTACACATGGACACTGTTGGTCCAGCTCGGGTACGCTCAGTCAGGGGGAAGTGGTACGCGCTTGTTATCGTTGATGATTTTTCTCGTTTTTCGTGGGTTTTCTTCTTGGAGTCTAAGGATGAGACTTTTCAATTTGTTCATGACCTAATTTTGAAGCTGAAGAATGAGAACAAAAGCGTTGTGGAACGAAAGAACCACACGCTAGTCGAGATGGCTAGGACGATGCTCGATGAGCATAGGACTCCTAGGCGCTTTTGGGCTGAAGCCATGAACACGGCTTGCTATCTGGCCAACCGCATTTTTCTTAGAGCTTACCTAGGTAAGACTTCATATGAGTTGCGGTTTGGCAGACAGCCCAAGGTGAGCCACTTGTGAGTGTTTGGTTGCAAGTGCTTTGTGCTCAAGAAGGGAGGGCATTTGGACAAATTTGAGTCTCGTTACTGGGATGGAGTCATTCTTGGTTATGCTTTGCATTCTCGAGGCTTCCGTGTTTGGAACCTTGACTCCCAGCAGCTTGTCGAGACTTGTGAGGTTTCTTTTGATGAGTCCTTGCTTTCTTTGACTCCTTCTTTTGAGCTTTCTGGAGATGATGAGCTTGGAGATTCCATCTTCGAGGATGATGATGACGCTCCTGTTGTCGATGAGGGTGGGCCTTCTGCACAGCCTGCAGAGCCCGCACCTTCTGAGACTTCAACTGAGGATGAGGGCGGATATCTGATCACTTCTTCCACTTCGATCGAGCCCCCTCAGTTGAGTCTAGAGGTGCTAGCTGCTGACTCCGATGAGGTGACTTCAAATCATCTAGGATCCTGAGCAGTTCAGCATGATCACCCCTTAGAGCTCATCATCAGTGATCTTTCTGAGAGAACTTTGCGCTCTTTTGTTGACTCGCTTGATGTGTTTGCTGAGTCTGTGTTTGTTGCATCTTTTGAGCCCAGAGACGTTTCTCATGCTCTTTCTGATTCGAATTGGATTAATGCTATGCAAGAAGAGCTTGATAATTTTGTCCGCAATTGGGTTTGGACACTGGTTGAGCTGCCACCCGGATGCAACCCCATAGGCACCAAGTGGGTGTTCAAAAAAAGCAAGGTGAAGATGGGGTTGTGGTGCGCAACAAAGCTCGACTAGTTGCCCAGGGTTTTTGCCAGAAAGAGGGTATTGACTTTGAAGAGACTTTCGCCCCTGTTGCCCGTCTTGAGTCCATTCGCATTCTCTTAGCTTTTGCCGCTTCGAAGGGTTTTAAGCTTTTTCAAATGGATGTCAAGAGTGCTTTTCTGAACGGGTACATGGAGGAGAAGGTCTATGTTAGGCAGCCCCCGGTTTTGAGAAACCAAAGTTTCCTCGACATGTTTTTAAGCTACAGAAAGCTTTATACAGTCTGAAGCAAGCCCCCAGGGCTTGGTATGACCGGTTGAAGCAGTTTTTGTTGGGGAAGGGATTTGTGATGGGTTTTGTGGACAAAACTCTTTTCTTGCTCAGAGATGGCTCAGACTTCTTGATTGTTCAGATTTATGTGGACGATATTATTTTTGGTGGTTCTACTGAAATACTTGTGTCCAAGTTTTCTGAGCAGATGCATAGTGAGTTTGAGATGAGCCTCATGGGTGAGCTCAAGTATTTCCTAAGGCTCCAGATCATCGTCTCTTGATTTATATGGCTTTTCAGACGCAGACTTTGGTGGGTGCCGGTTGGATCGCAAGTCGACTTCCGGTACTTGTCAGTTTCTTGGTTCTTCTCTTGTCTCTTGGTCTTCTCGAAAGCAGTCTGGAGTTGCACTTTCTACCACTGAGGCTGAGTATGTAGATGCTGCTAGCTGCTGTTCACAGTTGGTTTGGATGATTTCCACATTGCGAGACTTTGGGTTGTTATTTCCAACCAGAGTTCCTCTGTTTTGTGACAGCACCAGTGCGATTAGTGTAGGGGAAAACCCTTGTCTCCATTCAAAAACCAAACACATTGATGTGCGTTTTCACTTTCTAAGGGATCAATATGAGAAAGGTGTCATTGACCTTATTCATGTTGATACCCATCATCAGTTGGCTGACATTTTCACCAAACCCCTAGATCAGTCTACTTTTGAGCGTTTGCGAGGGGATTTGGGTGTTGTGTATCCTTTTTAGGATATGTTGAGTCAGTTTTATTTCTTCTTTACTCTTTTCTTGAGTCTTTTTGTGTGTGTTCATATCATGCATATTCACATATCACACTTTGAGTCTGCTTCTGTTATATGATTGATCTGCTTTACTTATTCTAGCTGGTACATGCTTTTGATTACTTGTCGATGATCATGCTTTGCTTCAGTTCATATGATATGTCTGATATCTGTCATATGCATGGCTTTTATGCTTTAAAATTAAAAAAATGATCACCATTGCTTCTGGTAACTAGCATGTGTAGGCTGAATGCTTTTACTATCTTTTACATGACTGGTAGCTAGTTCCACACTTAGATGCAGATATGCAACTTGGACATTGTTGACACGAAAACGTGCCCCCGCACTTGGGTCAGTTCGACGATCCAAAAGTGCATGTATACTTAAGGACAAGCCTAAGTGTGACGTGGCACCGACGTCGCGTTCCGACTACCCTTAATAGTGATAAGGGGGGTGGAGTTGCCAGGAAACCAGATTACACAAAATAATCCAATTAGCCGAAAAAGATATATTAAATAGGATAAAATCAGCAAACCAGTCGGAGCCCATCTGGTTCGAAGTCTGGTGCGAAGGGGGCACCGAAGGGTACCTTCGGTGTCTGGTGCGAAGTACTCCGCCGAAGGGTGCTTCGGCGTTCGGACTGATTCGATCAAAGATGGGCTCCGAATGAATCTAGACGGGGTGATCACCTCCGAACAGCGGGGTTCGGCGTGAGATCTCCGATGCAGCAAACTACAGAATAGTGACGCGAGGGCCACGCGCGAGTGCAACTTTGTCCGGTGCGGAGTATGGTCATGGAAAAGCCTGTTGCCGAAGCATGCGGTCTCGTCGAAGGGTGTCCTGGTGACCTCCGAAACCGATTTCTCAGCTCCAGACACCTCCGACGAAGTAGCTCCCAACGTGCTAACCTGCAACAGAAGAGTGCGAAGTACCAATTAGTAGCGAAGGTAGCAATATGTTACGCAGATTAGCGGATACTTCACAGGCAAAGTAATAAGGTGATAGCGATCTATTACGTAAATTAACGGATACTTCACAGGCGAAGTAACAAGGATTACCACTGTTCCGTAGTGGCCAGCGGAGGGCTTCCAGGCAAACCCACAAAGAGGTACAAGAAAATAAAGGTAAAGTAAATACGATCAAAGCATGGGCTTTGGTTTGGTTTGAGTTGGGGGGTCTCCACGCCGGCCATGCCTCTCTATTTATAGGGTGTTAACTCCTAATATAATCTGCTATTAATTTGGCCATATAGAGATAGAGATTGAGCTGGAAACGCGTACAACTCTACCTCTGCTGAGGTGGGCTTCGGCCAGGCCCGTCGAGGCGTGCTCTTCGGGCCGAAGCTTCGGTAGCGTGGGCTTCGGCCAGGCCCATCGAGGCTTGCTCCTCGGGCCGAAGCTTCGGCAGCGTGGGCCTCTGAAGGCTTCCGAAGCTTCGGCAGCGTGGGCCTCCGAAGGCTTCCTGGCCGAAGCCCGTGGGCTGGCTAGAGGCTTTCGGAGCCCATAGCTCAATGGACTTCGGCCCTGTAGGGCTTCGGACAGACCCTGGACATGTGTACTTTCGGCCCAAATTACCAAAAATTGATATTTTGATAATCTAGACATCACTACCATTTTTTGCTATCAACACATGCCTCCATGCCTTTTAGTGAACTAGTGAACTAGTGAACTGAAAGCACAACGAGCTGAAGATGATATCATCCATATCGGCTTTCCAACGCTTTTATGATGTTTGCCACACACTTGGGAAATACCTTTTCAAGTATCTACCATTCAAAGCTCTTCGAAACCGCTCTCCCTACAGCGATTCCAACACGTATGCATTGCCGGGAGCGATTTCGGCTATCTTAAAAGGACCTTCCCAACTCGGTGACCATTTGCCAAATTTGGGACTTTTCGTGTCTAAAGGTAAAATCATTTTCCATACCAAGTCTCCTATTTGAAACGATTTTGGTTTAACCTTCTTATTGTAGGCTTTAGCTACTCTCTTCTTGTCTACTTCTATGGCTTCTAAAGCCCTTAGTCTCTTATCAGTCACTTCCTCCAGATTATCCTTCAGAAGAGCTTCATACTCATTGACCGATAAGTCATCTTGCTTTAACACTCCTAAGGAGCCAAGGTCTACCTCTACAAGCAGAACGGCCTCTTGTCCATATACCAACTCATATGGACTGACTTTGGTGGCACCATGCTTTGCAATCCTACAAGCCCATAATGCCTCGAAAAGCACTTCATGCCACCTTTTAGGAAACTCTTCAATTTTCTTCTTGATAAGCTTAATCACAGTTTTGTTACTAGACTCGGCCTGACCATTGGCCTGAGCATAGTAAGGTGAAGAGTTTATCAACTTAATGCCATAGTATTTGGCGAAGTCCCTCACTTCTTTAGAAACAAATGAACTACCTTGGTCCGTAGTAAGAGTTTGAGGGATGCCGAATCTATGTATGATGTGCTTTAAAATAAAATCACGTACCTCATTGTGAGTCATGTTCTTGAGAGGTATGGCCTCGATCCACTTGGTGAAGTAATCTGTTGCCATCAACACGAACCGATGCCCCTTTGAGGAAGGAGGGTAGATCTGGCCGATGAAGTCTAAACCCCAACCTCAAAACAGCCATGGCTTGACAATATGATTGATTAATGAGGTAGGAGCTAACTGAATATTGCCAAACTTCTGGCATGCTTCACACCCTCTATAGTACTTGAAACAATCTTCAGTCATAGTCGGCCAATAAAAACCCGCTCTTTTGAGCATCCAACTCATCTTTTGGGCCGACTGGTGAGTGCCGCAAAGCCCCTCATGGACTTCTCCTGTATCCACCTGGGACTGCCCATGGTCTAAACACTTCAATAGCACTCCGTCGATGGTTCGACGATATAATGTGTCGTCTACCAACACGAATTTGAACGCTTGTCGCCGAACCTTCCAATCAACCCTTTGGCTAGGGTCTCTTAAATATTGGATGATTGGGACTCTCTAATCGTCCTTGCAGGTTTCAGAGGGCCTCGCTGGTCCACCTTCTGAAAAAGTTCTAAAACACTGCCTTTGGGGTGCCCTCGGGCCATTCCAGCCCCTGCCGAAGCCTGGCCGAGGTGGCCATTCGGAGCATGCTGGGCCGAAGCTCTTCGGAGGGTCTGGACCCCAGGGAGCCTTCTCCGTCCAGGAGGCTTCGCACTATGGGCCCCGGTGTGCCGGACCCCTCGGTGGGCGGAGCACTCCGATCCAGGGGCTTCGGCGTGCGGTGGCCTTCGGCGACCCGAGGGGTTCGACCCGGAGGTTGCGCCTGCCCAGCATTATTGGCTTCGACAGTGAGACAAAACACTGGCTTCTCCAATACAAAAAATTTCCCTCTCCTGACTTGGTAGCCAGATGCTTGCTGAGCCAAATCATTGGCGACTGAATTGGCTTCCCTTGACATGTGAGATATTTTGAAATCATCAAAAGTAGCAACTATGTCTAGACATTTGTCCAAGTAACTATTCAGCAAGCCATTAAAACATTGAGCATTCTTAGCTACTTGTTGTACTACTAATAATGAATCACCATATGCGTGAACATGTTTAGCGCCTACAGACTCTAGTAGTTCAAGTCCTAGCAACAAAGATTCATATTCGGCTTGGTTATTAGTGGAAGAAAACTCTAGTCGGGCTGAGGTTTCAAAACGCATACCATTAGGTGATATGAGAACCACCCCGATACCTTGGCCATTCTTGCAAGCCGAACCATCAAAATAAATTTTCCATGGTACTATCTCGACTAGAGCAATAGCATCACTCCAGCTAGCATCTATGTGATGATCAACTATAAATTTGGCTACGACTTGGCCTTTCATCGCTTTTAGGGGCTCGTAGGCCAAATCGTACTCAATCAACGCGTAAGCCCATTTTCCGGTTCTTCCACTTAGAATCGGCTTCTGTAACATGTGCTTTATAACATCGGTTTGGCAAACGACAACACATGTGGTAGGGAGAAGATAATGGCGTAACTTGGTGCACGCGTAATAAAGTGATAAACATAATCGCTCCACAAACGCGTACCTAGTTTCGGCATCTAGCAGGCGGTGGCTCAAGAATGTGATGATGTACTCCTTCCCCTCCACCTCCTGGGTTAGCACGGCTCCAATCACGCTATCTTCGGCGGCGATGTATAGCCAAAACGGAATCCCGGCTTTAGGTGCTCTCACCACGGGCGGTCATGACAAGCACTCCTTGATCTTTTCGAAAGCACTTTGTTGGCTTGCCCCCCAAGTGAACTCAGCTTCGTTTTTTAGCCGGAGTATGGGGACAAAGGCATCAATCTTGCAGGACAAGTTGGATATAAAGCGACGCAAATAGTTCAGCTTGCCTAGAAACTTTTGTACATCCCTTTTGCATGTCGGTGCTGCAACATTTCTGATCTTTTCAAGTCTCTTAGGATCAATTTCTATGCCTCTCTCATGAATCATGAAACCTAAGAACTTACCCGCCGACACACCAAACACACACTTAAGTGGGTTCATCTTCAACCCATACTGTCGCATCCTATCGAAAGCAACCTTCAAATCGGCTAAATGGTTTCCCATAGCGTCCGATTTGACCACGACATCATCGATGTAAACTTCTAACATGACTCCTAACAAGTCATGAAAGATCAAGTTCATAGCGCGCTGATACGTGGCGCCGGCATTTTTTAGACCAAAAGTCATGACGACCCACTCGAACAAACCAACAAAACCAAGGCATCGAAAGGCAGTCTTATAGACATCCTCTTCGGCCATAAAGATTTGATTATACCCAGCATTGCCATCAAGAAAACTTAGTACCTTATGTCCCGAGGCATCGTTGATCAGCATGTCGGCTATCGGCATCGGATACTCATCTTTTGGAGTGGCTCTGTTCAGATCCCTGAAATCAATGCATACCCGTATCTTGCTGCTACCTTTCTTCTCTACAGGCACAATGTTAGCAACCCATTCCGCGTACCTGCACGGCCTAATAAATTCAGCCTTGAGTAGTCGCTCCACTTCTTCTTTAACTCGGTCATAGACGGCCAAATTAAAGCGGCGGGGAGGCTGCTTATAAGGCCTAAATATGGACTTGATGAGCAGCAGATGCTCCACGAGCTCGCGGCTTAGCCCTGGCATTTCGCTATACACCCATGCGAAACAATCGATATTCGACCAAAGTAACTTTATTACTTCAGCCTTTTCATCGGGCTGTAAATGTTGGTTTACAAAAGTCGGCCTTGGGACGCTACCATTACCTATATCAACTTCCTCCAAGGGATCGGCCGACGCAAAACCTTGCCCTAATTTTTCCACTTCGCTAAAGTCCTCGATGGCTTCGGCAATACCGTCTTTTTTAGACTGATTTTGCTCCACGCGAGACTTTAGCCAATCTAGATTATCCTTGCTAGACATGACTATTAATACAAAAATAGCCATGCTACTCCAGCCGGCTTTACAGACACTGGTACAAACCGTCCTCTGGATATACTAACAAAGTCATAATCTGAGAGATCTCTACCTGATAGACACTCTACTTTGTTATGGATGCGTCAACCGACACATCGGCCGAAGCTACTTGGGCTGAAGTATCCGCGGGGATGACCTCCACCTCATCGTCGTCCCACTGTATCAAGCACTGGTGCAGGGTAGAGGGAATGCAATAGTTTGTATGAATCCAGTTGCGTCCGAGCAACACGCTATAGTTACCTTGTACGTCGACGACGAAAAATGTTGTTGGCAATGTCTTGTTGCCCACCGTCAACTCCATAGAGAGTACTCCCTTGGCCTCGGAGCTCTCGCCGTTGAGCATCAAGTTAGTCTTCTCCAGGTCATCTTCACCCCTGCCAAGTTTCTTCAACAATGAATAAGGCATTAGGTTAACAGTGGTGCCGCCGTCGATGAGCATTCGGGAAATCGGCTTCCCATCGATGTGACCCCTAACATAGAGGGGCTTTAGATGGCGAGCCGAGTCCTCTGGCTTCTCGAAGATGGCGTTGCGCGGACCGAGGTTCAATTGAGCAACCTTGGCCTCGCCTCGTGGTAGGGCGAACTCGGCAGGTAATGTGACGATGTTGATGTCCATCGCCTGAGGTGCGGGCCCCTCAGAGATGGGCGAGTAATCGTCGTCGAGCATGTCGTCATCGTCGTTGCTCGGACTAGGAGCCGGGCTAGTTATCTCAACCGGCTTCTCTCTCCATACCTGCTTCATGGCTGGCCGAGGGCGGATCTCTTCGAAGATGGCGTCGCACTTGGCCTCAGCTTTCTTCTCATGCATCTCCTATGCCCACAGCCTTTGCAGGCATCTCTTCTGTGATTTGGACATGCCTGGAGGAGCCCAAGATGGCTGAGGCCTAGTGCCGGGCGCTACTGTTCGGCTTCTGTTAATCCTAGCCGAAGTGGTGTTGTGCCCTTTGGCCTTGGGCACTCTGTGTTTGGAGGGGGCTTCGCTGCGAACCCCGTCTGACGGGCCGGCCTCCTTCGGCCGATCGAACCAGGCTTCGGCGCAGAGCTCGGCAGAAGTATGAGACTTACCTCCGTCAGACCTCGGTGACAAAGTCTTCGGGATTGGGACTTCCTGAGACCCAACCCTGATGTTTATGGCTTCGGACTCCCTGACTTCGGCCTCCGCGTGCTCGCACCCCGACCTGGATACGTACGGAGCCCACGGGGTTCCCGCCCAATCATATGGCGGAGGCATCGGCGGCTCTAGTGGCCTTGCCCAAGGTGAGCCGAACCCATTACCTGGAGGGGGGTTTGGCAGTGTTGATGGCACTTCGGACCACACCAGCGAAGGGTCCTACCAGACTGGAGGTATGTTCGGCCAGTACGGGCCGATGCCTCCCATCGAAGAGGTCCAACACAGTGTGGGGTTCGGCCATTGGGGGCCGAAGTTGTTGTGTAGGGGACCCGACCACTGGGGCTCAAAGGTGTTGTACGGGGGGTTCGGACGTTGCGGCTCGGAACCACCATGCGGAGCATCAGGCCACTATGGCCCGAAGTCTTCGTGGAGAGGGTTCGCCTGCTTCGGTCCGAAGCCACCCTTCGAGGGTCTTGGACCCTTTGGATGTTTTAGCTTGGCGTGTGGACCTCCTTCCTTGGCCCTCCTCCGATGCTTGTTCAACAGCATGTCATATGTTACCTTCGGCCTCTTGCGAGCCTTAACCGAAGGGGTATTTATGTTCTGCTTCCACACTCCTACCTCGGGGTTCTTTGGAACGAGTGTGCGAGTGAGCGGTTCTCCAACAATTACATCTTTCCCTTTAGCAGACTCGGCCTGTTCTGGCCGAATCAACACCTTCTTTTCGCCGAGGTCGACGGCGTTGACTGGAAAAGGATCTCTATCCAGCTTCATCTTTGGATCATGGTCTATCTTCAATCGTCCTTCCTCTATGGCCGATTGTATCTGCCATCGAAAAACATTGCAATCATTAGTATTATGTGAATGTGAATCATGCCACTTACAGTATGGATGCTTCTTTAACTCATCGGTAGGTGGAATGACTTGACCTTTAGGTAACCTGAGAAGCTGGCTTTTTAAGAGAAAGTCAAATAATTTATCACACTTAGTTATATCAAACGAGTACTTGACCTCATTGAGTCGATTCTTTGTTGGGGATGGTCGTAACTCAGAGCAGGTGACGGGTTTACTCTTAGTGTTCCAGACCCATTCGGCTGCGTACATGTTGGTCGAATCCTCCTCTTCTGACTCCTCTTCATCAGAGCATTCCATGATGTGGATTTCGGCCCTAGGCTTGCTAAACGTCTTAATAAATTTCTTGTCTTTGGTTCGGCCTTCCTGGACCAGAGCCTGTTGTAATACTTGGCTAACTTCTAAAAAGTTTTGGTTATCTAACCTTTCTTTAAGTTCGGAACGCAACCCGTTAAAAGCTAATTCTGCCAAGTCCCTTTCTGAAATATTAAGGCTAAAACATCGGTTTCTAGTATCCCTGAAATGCTTGATGTATTCAGAGGCGCTCTCACTAGATTTCTGCTTAACCGATGTCAAGTGCGAAAGCCTATGTTCTGTCTCACCCGTGTAGAAATAATCATGGAATTTCCGCTCTAAATCGTCCCACGTGTGGATGGAGTTTGGCGGGAGCACCGAAAACCAAGTGAAAGCAGTGCCGAACAGTGAGAGAGAAAATAGTCTAACCTTTAGAGCATCTATCCCGCTAACCTCTCCACACTGTGCCAAAAATTGACTAACGTGCTCAAGTGTGGTCTTGCTACCCTCGCCATCGAACTTAGTGAATTCAGGGATCCTATAGCCGTGGGGGTAGGGTACCATATCAAGATGGTTGGGGTAGGGCTTACGGTAAACCCTAACCCGTCACTTGGGCACGAAGCCGACACATTCTCTAAATAATGTGTGTACCCGCTCTTCTATATCATCTTGGTATGTTGCTTGCGCGCGCCTCTCATGCGGGGGTGCGACACGCGGTGGGATGTCGGCGTGTCAACCATATGATTCTTCCCTACGTGCTATTTGTATAACGTGTTCGTGTTCGTGCGTCTGCGCGTGTGGTGCGGGTAGCGCGAGTATTGTCACAAGTGGTGCATGGTATGCAGCATTAGTTTGACCGTATGTATAACGATTGGTCTCGGCCATAAGTGGTGAGGCCGGAGACATGATTGTGCCAGTGTTGTCATTAGTTCTACCGTACACATGGTTTGCCGGAGGTGCACTAGCTATAGGAACCGGGGGTACAGCCTCAGTAAAGCCGAACCTCTAGAGAGTCACCTCTACTTGGGAGCTGACCGCCGAATCTAATCGGTTGGCTAGCGAAGCGCTAACGGCTTGATCTACTGATGCGGCTATTTTTTGCTCAATGTCTAGAGAAGATAAACGAGGTGATACAGGTGTTACCTAGACCTGAGCGAGGTCGGGGGTGATGATGTCGCGCTTGACGAAGCCTGCGTGTGTCTTGATGTAGCCCCAAAGCATCATGTCTTGGAGCGCCTTCAACTTCGCCTCCATCTCTGCCCGGCCTTCTACGGGGATATCTTCAAGTGTAGGTGACAATATGTTGCGGTTGTTGATATCCGCGCCTCCTATTGTGTCCATCGGCAGTGTAGACGTAGTACTCGATGTAGATGTACCGGTGGCCGATGTAGACGTACTCCTCATGTTGGCGTAGCCTTCCCTAGTGGAGTCGCCAAAAAGTGTGTTGACACAGAAACATGCCCCCGCACTTGGGTCAGTTCGACGATCCAAAAGTACATGGATACATAAGGACAAGCCTAAGCGTGACGTGGCACCGACGTCGCGTTCCGACTACCCTTAATAATGATAAGGAGGGTGGAGTCGCGAGGCAACCAGATTACACAAAATAATCCAATTAGCCGAAAAAGATATATTAAACAGGATAAATTCAGCAAACCAGTCGGAGCCCGTCTGGTTCGAAGTCTGGTGTGAAGGAGGCACCGAAGGGTACCTTCGGCATCTGGTGCGAAGTACTCCACCTAAGGGTGCTTCGGCGTTCGGACTGATCCGATCGAAGATGGGCTCCGAACGAATCTAGACGCGGTGATCACCTCCGAACAGTGGGGTTTTGCGTGAGATCTCCGATGCAGCAAACTACAGAATAGTGACGCGAGGGCCACGTGCGAGTGCAACTTCGTCCGGTGCAGACTATGGTCATGGCGAAGCCTGAGGCAACGAAGTCTGCTGGCAAAGCCTGTTGCCGAAGCCTGTAGTCTCGTCAAAGGGTGTCCTGGTGACCTCTAAAACCGATTTCTCAGCTCCGGACACCTCCGACGAAGTAGCTCCGAACGTGCAAACCTGCAACAGAAGAGTGCGAAGTACCAATTCGGCCTGAGGACCAAATTTTGCTAAGTGTTGCACTAGTAGCGAAGGTAGCAATCTATTACGCAGATTAGCGGATACTTCACAAGCGAAGTAACAAGGCGATAGCAATCTATTATGTAGATTAACGAATACTTCACAGGCGAAGTAACAAGAATTACCACTGTTCCGTAGTGGCCAGTGGAGGGCTTCCAGGCAAACCCACGAAGAGGTACAGGAAAATAAAGCTAAAGTAAATACGATCAAAGCATGGGGTTTGGTTTGGTTTGAGTTGGGGGGGTCTCCACGCCGGCCATGCCTCTCTATTTATAGGGGGTTAACTCCTAATCTAATCTGCTATTAATCCGGCCATATAGAGATAGAGATTGAGCTGGAAACGCGTACAACTCTACCTCTGCCGAGGTGGGCTTCGGCCAGGCCCGTCGATGCCTGCTCTTCGGGCCGAAGCTTCGGTAGCATGGGCTTCGGCCAGGCCCGTCGAGGCTTTCTCCTCGGGCCGAAGCTTCGGCAGCGTGGGCTACGAAGGCTTCCTGGCCGAAGCCCGTGGGCTGGCTAGAGGCTTTCGGAGCCTATAGGTCAATGGACTTCGGCCCTGTAGGGCTTCGGACAGACCCTGGACATGTGTACTTTCGGCCCAAATCACCAAAAATTGATATTTTGATAATCTAGCCATCACTGCCGTTTTTTGCTATCAACAGACATCTTTATGCTTTAACATGGAAATGTTCTATAAAAATGATAAAAATCAAAAATGAATGAAAAATCCATTCCTTTCTATGCATAATTTGAAAATATCCAAGTGGGTTTGCTTTGTCGCATTGCACTGTTCTGGACTGCTTACCATAGCACTTTGGTTTGAACTAGGACAGTGTAGTGTATGCCAAGACCAATGTCTTAAGCTTCTGATGGTCCAGTTCTGGCCTAGGCTTGACTTGGTCGGTTAGCATAAGGTTTGACATGCAAATAACCCCTGGCAAAAATGAAAAAGGAAAAAGAAAGAGTCTGAAAATTAAAAAGATAACAAGTTTGCTGAAGCACTTTGTTTTGGACAATGCTTATATTGGTAGATATCAGTTAGATTTTGCATCTCATGCTTTACCTTGCTTATCAACTAGAAAATGTGGTGATGCTTTTGTTTGCAAAAATTAAAAAATGTGTGCTAATGACTTTCTTTAGATATCATCTGTTGCACTGATCATGCCATGTGTCTTAGACAATATGTCTTTTGCTATACCTGTTAGATGTTGTAATTGCAGTCAATCATATCTGAGAAGCATGCTTTCTACACTTCACCTGCACCCTAGTTGCATTCACTACATATTTTGAGGGGGAGCTGCATTTCAGGGGGAGTCTGTGTCTCTTTAGAGTGCATTTTAGTCTCACTTGATGAGTCCAATTGTCAACAAAGGGGATAAATTTTGGGTTACTCGTTCTCTTCGAAGAGTTTAGGGGGAGTTTTGGCTTTCTCTGGGATTTGTTTCAGGGGGAGTTTTTGTCCTGTTTGTCCTTACTCTTTGATATCCTTGTTGATAATTCTGAGATTGTACTAGTTTTGAGTCTTTACTTTTGGTTAACCATAATGACCGCTTTCTTGCTTTTGTTCGGCTTTTGGTCATTAGGGTTAAGCTTTTATTTTATTTTCTTCTTCTCTGTTTTCTTGTGTTTTGTTTTCGTGTTTCCACATGTGTTTACAGGTACTGGAGAGCTGATGAAGAGAAGTGTTGACAATACACTCATCAAGGGGGAGATTGACGAGCCATCCTAAAGAGTATGGGCCTCATGGCTCCAAATGTGATGAGTGATTGTCAACGGAAGTCAAAGGGGACTGAAGAGAAGAGGAGACTTGCTATTTCTGGGCCGCATGTGACTCAGGTATACGGGCAGCGAGCGACTGTCGGGTAGAGGGGCCGCGAAGTCGGGCTGGCCCAATCCGGGTACATGGGCTAGGAGCAGCAGAGGATCCACTGGGCTGTTGACCGGGATTGACTCAGGTACACGGGTGGCGAGCAATTGCTGGGCTGAGAGAGCTATAGAATCGGGCTGACCCAATCCGGGTACCCGGTGCAAAGTCAGTGGACGCTTTGTCAGTTTCGGCGCAAAACTGACGACCGCTGATCTTGAATCTGACCGTTCTGAGGCGAAGTCGTAGTCGCTACGAAAGCTCTGCTTCAGGATAAGTCATTTGTAATTAGGAGTTTACTATTTATGCTTTAGGCCCATGGTCTGTCAGTCGAGTCTATAAAAATATCCTAAGGGCATTTTGGTCTTTTCCATTTTATTTCAGCGTCTGTAAAAACCCTAAGGGTCTTTTGGTATTTTCCTAGGATATTAGGCTTCCTATAAATACGGCCCCAGTCACTAGGGTTAGGGTTACTCTTTTCTGAAATCACTTTACTAATCAAATAGATTGGGTCATTTTTGTTCATCGTCCTCAAGTGTCTCCGCCGCCGCCGGCACTTGTTCGTTCCAGTGAAGTTGTCGCCGCCATCTATCTGTTGAATCTTTTCATTTCTCGAGATACAGTAACGTTGGTATTTCCTCTGTTTGCCTGTATTCTCTTTTTGGTTGCTGCCGAAACCACTCGATTGCCTGGCTCTTTTGTTCTGGCCACATTGTTTTTCTTTGTTGATTCGGGTAAGCAGTGCCGCCGTGTTGTCTTGTCTCAATACAAGGAGCATGTGCAAGCTGCAGCAGCTAACTGCCACGGCAGAAGCTAGCATGTCAGGCTAAGCCTTGTGTAGGCTACAACCTAACCCGACTTGTTGCAAGTAGCTGGCCAACTCCTAACAGATAGCAGCATCAGTCTAGGCATAGGGCTATCAGTTTTTCTTGCGCACGACAGTCTTCCTCAAGGTCGTTTCCTGGTTTTTATTTTTGATGTTGAAATCTGAAGCCAGTGTTTCGTTTTGTGTGTTAGTTGTTTTTGATCAGCTTTAGTTTTATTCGTCGTGTTTTTATTTTAATAGTTTTCTGTGTTCGGTTGGTCTACCTCATCCAGTTCGTTGTGTGGGATGTCAGCTAGCTAGCAGCTTCTGCTTTCGGTAGTCCTTGCATCTTAGTTTTGCTGGTGAAGCTAGCTATTAAGGTCTTGTCTGTTGCAGCACGTGGATTTAATTAGTTCTGAGTGTAGCCTGTATGAGGTCTATGGCTAGGTGTGCTAGGCCACTGTTTTGTTCAGTCGGATGGTTCGGAGTTTCGTGAGCGAAGGTGCTCAGCAGACTTCGCTTTCGGAGGGTGAGATTCGGAGCTTGTCTCACAGCCTTCGAAAATACTTCGACATCCACGACTACAACCTTCGTGTGACGACATCGAAGCAGACTTCGGCATCAGTAGTCTTCTGATTCAGAGTGTGCGCGCCTCGAAAATCTCATACTGACTTCGCTGTTTTTCTACGAACTTCGGTTTCAGTCTGAACAGACAGGCTTCGGTTGGCTTCGAAGCCTACTCACTTTGAAGTCTACATGCTTCGAAGGCTGAAGTGAGACTTCAAGCAACAACTTCGAATCAGACTTCTGCAGACTACGGACAGGCTTCGACGTTTAAGACTACAGGCTTCGGTACTTCACTTTCCAAGCAGGCTTCGACAAGTATCGAACTGGAGACAACTTTGAACAGTAAGTTTTCCCGTTTTACGTGCACTTAAACTAAACCCCTGCGATGATCTATTTTCGTGAAGGTTGACATGTCCATGTTTTATATAGTTTTTTAATCTGCCTATAAGCACTGTTTTGGTGTCCTTATTTCCAGGTCACTGGTTGTTTTTAGGCTAGATCATTTTTGGACCTATGGACTGTTCTTGTTTCTGTTAGTCGTCTATTGAGGTGCGTTGGATGTTGGGAGAAGGCCATTGATTTGTAAGAATTTTTTAGGCGCCCATTCACCCCCCCCCCCTCTGGTCGCTACTTTCGGTCCTATAACATTTTAGCGACTCCGCTAGGGACATACATGCCAAGCACGATTATGCTGATGATGGGTACGACTACTATGACTACATCAATGGTACCATCTATATCAACGAACATGGCGGGGAGCATGGAGATCGACGACGATAATGCCTTCCTCCGACCATCGACGACATCTCTAAGGAGGATAGGGCTGAGATTGAGGCCAAGACGAAGGAGTTGCATGCCCTCATGCTTGGACGCTACACGAAGACTCGCGCAGGCTTCGTCAAGCGTACCCCCGATCTCCCCAGCATCTCCATGAATAAGGTAACACCACCTCCCCCTCTATCCTCTCTAGACATTGAACAAAAGATAGCAGCAACCGTAGATCAAGCGGTTAGTGCCACATTTGCAAATCATCTAGGGCACGAGATGGAAGCATTGTTTAAGATATTCGGCTTTCCCAAGGCTGCTTCTCTAACTCTGATTGCTAGCGTACCCTCTGTTCATCACATCTATAGTAGAACTAATGGGAGTACCGAGAAAAGTATTGCATCTCCAGCCTCACCATCTATGGCCTAGATGTCATTTTTTCCTGTCGGTCAGACTGGCCCTCTGGCCGGTCAGACTAACACGTGTCAGGTTGTACCGCCAACAACCATCGGTTCGACCGGCCTCTAGCCCAGTCAGACCAGCGTGTGCCATCCCACGGCACCTGGCGCATACTCTGGCTCACCCACGCCTCTGACAACGATCGGTTCGAACAGCTACCAAGTCGGTTCGACTGACCCCTATACATTTGATCAGACCATCCCTATGGTCGGTCATACCTCCCCCACGGTATTTTATGCACCACCTCTGGTAGCTCCTGCACTCCTCTACCCGTGCTACCCGCACCTCTTATTCTCGCACACCCACATAGGCTAGATAACGCTGCATATCACAAGCAGCCACGTGAGGAGGGCAATCGAGGGGAGCCATACGGCCGACACGTTGGTATGCCACCGCGTGTCGCGCCCCCGCACGAAAGACGCACACAAGAGAGAGGAGAGGATAACATAGATGAGTGTATCCACGCACTTTTTAGAGGTGCATGGGTTTCACACTCCGGGAATGGACTAGGGAATGGACTAGGGTTTACCACAAGCCGTACCTAGACCATTTCGATACAATCCCGTATCCTCGCGGTTTTAGGGTTCTTGAGTTCACAAAATTCAACGGCGAGGGTAACAAAACTACCTGGGAGCACATAGGTCAGTTTCTAGCGCAGTGTGGTGAAGCTAGTGGGTCAGATGCATTTAAACTTAGACTATTCTCTTTGTCACTATCTGGCACTACTTTCACTTTGGTTTTCGGCGCAACCACCAAACTCCATCCAAACTTGGGCCCAGTTGGAACAAAACATTCATGACTAATTTTACACCAGTGAAATTGAACTTAGAATCTCGCACCTAACATCGATTAAGCAAAAATAGAAATGATAGTGTCTCCGAGTACATCAGGCAATTTAGAGACACCAGAAACCGATGTTTCAACTTGAACATTTCCGAGAGGGATTTGGCCGACTTAGCTTTTAATGGTTTACATTCCAAGCTTAAGGAGAAAATAGATAGCCATAACTTCTTAGAGGTCAGTTTGGTTTTGCAACAGGCTCTAGTCTAGGAAGGCCGAACCAAAAATAAGAAATTCACTAAGACATTTAGCAAGCCCAAGGCTGATGTACACGTCATGGAGCACTCCGATGAGGAATCATTAGAAAGCGAGGATGACTCAGCCATTATGTACACCACGGAGTGGACTTGGTCTAACAAGTCCAAGCCAGTTACTTACTCTGAGCTACGACTATCTCCCACTAAGAGTCGGCCCAGTGAAGTCAAATACACTTTCGACGTGACCAAATGCAACAAGATATTTGATTTTTGTTGAAGAACAAACTCCTCAAGTTGCCAAAGGGTCACATCATTCCCACTGCCGACGATTTGAAGAAATGTGCTTACTATAACTAGCATGATTCACATTCTCATTCGACAAATGATTGCAATGTTTTTCGTTGACAGGTTCAATCAGCCGTAGAGGAAGGACGATTGAAGTTGTACAAGATGAAGCTCGACCAAGACCCCTTCCCCATAAACACCATTGACCTTGACAGGAATAAGGTGTTGATTCAGCCCGAGCAAGCCGAGTCAGCCAAGGGGAAAGTGGTCGTAGTTGGAGAGCCTCACCGGCAAATGTTCGTACCAAAGAATCCTAAGGTTGGAGTATTGATTGTAAATACCAATGCGACATATTCGGCTCGGGTGCACAAGAAGCCAAAGGTAACGTACGAGATGCTACTTCAGAAGCACAAGAAAAGGGTTGAGAAGGTGAACACTCGGCCAGGGCCTCCAGCAAGGCTGAACCCTTCATGAAGGAATGTGATCGACCCACGGTGGGCGAGACCACTAGAGCCACCAATGCCTACACCTCCATACCAGTTCTAGATGGCGTAGTGGGCCCCATATTACTTTCTGCCTGCTAGTTACCCATTCCCTCACTTTATCACGAGTGCTCCTTTCATGCCACCCGAGATCCATAACATGTAGGGGCAGATGAGCACAGCAGGGGGTGACGTCTCTAGTCGATTCTCCGTTGTACCACAGGGACGACCAGATCAGAGTTTTGAAGCCATCGTCATCAAGGTGGGTTCCCAGGATGTCCCAATCCTTGAGGGGACCCTACTGGAGCAAAACGGAGGCGGACCGCAGAAGGCGGCCGAGGTGCAGCCTAACCAGTCTGACTATAGTCGTAGGGCCGGTCCGACTGCCTTCACCACCTCGGTCTGACCAGCCTATTGTGGCTGGTCCAACCGCCAGTTTTTAGCCACCCGACACTAGCAGGTTAGACCATCCCAGTAAGGCCGGTCCGATCGACAGAGTACAGGAGGACGCTCACACTAAGAGCAAAATTGTCGAGGGCGATCCGGGTGATTCCCGTTCAGCCAAAAATTCTAGGAGCAAGTTCGTGGCGCCCGGCATAAAGACACAACCTTCGTATGCACCTCCAGACATGACCAAGTCCCAAAAGAGATGTCTAGAGTGTTCTTCGAGTCAAAGAGATGAGAGAGAAGAAGGCCGAGCACGAGTGGGATGTGATCTTTGAGGAGATTCGCCCCTGACCAGTACCCAAGCAGGTATGGAAGACCAAGCCGGTTGTAGTGGACAACCCAGCTCCAACTCCAAGTGATGAAGACGATGACATGCTGGGCGATGACTACACACCCGTCTCGGAGGGACCACTCCCTCAACTGATGGATGTGAATGTGGTGATGCTTCCCACTGAGTTTGGTCTGCCAAAAGATGAGGCCGAGGTCGCTCAACTAAACTTTGGCCCGCATGAGGCTGTTTTCGAGAAGCTTGAGGAGTCAGCTCGTCACTTGAAGCCCCTTTACATTCAAGGACACATCGACGACAAGCCGATATCTAGGATTCTCGTAGACAGAGGTGCCACCGTCAACCTGATGTCATACTCTATTTTGAAGAAGCTCGACAAGGATGAGGACTTGATGAAGACCAACCTGACGTTGAACGGCTTCAATGGTGAGAGCTCCGAGGCGAAGGGTGTACTTTCTCTAGAGCTTACGGTGGGCAACAAGACATTGCCTACAACATTCTTCATGGTAGATGTGCAAGGTAACTACAGTGTGTTACTTGGGCATGGTTGGATTCACCCGAATTGTTGTATTCCTTTTACCTTGCACTAGTGTTTGATCCAGTGGGATGGCGATGATGTGGAGGTTGTACCAGCCGATACTTTGGCCCAGGTTGCTTTGTCCGATGTGTCCATAGATGTCATCCATGATAAGGTAGAGTGTTTGTCAGGTAGAGACCTCTCAGATTAAAATTATGTCATTGTGTCTAAGGGAAGGTTTTTTTCAGTCTCTGTAAAGCCGGTTAGTGTAGCTCGGCTGTCTCTTAACTAGTTGTCCTATTAGGTAGAAGCAATATTGATTGGTTAAAGTCTCGTGTAGAGCAATACCATTCTTCTAAAGATGGTATCGCTGAAGTCATTGAAGATTTTAATGACGTAGAGAAGTTAGGTCAAGGTTTTGCATCGACCGACCCTTTAGAAGAGGTAGACATAGGAGATTTTAGTAGTCAGAGGCTGACTTTTGTAAATCAGAATTTACCGGCTTGTGATAAGGTCGAGGTAATAAAGTTACTTCAGTCGTACATCGATTGCTTTGCATGGGACTATAGCGAGATGCCCAGACTTAGTCACGAGCTCGTAGAGCATCGAATGCCTATTAAACTCAGGTTTAGGCCTTATACAGAGCCTCCTCATTGCTTTAATTCGGTCGTATATGACCGAGTTAAAGAGGAGATAGAGTGATTACTTAAGGCTGAGTTTATTAGGCCATGTAGGTATGTTGATTGGATTTCTAACATTGTTCCTGTTGAAAAGACAGGGAGTGGCAAGATTCGTGTGTGTATTGATTTCATGGAGTTGAATAAGGCAACTCCGAAGGACGAGTATCCCATGCCGATAGCCGACATGTTGATCAACGATGCTTCAGGACACAAGGTACTAAGTTTTCTTGATGGTAATGTTGGTTACAATCAAATTTTCATGGTCGAAGAAGATGTTTACAAAACGGCCTTTAGATGTCCTGGTTTTGTCGGTTTGTTTGAGTGGGTTGTGATGACTTTTGGTTTGAAGAATGCTGGCGCTACATATCAACGTGCTATGAACTTGATCTTTCATGACTTGCTAGGAGTTATGTTAAAGGTCTATATAGATGATGTTGTAGTCAAATCAGATGCTATGGGTAACCACTTAGCTGATTTGAAAGTTGATTTTGAAAGAATGTGTCAGTATGGCTTAAAAATGAACCCACTCAAGTGTGCATTTGGTGTGCCGGTGGGCAAGTTCTTAGAATTCATGATTCATGAGAGAGGTATTGAAATTGATCCTAAGAGACTTGAGAAGATTAGAGGGTGTGAAGCACCGACATGAAAGAAAGATGTGCAGAAGTTGCTAGGCAAGGTAAATTATTTGTGTCACTTCATATCTAACTTGTCTGGCAAGATTGATGCTTTTGTCCCTATACTTCGGCTAAAGAACAAAGCCAAATTCACTTGGGGGGCAAGTCAGTAACGTGCCTTTGATCAAATCAAGGAGTGTTTGTCGTCACCACCTGTGGTAAGAGCACCAAAGGTCAGGATTCCATTTCGGTTGTATGTTGCTATAGAGGATAGCGTGATAGGAGTTGTATTGACTCAGGAGGTGGACGGAAAGGAGTACATCATCATGTTCTTGAGTCGCCGCCTATTGGATGTTGAGACGAGGTACGTGTTTTTGGAGCAGTTATGTTTATCACTTTATTATGCATGTACCAAACTTTGCCATTATCTTTTATCTAGCACATGTATTGTTACTTGTCAAACCAATGTTATAAAATACATGTTTCAAAAGCTGATTCTGAGTGGGAGAATCCGAAAGTGGGCTTATGCTTTAATTGAGTACGATTTGACTTATGAACCCTTGAAAGCTATGAAAGACAAGGTTGTTGCAAACTTTATAGTTGATCACCATGTAGGTGTCAATTGGAGAAGTGAAATTGTTCTGATTGAAGTAGTACCATGGAAACTTTACTTTGATGGTTCGTCTTGCAAAAATGGCCAATGTGTTGGAGTGGCACTCATATCACCTATTGGTATGAGTTTCGAGACCTCGGCCCGTTTGAAGTTCCCTTGCACAAATAATCAAGCTGAGTATGAAGCTTTACTTCTAAGACTTGAAATTCTGGATTCCATGGGTCTAAATATGTTCATACATATGGTGATTCTCTATTAGTTATGAAGCAAGTAGCTAAAGATACCCAATATTTCAATGGTTTGCTAAATAACTACTTGGATAAATGTTTGGACATAATTGGTACTTTTGATAATTTTGAAATATCTCATGTGTCTAGAGAAGCTAACTCATTGACAAATAATTTGGCTTAACAAGCATATGGTTATCAAGTTAAAAGAGGTAAATTTTTTGCACAAGAAAAGTCGATGCTTGAAAAAATTGTCAGCCGAGTCAGAAAACTTCGGTCTGACCGGCCCTGTCAGGCCGGTCCAACCACAGGTGTTTAGTCGGTCTAATCGGCCATGCCAGGCTAGTCTGACCGACCCGTGTTAGCTGTCCGGCCTACCATGGCCTGTTTGACCGCTTTGTTCCAGTATGGTAAGGGACCTGACGAACAAGTTGGGATTTTGATTTGAACGCCAATTCTAGTGAGGATTTGGCGAATACTTCTGAAAATCACGTGGATGACTCCAGAATTCCAATTGTTCAATATTTTAGAGATCATGGCAAGCGGATTAATTGGAAAGTTCGGTGACAAGTGTTTAAATTTGTGTTGCTTCATGATGAGTTGTATCACCGAACAATTGATGTGGTACTTTTGAAAAGTTTAAAGCCGATCAATCTAAAGTTTCAATGAGTGAAGTTCATGAAAGACTTTGTTGTACTCATCAATCGGCTCAGAAGATGAGTTGGGTGCTCAAAAAAGTGGGTTTTTATTGGCCGACTATGACTGAGGATTGTTTTAGGTATTACAGAGGATGTGAGGCATGTCAAAGGTTTGGTAATATTCAGCTTACTTATGCGTCTTTGCTTAATCCTATTATCAACCCATGGTCATTCCGAGGTTGGGGCTTGGACTTCATCGGCAAAATTCATCCTTCTTCTTCGAAGGGGCATCGGTTCGTGTTGATGGCTACAGATTACTTCACCAAGTGGACCGAGGTCATGCCTCTCAAGAATATGACACATAACGAGGTAATTGATTTCATCTTGAAGTACATTACACATAGATTCAGTAACCCCCAAACTCTTACTACAAATCAAGGTGCTTCATTTGTCTCTAAAGAGGTACGTGATTTTGCCGAATATTATGGTATAAAGTTGATAAACTCTTCACTATACTAAGTTCAAGCCAATGGTTAGGCTGAGTCTAGTAATAAGATTGTGATTAAGCTCCATATGAGTCGGTGTATGGACAAGAAGTCGTTTTACCCATAGAGGTGAATCTTGGCTCTTTAAGATTGCTTAAACAGGATGGCTTATCGGTCAGTGATTATAAGGTCCTCTTGAAGGACAATTTGGAAGAAGTGATTGATAAAAGGTTAAGGGCTCTAGAGGCTATAGAAATAAAAAAGAGAAGAGTGGCTAGAGATTATAACAAGAAGGTGAATGCAAAATCATTTTAGGTTGGTGACTTAGTTTAGAAGACGATTTTGCCTTTAGGAACTAAAAGCCCAAAGTTTGGTAAATGGTCGCCAAGTTTAGAAAGTCCTTTTAAAGTTGTTGAAATCGCTCTAGGTAATGCATATCTGTTAGAGTCTTTGCAAGGAGAGCGATTTCGTAGAGCTCTAAATGGTAGGTATTTGAAAAAGAACTTCCCAAGTGTGTGGCAAGATGCTTGAAGTGTCACATGGCTGATATGGAGTGTATCGCCCTTAGCCCATTGTGCTTTTGGCTCACTAAGTTTGCCAAAAAGCAGGGGTCATGTATTGATAGCAAAAAATGGCATTAATGGTTGAAATTGTCAAAATATCAAATTTGGTAATTTTGGGCCGAAAATATGCAGTCCTAGCACAGGACGGTCCGACTGGCCATATAGGATCGGTTAGATCGGCCATACAGGCCCGATCAGATCGGCCCAACCCGAGGTCCGAGATAGATTAATTGGTTTCGGGATGATTTTATCCCTAATTGATTTTAATGACTTGGAATCATATCCTAATCAAATTAGAGTAGGTGTTAAGCTCAAGAACGACAAGACCACTCCCTATATATATAGGGGCAAGGCCGATTCAAAGGGACTATCTCTAAAACCCTAATGGATCCAATCTACTATTCCCTTGAATCGTTCTTTTTCACACTTTACCTTTGCTTGCCCTAGGAGTAGTCTTACCACATCCATCTTTGTTCATTTGTACTGTAAACCATCCGTCCATCGCGTCTTAATCATGGTAATCCTTGTCGATTCGCTTGTCAATCGTCTGTTTAATCCCCGTAATGCATTTCTATCGTTTTTATCGGTAATTTAGTCTCTAGGGCCAAATTGCTTCTGATTTCTTGGTGTTTTGAAGACTTTTCATCTCCATATTCTTTGCCAAGATTTTCTTCAACTATCCCTCACCATCAACACATCCTCCGGCGAGCCAAGGCGGTCACCGATCTCCTATCGGTCCGACCGGTCAACACCAACCAGTCCAACCGGGCTATGCCGGCAACAAACAGTCTGACCGGCGGATCAAGACCAGTCTGACCGACTGCGCGTAGGTGGTCCGTTCATCCTCTTGGCTGGTCCATGCATCGTCCCCCGCATCGTCGGTCTGACCATCGCCATTAGGCCAGTGTGACCGACCCCTTCACCATGGTCCAACCGGCCCTGCTTTGGCCAGTTTGATCGATTCTCCCACACTTTGGTTATTTGGCACTACAAGAAAACCAGAACTTTTCGTCGGCCTTTTTAACTTCCGTCGGCTTCTGACAGGGGCCGACGGAAGTTAGCGGGGAATTTTCCGCGGCCGCTCGGATCCCCCTAACTTCCGTCGGCCAGCATTGAAGCCGACGGAAGTTAGCTAACTTCCGTCGGCTTCAATGCTGGCCGACGGAAGTTAGGGGATTTATCCCCAACCCCGCGTGCGTACAGGGAGCCCTAACTCCCTGTACGCGCGCACAGTAGCCTCGCCGCCGCCTCCTCCCGCGCCAGCCTGCGCCGCCGCCGCCCGCCCGCCGCCGCCGACCGCCTCCTCCCGCGCCCGCCCGCCGCCGCCCGCCCGCCGGCCCGCCGCCTCCCGCCGCCGCGCACCCGGCCTCCCGACCGTCCGGCCGCCGCCCCCAAGTCGTCGCCGCCGCCGCCCGTCGTCGCCGCCCGTCGTCGCCGCCGCCGCCCGTCGTCGCCGCCTATCTCGTCGTCCAACGAAGTAATGTTTTCGTTTTTTTTTCACTTTTTATTATATTGTGAATTATGTGTCACATAAATTGTTAATGTGTTATTAGAAGATAAATTGTTAATGCAATATATGTTATTTTTTCACTTTTTATTTGTGAATTGTGTGTCACATAAATTGTTAAGGTTAGAAGATATGTGTCACATACATATAGTTGTTAAGGTTAGAAGATATGTGATTTTACGTATGTTTCACGCTTTTAACTATGTTTCATATATATGCGATGTTTTATTTTCATATGCAATATATGTTGTGATATTATGTATATATGATTCTAATTATATTATTTTACATATATATGCATATAGTTTTAATGATTTCATTGGGTGATTAGTATTACATATATATACTTTATTATATATATTTCTTTTCGTATGCAATTTTTTATTTGACAACAACGTAGATAGTGTAACGAAACCTATGCGTCACGATTATCTAGTTGCGACAATTTTGTCCTTGCTCATCAAGTCGAGCAGGTGTATTATATGCCCTACCCATGTGAAAAACTAAGTGCTTGGTGGGTAGTCTACAAAGTGAATCCTCGGGAATGTCTACACACCCCTAGTGATGACGCTTATCAATTGGAGGTTGAAGAGGTCGATGAGGTTTATCAAGATGATGAATTGCCGACTTCGTTTAATGTAGAGTCAGAATCGTCGACAGATTCTTTTCTCGGCGATTCTAATGATGTGGCAGTTCCCGAGAAAAGGAAACACCAACATAAGAAGAAAAAAGTAACATGGCGTGCTTTGAGGAGAAAAGGACAAATTGATCCTGATTTTGATGATAATTGACAAGTAATTGTTTTCATACATGGATATGCAATATACTTCATATTACATGTTTTTTCATATGTACAAACCTTCTTTACTAATAAATGCTTGTTTGTGCTTATTTTGAACAGGATGTCGAAAAAGATGAAGAGTGTCACGAGGAAGCTCTTCCGCTTGGGGAGTTCATCGGCGAGTACTCCGGCGAGTACACCGACGAGTCAGGAGGACACCCTATTCCAGGGTAGTTCCTCTTCTTCAAACAGACGTCGTCAAGAGCAGCTCCTGAGATGCATAGATCCGACATTAATTGGTCGGCCTATTGCATTTCAACTAGATGAGGAGGTAACTTTCAGATTGTTTTTTATGCCAGTTATAAACTATTACTAATTGTTTCAATACTGTTTTGTAGGAGGAAGAACACTTGGAGAGTGTGGGTCATGAGGATGATCCGGTGGGTGGCGGGCAAGAGGGGGATGTCCCAGAGTGTGCGGCACAGAGGGATGACCCAGAGGGTGTGGGGCAGGGGGATGACCCAGAGGGTGCGGGGCAGGGGGATCTCCCGGAGGGTGCGGGTCAGGAGGAAGGTGCTGAGGCTGCCGGCGGGTCCTCGGTAACTTTCAGGACGAGTCACTTGGTCGCTCCACCAGTAGTCTCTTCCGGTGGAGCCAAGATCGAGATTACGCCTGTTGGTGACGGGTAAGTGTAATACTCTTCTGTTGTTTTGCTTTTGTTTTCAAAAAATTTCTTTCACTAAACTAATTAACTTTATTTATTATGTATTTCTAGATCTTGGATTGACTCTCGGTTCGACGGCACTTCGAGGGTCAGGCAGGTTAACCAGATATTGGGTAACCTGTGCCGTCTGCACTACCCAGGGGTCCTGACAATGCCGACCGGTGAGCGGGTTCTATGCCAGACATGGGACCAGTACCGGTTCGCTCCTGACGGGCGCCACGGAACTGCTCAGGGGGCGGTGTCTCATGACTTCTGGGTATGCAAGTGTTTTTTCAATCTACTTTTAGGCTTTTCGAGTTACAACACTGTACTAATCATTACTTTTGCAGTTACGCTTTTGCTTGCCAGAAGTCGGCAATCACCATAACCATGCGCTTCAAGTCTTCAACAACAATGCACATAAGGTGGTGAAGGACGCCATTTCGTATGCCCGCATTCAAGCGAACAATGCTTACTACAAGGAGAAGCTAGGGCAACGAATGAGCAAGGCGACGGGCTCATCGTCAATTTATTTGACTGAAGAAGAATACCGTTCGGTAAACAATTCTAACTTTTTACTCTTCGATTGTTGAGATTTGTTGTCATATAATACAAATAGCATCTCTGTTCAGGTGAGGATTCCGTGGTTTGCAAACCGCGAGGACGCCTATTTCGAATTCTGCAAGATTTGGTCTTCAGCCGCATTTAAGAAGACTTCCGAGCAGAAAAGACAATGCCGCGGGACGGATCCGAAGCACAAATATGGTGCCGACGGACATATTCGCCACGCTAAACGCTTGGTAAGACCGATCTGTCACTCTCTAGCTATAGATACATTGTAATGTGACTAACTCATTTCTAATGTACAGGAAGCTAAATCTGGCAACGTGCCAAGTGACATAGAGGTGTATACCTCTGGTCACAAAGGAAGCGATCCGACACAGCCAGATGTCTTGTGTAGCCAGACAGCCACGGACCATTTGGTGAGATGTTATTAAGAGTTGACGTAATTTCATTTTTCTGCGTCTAGCTAATCGGACATGTTTTTTGCAGGCGCAGTATGGTGAACACATGGTTCGACTCCATGGAGAGGACTATGATTGGCGGAGAGAACCTGTGGACCAAATGGCCGTGTACTCCAGCGGAGGTGGCAAAAGCCATGGATGGTGAGACAATGTTTTTATTAATGTTTTGTGTATGGTATTGTGATGGTAACTAACCCCTGTTAATGTTGCAGGTACTCCATGTTCAATGGAGTTATTGACTCGAGAGCGGTGAGAGCTCAGAAGTCAGCTCAGTCGTCGCAGAGCTCCGTCGGAGTTGGCTCCAGCCGTCGTCGCTCAGAAGAAACCCCGGAGATGGTTTGGATGAGGGAGGAAATGAGGCGGCGCGACGAGCACTACAGCAAACAACAAGAGTACTATACCGCCTGCTTAGCACAACAGCAGGCGATGATCCAAGTAAGCTTACTTTAGAGTGTTGCAGTTCAAAAGTATTCAGAAATAGGTTTAGAACTAACTGATTACATTACAACATGTGTAGCAACTAGCCCAGCAAAACAGTGGATTTGACATGTCCATGTTCCAACCACTACCTTCCCCGCCACCACCACTATCTCCTACATCACCTGAGGTACCTCCTAAATACTTAAGTTAGCGTTTAGAAGGGTAGTTGAGTTCGTTTCTAATTTTGTCTATTTCTTTAGTGTTTCCGTACGCCTGGTCAAGATGGAGCCTCCGGGGCAAATGTGGACGAAGCGGGAGGAAGCGGCGGCGCCCACGACCCAAATGTTGGCGATCAGTGAGTATGGATGTGTATAATGAACCTGGATTGAATCTCGATATGTTATGTGACTTTGTATGTGAATTTGGATGGTATATGTGAATGCGGATGTGTATTGTGACTTTGATTATGAATTAAGTTGTGTTATGTGATTTTGGATGTGATGTGTGAAGTTTTGGATGTGAGATGTGATTTTGGATGATATATGTGAAGTTTGAATGTGATTTTGGATGTGAAATGTGATTTTGGAATGTGTATTGTGAATGTGATTGAAATTGTGGTTGGATGTGAGTGTGAGTAGGGGAACCAGGAAAAAAAAATACCAGGTAACTTCCGTCGGCTTTGACCATAGCCGACGGAAGTTAGCTGGTTTCGGCCACGTGGGCAGAAAGGCTAACTTCCGTCGGCTTCGGCCCTAGCCGACGGAAGTTAGCTGACCCTAACTTCCGTCGGCCAGGCTGGCTGACGGAAGTTAGAGCCCCCCTGCTGACGTGGCAGTGTTCGGCGCTAACTTTCATCGGCCACGTCAAGCCGACGGAAGTTAGCTAACTTCCGTCGGTCGCCGACGGAAGTTAGCTAACTTCCGTCGCCGCGCTTCCGTCGGCCAAAGGCCGACGGAAGATAGCGTTTTGCCGACGGAAGTTGGCTTCTTCCGTCGGGAAAGGGCTAACTTCCGTCGGCTTTGGCCGACGGAAGTTGCCTGTTTTGTTGTAGTGTGGATCTTATTATTGCAGTACGGTTTGATTTCCTGGTGACTCCACCCATATCCCTTTGTCATGGTCAAGGGTCGTCAAAACACGGTGTCAGCGTCGCGTGACATTTACTAGGTCACCCCTAGGCGTCTGCGCGCTTTTGGATTGCCGAACTGACGTCAATATCCATTGGTGCTTTATCGATAGGTTTTACTATCAACACCTGCTGTGAGAGGCTCTCGAATTCTTGTGATGAGAACCTTTCCTTTATTGGATTCAGGAACCCCTAAAATTCTAACTCAGCCAGTTGTGCGTCATTGAGGTTCGGGCTATAGTCCCTACTTCTCACGTCGCGGAATCTTTGTGCATAATCTTGCATTGACTCGTCCATCTTCTGTTTCACTGTTGTCAAGTCAGTAAGATTCATTTCGTGTATGTCGACGAAGAAATACTTGTGAAACTTCTTCTCTAGGTCTATCCATCCTCTGACAGAGTTCACCGGTAGTAATGAGAATGAGGCGAAGGCTAATCCCAATAATGATATCGGGAAGAACCTGACTTTGAGTGCTTCCTCGGCTGATGCCTCGCCACACTAGGTGAGAAAATGGCTAACGTGCTCGATCATGGAGACCGAGTCCTACCCTGAGAACTTGGTGAAGTGAGGGATCTTGTACTGATTTGGTAGCGGCACCCGATCAAACCATTCTGGGTACGGTCACTGATACAGGTACGTCTGATCTTTAGGCTTGAGTACAAACTGATCCCGAATAACTTCAGTGATTCGATTCACCCAATCGTCTTCCTGCTGGTTTGGCATGAGGTATCGATCAGTCGTTGGAGGCTGCTGATACTGATCTAGCTGAACAGTGTTGTATCTTTGTTCTTCATTGGAATAGGGCGGCACTCCGTAATATGTGGTTTGATGGTATCCTTGAGGGATGCTATCAGGTGCCCCCCTTGGCTGCACTAGGTCAGGTATCATGTTCCTAGTAGTTTCATAGGAAGGTTGGGGTGTACCTCTAGCTTAATCAGCCCTTGCGGTGCGGCCGAAGGCTGGGAGGGTGGCATAGCCCCTACCGAAGGGATACATATTCTAGGATGGGTCCTATCTACCTAGCCTTTGGAGTATGGGTGTAGGTAACGGGGTCATCATGTCAGCGTCCTGACCGAACGAAGTGTTCAGCGGACCTTGCCTTATTGGCCCTTGTGGTGGTGGCACCGGCCAAATATGTTGAGGGTTTTGCAAACGACGAGGGTGATTAGTTGGGAAATACACTGGGCCTAGTGTCGGCTCTTGAGCAATCATCCCATTAATAGTATTCTTGATCAACCCGTGCAAGGTATTAACCAATACCTCGGACTGATTGATGAGAGCGTGATGAAGAGCGTTATCAACGGCTTCTAGAAAAGTGACCCATGGGCTCTCGACCTACGAAGGGATTTCACCAGCTATGGTTGGTTTCGGCAACTAACTCCTTTGGACAGGACTAGATCGAGTCATGCTGAAAGTGTCGAGACACAATCTCTTGTAGTTTTCCATGTGGTCTTGTACCGCTTCCCTTTGTTCATCAGTCACTGCCTCCATAGTGATTGGGATGATGTTACTGCCATCAACTTATCCCGCCATGGATGAATGGTTTGAAGAATGTCCCACTGGGCATGCCAAAAAATGTGTTGGTGTCTTTTTTGGTCACACGCATGGCCTGGGAGATCTTCTTAACTCTAGTGAAGGTCCTACAATATTGGAAAAAAGGGTTTTGAGCGTGCCAATCAGTTTGACCCTACAAATAATAAGGAATCAAAGAAAATGACGTTAGTAGCAATGCCGGTCGGCTATCGAGCTAATGACTGTAGTGAGAATAAAATAAACAGGAATAAACGTGTTGATCGGCCTCAGGGCCGATGACCACGTCCACGCAATCGGGCTGAACACGCTATCGGCCGATAGGGTGAAGTATTTGCGCATAAAGGTCAATGAGTGTCTCCTAGACATGAGTGAAATATAGTGTAGAATTAAAGATAACCTATTGGCTCGTACTCCGATAGAAAATAAACTCAGCGTACCAAACAACATATCCATACCATCAAATTACCGTAACCGCAAGATCAGACCTAACCAAGACAATTGCAAATCACGATAAATCGATAACACTTCAATGCATAGGGCATACTTTATTTAGATGAATGGTATATAGCATGAATCAGATACAATAGAATGAGATGTCAAACATAACCGATAAAGCCTCAAACTATGACACCTAATTATTCACATTAATCTAAGAGATCAAAACGATGAAACCTTAGAGCTAGCAAAATATACAAAGATAAAGCCGGCGATCGCACTAACCAGACCAATACATCAAGAGATCAATACGATGCAACCTCGAAGAACAAGGACCTAGTCAATGTGACTGTCAGGGTGGCGGGACTCACTTCTTCGCCGGAGATCGAAATGATGCAGTCTGGTTCCATGTGCCAAGTCCCACCGAGATTAACCTTGGGAACCCAAGGGTGGCAATGCACCGAAAGAGTAGTTTTTTGTGGTTGATTGTGTGTGTATCTTCTAAATATAGCTAATTAGATACATATTTATAGTCTGGAGACTTGTCATCCAAGTAATCTACGTTGTAACCAATTCTAGATCATCTTTATCTTATCTCAGCTTCATCGAATCCTTTATATCTGGCCATGTTGTAACAATATGGATGGGCTTTTTTGACCACCTTTGACCAGGATCCTTTGAATTCTGTTGACCGTGTGGCATCCTTAGTAGGCCCGGCCATTACTAAATCTTAGTGTCAACACTTAATCAATGAACTTAGTGTCCTGCATTACACAGGAAAATGTAGGACCAAGAGTAGTGACCAGAGGGGGATGAATGGGCATAAAAACAAATTCCCCAAAAACTTGAAAAAACCAAATTTCAATGCTATCACTCTACTATCAGTTGAGATGTGTAGGGACAGTCTGAGAGTTCACAAGCATTTAAATGAGATCACAAATGTGCCCTTAAAAATGTCACAAGCATCCTATGGAAAAAGATATGCAAAAGCACTGATAGGCAATTGATCGACCACTTGATATACAGCCTTATTTGCATTTCATCAAACACAAAACATGCATACTCACTTGTATACAAACCATCAAACACTTGGCATGTTCAACACATTCAGGCATTTCATCAAGTAATTGACCTACATCTAATTGGCATTTTATCAAATAAATGAAGAGCGAGGAAAATGTGTTTACATACTTACCTGTGATGAAATGGATGAAAATGTCGACATGGTGGTGATGCAGAAGTCGAGATCGCATATGTCGGCATAGTTTTTTTATTGGATCGATGCAAGAAACAAAAGCGCTAGTGCTTGTGTGGGCACGCGCACTTTGCAGACTAGCAACACAGCCTTGGACAGCGCACCAACGTGGAGGCAGAGAAGCCAAGCGTTGGAGAGTACTCGCTTCCTCACACGAACAAGAGCAAGGCCGTTAGCACAGGTGTGACCTAGGCTTTTGCTTGGTGCATCCACACATGTGGGCATGCGTTGAGTGCTGGCACGTTTCCCAAAGCCAAGCACGACCGGAGAAACAAGTGGCGTCTGGCCCTAGGTGCTGGAGGCAAGTCTTGGCATTGGTTCCCATGTGCCTAGGCGCATGAACGGCAACTAGCGGCGCCCTCAAAACAACGTGATACGTCTGCTAAGCACGCTTGCCAATGACAGCACAAGACCACGGACGTCGATGACCCGATAGAGAAAATCGGTTGGTGGTGGTGAAATCTCTGACGGCTATAAGGGAAAAGTAGCCAGTGGAGGAACATAAATTTTTGGATTAGATTAATTTGGTTCAAAATGTGTTAACCCTAACCCTCCCCTTCCTTATATAGTCTAGAGAGACTAATTAAAGGACTAATTTTCCCCTAGAGTTGCAAATACATATTTAAGGCCTGAAGGGCAAAAAGGTAAAAACATCTATTCTAGATATTTATTCAACTCTTCGTTTGCATAGTCTTCACGACACCGCTTCAATGAAGTGTTGTGGCAGTTGTGACATGTTCCTATCAGACTTCATTTATATGTTTTGCATCTCTTCAGACACTTTGCAACAAACAACGCTTTGTCTTTGTGTAGTTGATGGTTTTACACCGAAACTACCAAAGCGTTTGCGTCCTTGCACCGTGTTCCCAAATTGGACCACCATTACCCCACAGCTCTCTAAGCTCGGCAATCGCCCATCCATCTACTTGAGTCTTCTAAGTGCCTCCCCTCGGAGGGCTTCCTTGTCTTCTCTTTCGTTGACAATCACTCATCATCTGGGAGCCATGAGGCCCATGGTCTTCACCATGGCTCCTCAATCTCCCCTTGATGAGTGCATTGTCAACACTCCTGTCTCCATCTCTTCCTCCTAAAAAACATGTGAAAACACAAAAACAAAACACAAGAGAATAGAAAGAAGAAAAGAAAATTTCAGCTTAATGACCAAAAGCCAAACATAAGCTAGAAAAGGTCGTTAGGCTAAACAGAAAAGAAATCAACAAAGATTTCAAATGAAAGCTCATATGAGTGCATTCTCAGAACTGACAACAAGGATTTCAAAAGGGTAAGGGCAAAAGAGAATAAACTCCCCCTAAAAACAATCCTAGAGAAAGCAAAGTTCTCCCCTTTAAATCCTCCTCTAATCTCCAAAAACTCTCCCCCTAAGTCCTCAAATCTATCCCCCTTGCTGACAATTGGACTTATCAAGTGAGACTAAAAGCACTCATGAGACACAACTCCACTCCCCCTAAAATGTAGCTACCCTTAAAGTATGCCATGAATGCTAGAGAAGTGCAAGAGGAGTGAAAAAGCAAGCTTCCCATATATGATTAACATAAATTACAAGATCTAGCAAGTATAACCGGGGATATTGTGTTTAAACACTACATGATAAGCTTAAGTGAATAATATTCAAATAAAATCATGAGCAGGCAGTTTTCAAGTTTTGCATCACCACTCAAACAAGTGGACTAGTCATGGAAAGACATGAAATGCAAGAGCTAGCAAATATCTACCCAGATATGCTTATCCAAAAACATGGAACTTCAGCAAAGTTGTTGTCCAATATTTTCAAGATTTTTGATTCTTTTTTATTTTGATTTAGTGCTAGGGGTTATTTGCTTGTCAACCTTATACTGATCGGCCATGCTAAGCCTAGGTCAAGAAAAGACCAACAGAAGCTTAAACCATTGTTCCTGGCATACACTGCAAAGTCTCAGTTTATACCAAAGTGTTATGGTAAGCAGTCTGGAACAAAAGTAGTGTGACAAAGCAAACCCACCTGGATCTTTTCATTTTAGCACAAAAGGCATGTATATTTTTCATGTTTTATATCACTTTTCAGTACAAGATTTCCATGAAAAGCATTTAGATGTTCAAGTTGCATATTTGCATCCAATGAAAAGGACTTAGCTATTAGGCTTGTAAAAGATGGCAAAAGCAATCAGCCTACACATGCTAGTTACTAGACTGAGCAGTGACCATGTTTTATATTTTTTAGAGCATAAAAACCATGCTCATGACATATATCAGATATATTCATTAGAGTTTAATCAGCATAGTCATAGACAATAATCCAAAAGCATATACAAGCAAGTGCATGTAAAGTATTTAATCATATAACAGAAGCTCGTGCATGTGTGTGAATGCAACAAAGCATGATATGAACACACAAATGCAAAGATAATGCAAGAGAACGAAAAATCTCAAGGTATCCAACTCAAAAAGTATAAACAAAAAAACAAAACCTATTACCCTGATCGTTGTCCAAAAAATGATGTACTGATTGAAGCTCATGGGGTTGAGGCTAGAGAACAATTTCCAAGTCCATGATCCATGTCCTCCAAGTCTCGATCCTACAAAATCAAGGGTAAAAAGGATAACCAAATGGTTTTACACTAGGGTTAGCAAAAGAACTAAACCAGTGTCGAGCCATCTACTCAAAGGTAGGAAAACCAAAAGAAGTAAAGTAGTCAGGACCAAAGCATAGCTCTCTCTCTCTCTCAAAGCACGGTCCATCAAACTGCCTAAAATCACGGCCACGAGGTCCAAAGTTGTATCGAAAATGACCTAGATCTCTGTCAAGACGGTATCCACCCTCTAGAGCACAAGCACAAAAGTTGTCTCCCCTACTACCATCTACACGACGTGCCTTAGCATCTCGCCTCTCACCGTGTCAAGGAACCTTCTATCTTCCTTCCTCCTGGTAGAACTACTCCTGCCCACCTCTAGATCTCTTAGATCTCTCAACCTGCTTCCTCCTGAAGCACAACTCCTCAAGATGACCATTTTTTTGCAGAACTCACAATGATAGATCATTTTCTTAGGATGTGGTTGAGGGTATGGGTTATTGGGCTTGGTGGCATTTAGTGGAATCTTTCTAGCATTGGAGCTTTATAGTAGATCACACTCATCATCTGGTTGGGTAGACTTCCCAAGCTTTCAGATTTCAACATTCTTTTTAATTAGCTCCATCCTAAGAGACGGACAGTCCTTAAAGATGGTGGAAGGAACTGACAAAATCTCCAGACTAGACTTAATCTGCACCAACTTGGCTCTAATCCTCTCAAGATCGCTCGACTGCTCATCACCCTTCACTCTCAGCTCAGCTAGGTCAGCTAAATGGGATGGGCAGACTTTACAAGGCACGATAGCTGAGGCTTGAGCATCTTTCAGCGAAAACTGAGCGCTTTCAAGCTTAGTGACCAAAGCGTCTCTCTCATCGACCCTTTTTGTGTAACTAGACTTGAGAGAAGTCAGATCACACAATAACTTATCGCATCTAGGACACTCAAAATCCTCAAGCAAGCAAGGAGAAGAAGTCAGACTCTCAATCATGCTATTTGTAGTAACAATCTCACTAGTAAGCTCATCTAACCTCTTCTTAGCTTTCCTAAGCACCTTGTCCTGATACTTTAACTCACGACTATTTTCCTTAAGAATTTTACAAAACTCAATCTCATATGAAGTTACCTTCTCATCGTCATCATCAGAGTTGTCGGAGTTGTTGATGTCATCCTTGTCCTCAAGAGTAGTGCTGCAAAAGCTATTACGGAACTTCCTACTGTGCTAATGTTAGGTCTTGTTCTTGCCCTTATCGGAGATGAATAAAAGGTCTGTAGGATCACCCTTGGAGTGGTACTCATTGGGGTGGTCGTGCTTGTCAGAGTAGTCGGGCTTGCTGGATTTGTAGGAGTTACCACCAGTGCCCTTCTTATAATCGTTTCGCTTGGGGCAGTTGTTAATAGAAAAAATGGCATTAATGGTTAAGATTGTCAAAATACCAATTTTGGCAATTTGGGGCGAAAATGCACGTGTCCCGGGTTGGGACGAAGCCCTACAGGGACGAAGGTCCAATGGGTTACGGGCTTTGGAAGCTTCCAGCTAGCCCACAGCCTTCGGCCTGGAGGCATTCAAAGGCCCACTCCACCGAAGCTTCGGCCCGAGGAGCAGGCTTCGGCGGGCCTGGCCAAAGGCTCACTTCGGGCAGAGTTAGAGATTAAGACTGATTTTTGACTAAGTCTTTTACGTGTGATCAAACAGAATTCCACCAGATTAGGCTTAGAGATTAGAAGTCTAGCCCCTATAAATATAGGGGTGAGGCCGGTTCAAAACCCCCCCAACACAAATCAACCACAAAGCCCTAGCTATGAACCGTACTTTACTTTATCTTTATTTTCTGTATTCTTCGTGGGTTTGCCTGGAAGCCCTCCGACAGACACTTCGGAATAGTGGTAAGCCTTGTTACTTCGCCTGTGAAGTATCCGTTAATCTACGTAATAGATTGCTATCGCCTTGTTACTTCGCTTGTGAAGTATCTGTTAATCTACATAATAGATTGCTATCGCCTTGTTACTTCACCTGTGAAGTATCCGCTAATCTGCGTAACAGATTGCTACCTTCGCCACTAGTGAAACACTTGATAGAATTCGGTCCTCAGGCCGAATTGGTACTTCGAATCTACTCTGTTGTAGGTTTCCATGTTCGGAGCTACTTCATCGGAGGTGTCCGGAGCTGAGGGATCAGTTTCGAAGGTTGCCAGAACACCCTTCGGTGAAATTGCTACTTCGACTGACCGTGCCGGACCGTCACGCTGTTGTTGGTTTTTCCAAGTCCCGCACGCTATGTGCTTCACAGACACACTTCGCCACGATAGGCTTCGCCACGCCCGTACTCCGCTCTGGATGAAGTCGTGCTCGCGCGTCGCACCTAAGTCATCTCCCTGTACCTTACTGTATCGGAGACTTCACGCCGAACCCCGCTGTTCAGAGTTGATTGTCGCGTCCAGATCTGTTTGGAGTTTATCTCCGGCCAGATCAGTCCAAACGCCGAAGGCACCCTTTGGTGGGACACTTCGCATCAGCACCGAATGTACGCATCAGCGACACCCTTCGCACCATACTTCGAATCAGTTAGGCTTCGTCCAGTTTCTGACTTGTTCTGTTTAATACATTTCTTTCGTCTAATTGGATTATTTCTGTGTGATCTGATTACCTGGCGACTCCACCCCCCTTACCACGGCTAAGGGTAGTCGGAATGTGACGTCGGTGTTGTGTTACGCTTAGGCTTATCCCTAAGTACCCGCACACTTTTGGATCGTCGAACTGACCCAAGTGCGGGGGCACATTTCTGTGTCAACACACTTTTTGGCGACTCCGCTTGGCAAAAGCTACGCCAACATGATGGGTACGTCTACACCTTAACCGGTTCTAAACCCCAGTAGTGACCATGACGTCTCCTGGCAAGGTCCCGTCCTTGGAAGCCTATGGCTATAACTATTGGAAGACTCGCATGCCAGCCTATCTCATGAGCCAGGGTTCGGACATTTGGGACATTTGCGTTCACACCACGTTTGTCATATTGCCAGTCGCTGAGCATGGTACTGCTGGTATCATTGCTCAGCATCTGAGCAATAGTAAGGTTGTGAACATTCTTTTCTCTGGTTTAGGTCCCACTGAGTTTGAGCGTGTGAGCCATCTCTCCACTACGAGAGAGATCTGGGCTACCCTCAAGGCACACCATGAGGGAACAGCTCAGGTCAAGGCTCGGCTCTATCAGACCTACCGGTGTGAGTACGAGAACTTCACACAAAAGCTGGGTGAATCTGTTGAAGCTTTGTTTGGTCATTTTCAATCGATCATTAACAAGCTTCGGGACAACAAGGCTGAGGGTGCTCAGCTAGTCTCAGATCACGAGCAGGCGCTCAAGGTTCTCCATACCTTGGACCCAAAGATCTAGGAGATCAAGGTATCCTCTATCGTTGAGAGCACTTCTTACGATACCTTGACCATTTCTGAGTTGTTTAGCAAGCTGAAGGCCACTGAGGTAGATATCCAGCTGAGATCAAATCTCACTGGTTCTGGATCAAAATCCCTGGCCCTTGCTACACCTTCTGTTGATCCCTCTGCTGTGAGCTGTGCTGGGTTCTCCTTGCTGTATATCACTGAGGACCAGCTTGAGTTGTTGGGAGATGATGATTTGTGTCTCTTTAACAACCGGGTGCGTCGTGTCTATGACAAGAGAATGTTCAAAATACACGGCACAAAATTCGGATGCTTTGAGTGTGGTGATCCAGGACACTTCATCGCCGACTGCCCCAAGCACAATGGACACAAGAAGGGCACCAGTGGCAGCTTCCATGACTCCGGCAAACGCGAGAGCTCATCCTTCAACAAGGGCAAGCCGAAGACCAGATTCTTCAAGAAGGCCCTGAAGGACTACCTGCGAGAAAACAAGAAGCGCGACAAGGCCTTCTTCGCCGAGATGGAGAAGAGCTACTCCAAGCAGTCCACGTCTTCTTCCTCTTCATCAAGCTCAAGCGATGAGGAGATCGTCATCAGGAAGGGGAAGGACAAGGACGATCTGGCGGGCCTCTGCTTCATGCCTTTCGGGGACAGACCGAAGAGCCACTCACACCAGCGCCGAAGATCCCACAAGAGCTTCTGTTCAATGGCTCTTGGGGATAAGGAAGAAAAGAGCTCCTCCGACGACTCCGACGACGACGACAATGAAAAGGTATCATCCTATGAGCACGAAATCGTTGATTTACTTGAGAGCAATCGTCAGGAGTTGAAATATCGGGAAAAACTGCTTAGGGGGGCTAAGAAGAGGATAGATGAGTTAGAGAGTGAGCTTTCCATAGCCAACGGCAGAATTGAGAGTCTATCTTCTTCCCCTTGCTTGGGTGATAGCAGTGAGTGCCCGAAGTGTGAGGTGCTTCTGTGTGACCTGTCAACTCTGAAGTCCAGGTACACATCAAGGGTTGATGAGAGGGATGCTTTGGCCACTGAGCTTGAAAGCGCTCAGCTGGAGCTGAAAGATGCTCAAGCCACTGTCATCACACCCTGTGTTGATTGCCCATCTCATCTAGCTGCCTTAGCTGAGCTGAAATCCAAGGGCGATGAACATTTGGGTGATTTGGAGAGGTTGAGAGCTGAGCTTGTGCAGACTAGGCTAGAGCTTGAGACATTGTTAGTTTCACCCACTGTCTGTGAGAACTGTCTGTCTCTTAGAATGGAATTGATTAAGCTAAAAGCCGAGAAGTTTGTCCAAGTAGAGAGTGAGTGTGAGACCTGCTTGTCTCAGGTGGAGGTTCTAGCGTCCTTGAGAGAGGAGCTAGCTGATTCTCAGAATGAGAACTTTTACCTCCGTTCTATCCTGAGTTGGATCAGTGCCAGAGAGCCACAGCTCGGCATGATGATCCAGTAGTTCAAGAGGCAGGATGGGTTTGGGGTAGGTTACACCTACACCAAGGCTGACTTTGAGAGTGCCATTAGCCGGGCAATGGAGTGGAGTAAAATGACTCCTGAGCAGAGATACCCCAAGACTCACTCCACTGAGTCTTCCCAGGCTTGTCAGCCCAAGGATGGAGTAATTCATGAACCACCTAAAGCTCCACCCAAGAAGCCTATCTGTGTTCCAAAGCCCAAACACCTCCACTCTTCTCTAGACTCTCTTCCTGGACCTTCTCAACCCAAGAAGACTACACCTAACATCACCAAGCCCAAACATAACAAGCCTCAACCACATCCCAAGAAGCCCACCTATCATTGTGAGTACTGTCAGAGAGACGGGCATCTTGCGGAGTTTTGCTTCAGGAGGAAGTGGGTTGAGAGAGCAGAGAGAGCTCGTGGTGATCAGGAGCAGTTCTACCAGCAGGGTGGTAGACTGCGTGTTCCTCAACGCGGGGAGAGGCTGGAGGCCAGGCCGCGTCGTGTAGGTGGTGGTAAAGGAGACGGCTTTCTTGCCCGTGCTCCAGTTGGTGGTGTCCGTTCTGGCAGAGTTCCAGGCCGTGTTGGCTACGGTTCTGGACCTCGTGGCCGCGGGTTTAGGCAGAACCGAGGACCGCGCTTTGAGCCGCGTTTTGGTCCAAATTCTCATGATGATTTCTGCTTTCCATCTTTTGAGCAGATGGCTCGACACTGGTTTAGCTCTTTTGCTAAACCCGGTGCCGGACCATTTGCTCCCACTTACAGCCACTGATTGTGTAGGATCGGGGACTGGAGGACGTTTGGATCAAGGACTCAAGATGTTCTCACCACATGACGGGACATCACAGATGGTTCTCCAGTCTCACTCCCCCGAGCTCCAAAGAGTACATCACATTCGGGAACAGTGGTCAAGGGAAGGTAAGTGGCATAGGCTCTATTCGCATTTCAGATCATTTCTCTTTGAAGAATGTTGCTTTGGCTAAGAATTTGAACTTCAACTTGATTTCTGTTTCGCAACTTCTTGAGGATGGTTTGGAAGTGCGTTTTAAGAAGGGCAATTCTTCTGTGTTTGATTCTAGAGGGTCTTTGATTTGCCATATTTTACCATTCGGTAAAGTTTTTCGAATTGACTTCTCTAGTTCTTTTGGCCCTTCTCGCTGTTTGATTGCTGGATCCTCCTTTGAGCTCTAGAAGTGGCATAGGAGGTTAGGTCATTTGAGTTTTGATCTGCTAGTCAGGTTGAGCTCTATGGACCTCATCCGAGGATTGCCCAAGCTTAAGATGGAGAAGGATCTAGTTTGTCATCCCTGTCGTCATGGGAAAATGGTTGCCGCTTCTCACTCACCTGTGACTCAAGTGATGACTTCGTATCCGGGCGAGCTTTTACACTTGGACACTGTTGGTCCAGCTCGGGTACGTTTAGTCGGTGGGAAGTGGTACGCACTTGTGATTGTTGACGACTTCTCTCGATTCTCGTGGGTTTTCTTTTTGGAGTCTAAGGATGAAACTTTTCAATTTGTTCATGACCTGATTTTGAAGCTGAAGAATGAGAACAATGGTCGGATGCGAGCAATTCGCTCCGACAATGGCTCTAAGTTCAAGAACATCTCAGTTCGTCAGCTTCTGCAGTGATCAGGGTCTGGACCATCAGTTTTCTTCTCCTTATACTCCCCCACAGAACGGCGTTGTGAAACGAAAGAACCGCATGCTAGTCGAGATGGCCAGGACGATGCTCGATGAGCATAGGACTCCTAGGCATTTTTGGGCTGAAGCCATGAACACGGCTTGCTATCTGGCCAACCGAATTTTTCTTTGAGCTTACCTAGGTAAGACTTCGTATGAGTTGCGGTTTGGCAGACAGCCCAAGGTGAGTCACTTGCGAGCTTTTGGCTGCAAGTGCTTTGTGCTCAAGAAGGGAGGGCATTTGGACAAGTTTGAGTCTCGTTGTTGGGATGGTGTTTTTCTTGGTTATGCATTGCATTCTCGAGGCTTCCGTGTTTGGAACCTCGAATCCCAGCTGCTTGTCGAGACTTGTGAGGTTTCATTTGATGAGTCCTTGCCTTCTTTGACTCCTTCTTTTGAGCCTTCTGATGGTGAGCTTGGAGAGTCCATCTTCGAGGAAGATGAGGATACTCCAGCCGCTAATGAGGGATGGGCCTTCTGCACCCCCTGCAAAGCCCACACCTTCTGAGACTTCGATTGAGGATGAGGGCGGACCTCTGATCACTTCTTCCACTACGATCGAGCCCCCTCAGTCGAGTCCAGAGGTGCCAGCTGCTGAATCCGGTGAGGTGACTTCAGATCACCAGGGAACCCGAGCAGTTCAGCGTGACCATCCCTCGGAGCTCATCATAGGTGATTTGACTAAGAGAACTTTGCGTTCATCTAATGCCTCTCTTGCTGTGTTTGCTGAATCTGCGTTTGTTGCATCTTTTGAGCCCAGAGACATTTCTCATGCTCTTTCTGATTCTAATTGGTTAATGCTATGCAAAAAGAGCTTGAGAACTTTGTCCGCAATCGGGTTTGGACACTAGTTGACCCGCCACCAGGATGCAACCCCATAGGCACCAAGTGGGTATTCAAGAACAAACAAGGTGAAGATGGAGTTGTGGTGCGCAACAAAGCTCGACTAGTTGCCCAGGGTTATTGCCAGAAGGAAGGCATTGACTTTGAAGAAACCTTTGCTCCTGTTGCCCGTCTTGAGTCCATTCGCATTCTCTTAGATTTTGCCGCTTCGAAGGGTTTTAAGCTTTTTCAAATGGACGTTAAGAGTGCTTTTCTGAACGGGTTCATAGAGGAGGAAGTCTATGTTAGGCAGCCCCCCGGTTTTGAGAACCCTAAGTTTCCTCGACATGTTTTTAAGTTGCACAAAGCTTTATACGGGTTGAAGCAAGCCCCTAGGGCTTGGTATGACTGGTTAAAGCAATTTTTGTTGGGGAAGGGGTTTGTGATGGGTTCTGTGGACAAAACTCTTTTCTTGCTGAGAGATGCTTCAGATTTCTTAGTCGCTCAGATTTACGTGGACGATATTATCTTTGGCGGTACTACTGATTCTCTTGTGTCCAAGTTTTCTGAGCAGATGCACAGTGAGTGTGAAATGAGCCTCATGGGTGAGCTCAAGTACTTCTTAGGGCTCCAGATCAAACAGACCAAGGACGGCACCTTCATTCGCCAAGGTAAGTACACTCGCGACATGCTTAAGAAATTTGACTTTGGTGGTGAATTGAAGCCGCAGATGACCCCGATGGGCACATCTGGGGGTCTGGACAAGGATGAGAGCGGCGTCAAGGTCAATGAAAGGGAGTTTCGAGGGATGATCGGTTCGCTGTTGTACCTGATGGCAACAAGACCGGACATACAGTTCGTCGTGGGACTTTGTGCGCGTTTCCAGTCTTCACCACGCGCGTCTCATCGGCAGGCTGTCAAGCGCATCTTCAGGTATCTCACTTATGCGCTTGATCTTGGTCTTTTCTATTCAGCATCATTTTCTCTCGATTTATCTGGATTTTCGGATGCCGACTTTGGTGGGTGCCGATTGGATCGCAAGTCGACTTTCGGTACTTGCCAGTTCCTTGGTTCTTCTCTTGTCTCTTGGTCTTCTCGAAAGCAATCTGGAGTTGCTCTTTCGACCACATAGGCTGAGTATGTAGCTGCTGCTAGCTGCTGCTCACAGTTGGTTTGGATGATTTCCATTCTACGAGATTTTGGGTTGTTCTTTCCTACCAGAGTTCCTTTGTTTTGCGACAGCACCAGTGCAATTAGTGTAGGGAAAAACCCATGTCTCCATTCAAAAACCAAACATATTGATGTGCGCTTTCACTTCTTGCGGGATCAATATGAGAAAGGTGTCATTGACCTTGTTCATGTTGATACCCATCATCAGTTGGCTGATATTTTCACCAAACCCCTAGATCAGTCTACATTTGAGCGTTTACGAGGGGATTTGGGTGTTGTGTATCCTTTCCAGGATATTTTACGTCAGTTTTTCTTTCTTCTTTACTTTTTTCTTGAGTCTTTTTGTGTGTATTCATACTTTGCATATTCACATATCACACTTTAGAGCTGCTTCTGTTATACGATTGAACTGTTTTACTTATTCTAGCTTGTACATGCTTTTGAGTATTTGTCAATGATCATGTTTTGTTTCAATTCACTTGATATGTCTGATATCTGTCATATGCATGGCTTTTACGCTTTAAACTTGAAAAATGATCACCATTGCTTCTGGTAACTAGCATGTGTAGGCTAAGTGCTCTTGCTATCTGTTACATGCCTTGTAGCTAGTTCCTCACTTAGATGCAAACATGTAACTTGGACATCCTTCTGCTTTCAAACATGGATATGTGCTATAAAAATGATGAAAAATCTAGAAAAATGAAATTTCCATGTCTTTTTTATGCATAAACTTGAAAAGATCCAGGTGGGTTTGTTTTGTCGCATTGCATTGTTTTGGACTGCGTATCATAGCACTTTGGTACGAACTAGGACAGTGTAGTGTATGCCAAGACCAATGTCTTAAGCTTCTAATGGTCCAGTTATGGCTTAGGCTTGACTTGGTCGGTCAGCATAAGGTTTGACACGCAAATAACCCCTGGCATAAAAGAAAAAGAGAAAAGAAAAAGCTTGAAAATTGAAATGATAACAAGTTTGCTGAAACACTTTGTTTTTGAACAATGCTTATCTTGGTAGATATCAGTTAGCTTTTGCATCTCATGCTTTACCTTGCTTGTCAACCGGAAAATGTGGTGATGCTTTTGTTTGCAAAAACTGAAAAATGCGTGCTAATGACCTTCTTTAGATATCATCTGTTGCACTGATCATGCCATGCGTCTTAGACAGTATCTGTTTTGCTCTACTTGTTAGATGTTGTAATTGCAGTCAATCATATCTGAGAAGCATGCTTTATTCACTCCACCTGCACCCCAATTGTGTTCACTGCATATTTTGAGGGGGAGTTGCGTTTCAGGGGGAGTCTGTGTCTCTTTTGAGTGCTTGATGAGTTCACTTGTCAACAAGGGGGAGAAAATTAGAGAAAATTTGGGATCAGAGTTTAAGGGGGAGTTCTTACTCTATTGATATCCTTGTTGTTCTGAAATCGCACTCATTTTGAGCTTTTACGTTTTGGTTAACCATAATGACCGCTTCTTGTTTTTGTTCGGCTTTTGGTCATTAGGGTTAAACTTTTTACCTTATTTTTCTTCGTCTTTGTTTTCTTGTGCTTTGTTTTCATGATTCCACATTTGTTCGTAGGTGCTGAAGAGCTGAAGAAGAGAAGTGTTGACAATGCACTCATCAAGGGGGAGATTGAGGAGCCATGTTGAATAGCGTGGGCCTCATGGCTCCAGAAGTGATGAGTCATTGTCAACGATAGTCAAAGAGGACTGAGAAGAATGAAGATCTGCTGTTTCATGGGCCGCGTGTGACTCAGATACACGGGCAGCGAGCGACTGTCGGGTTGAGAGAGCTGCGAAGTCGGGCTGGCCCAATCCGGGTACATGGGCCAAAAGCAGTAGAAGACCCACTGGGCTGTTGACCAGGGTTGACTCAGATACACGGGCGGTGAGTGATTGCCGGGCTAAGAGAGCTGGGGAATCGGGCCGGCCCAATCCGGGTACCTAGTGCAAAGCCGGTGGAGGCTTTGTCAGTTTCGGCGCAAAACTGACAACCGTTGATCTTGTATCCGACTGTCCAGAAGAGAAGCCGTAGTCGCAACGAAAACTTAGCTTCCGGATAAGTCATCTGTATCTCTAGGCCCACAGTCAGTCAGTCGTGTCTGTAAAAATACCTAAGGGCAGTAGAGTCTTTTCCTTTATTCCTGCGTCTGTAAAAAACCCTAAGGGGCTGGTGGAATATTCCTAGTGTTGGGCAGCCTATAAATAGGACCCCAATCCCTAGGGTTAGGTCACCCTTTTTGGCTGAATTCAATACTACTCCTTTGGGTCATTTTGTCTCTTGCATTTTTCTCTCTCTCTCTCTCATGTTGTGCGCCGCCAGGCTGTTGGTTGTGGCATTTTGAGTTGCATTTATTTTGTTCTTACTGTTGCAGTGAAGCTTCTATTCTCTAATCGTGCGCAGCAAAACTACAGCATTTTAATGGCTTCATTTCACTCGCACAGCAAGTTTTTTCATAGAATTTAAGGCTCCGGTTACTTCTGTTGCGTGTGTTCTTCACGCAAGTAGTACTAGTTCTTGCTGTTGCAAGTAGTACTACTACACTGTAGCAACAGTACACTAGTACCAGCTTTTTGCTTTTCTGCGCAGCTTTTTGATCGAGTTGACAGGGCTAAAGTCCCTTTTTTGGCTGTTCTCTGGCGAAGCCACTTCTCTGTTCGAAGCCCCTCAGCTCCGTGAGGCAGGCTTCGATCTGACATCCTCGAAGGCTTCGCTCGATCTTCGGCTTCATTTGCGTGTTGTGTCTCTACCTTCGCAGTACGTTTTGCACTGTCAGCTTCACATACTTCGATAGTATTAGCGAAGGTGCTCTCAGTCTCAAGCTGTTCGAAGTCAATACTTCGTCAGGCTTCGGAGTTAGATTCGAAGATAATCTCACTAATAGACTTCGCTCAGTGTTTGCATCCGTCTTCTCCGAAGGTCCTTGATGTGTTTGTTCGAAGGTAGAGTGTAGGCTTCGATTTTATCTTGCTGCCGTGTGTCGGGCTTCGCTTATCCTTCGAAGGTTGTTTTTCTGTGAGCATGTTCGAACCTCTGTTCGAAGTCTAGGCTTCGAAGTACTTTGTTCGAAGCAAGCTTTGATATTCTCATACTTCGCTTCGAAGCATACTTCGCTCACTGCCACTTCGAACTAGGCTAGACCAAACACACCTTCGGCATTTTCACAACAGCCTCTGAATCAGGCTTCATCTCCAACCTCCGAAGCAGGCTTCGACCAGTGAAGCAGGCTTCGACCACCGAAGCAGACCTCGACAGGCGAAGCAGGCTTCGCCAAGTTCTGAACAGGAAACAAATCTGAACAGTAACTTCTCATCTCACTTTATATATACTTAGATCATTTCATTGAGAAGTTTGGCCTGACATGTCTAGTATACTTTGTTTATCTGCCTAGTTGCACTGCTTTGGTAGTTCTCTGTTTAACATCAGTTGATTCTAGGCTAGATACCTTTAGACTTAGGCTATCTGTTTATCTTCTGTTGCTTAGTCTTTTGAGGTGCGTTGGGTGTTGGGAACAGGCCATATATTCGAAAGAATTTTTAAGGAGCCCATTCACCCTCCCCTCTGGTCGCTACTTTCAGTCCTACAACACCCTAGGCGATGGACATCAACATCGTCACGCTACCCGCCGAGTTCGCCCTGCTATAGGACGAGGCCGAGGTCGCTCAGTTGAACCTTGGCCCGTGCAATGCTATCTTTAAGAAACCCAATGACTCGGCTCGTCATCTGAAGCCTCTCTACATCAGGGGTCACATTGACGGAAAGCCGATTTCCCGGATGCTTGTTGACGGTGGCGCCACTGTTAACTTAATGCCTTACATGCTATTGAAGAAACTTGGCAGGGACGAGGATGATCTGAATAAGACGAACTTGATGCTCAACGGCTTCAACGGCGAGAGATCCGAGGCCAAAGGTGTGCTCTCCATGGAGTTGACAGTAGGCAACAAGACATTGCCAACAGCATTCTTCGTCGTCGATGTACAAGGTAACTATAGCGTGCTGCTTAGGAGCGACTGGATTCACGCAAATTGCTACATTCCTTCTACTCTGCACCAATGCCTAATTCAGTGGGACGACAATAAAGTAGAAGTCATACCTGCAAACACTTCGGCCCAAGTGGAATTGGCCGATGTGTCAGTTGACGCCGTTCACAACAAGGTAGAGTGCCTGTCAGGTAGAGATCTTTCGGATTACGATTTTGTTAGCGTGTCCAGAGGACGTTTTGTACTAGTGTCTGTAAAGCCGGCTGGTGTAGCATGGCTATTTTTATGTTAGTAGTCATGTCTAGCAATAGTAATCTGGATTGGCTAAAGTCTCGTGTAGAGCAGTATCGGTCTACTAAAGACAGTATCGCCGAAGCCATCGAGGACATTAGCGAAATAGAGAAATTAGGACAAGGTTTTGCGTCGACCGATCCCTTAGAAGAAGTTGACATAGGTGATGGTAGCATCCCGAGGCCGACTTTTGTAAACCAACATTTACAGCCTGATGAAAAGGTCGAAGTAATAAAGTTGCTTCGGTCGTATGTCGATTGTTTCGCATGGGAGTATAGCGAGATGTCGGGACTAAGCCACGAGCTCATGGAGCATCGGCTACCTATCAAGTCCGGATTTAGGCCTTATAAACAGCCTCCTCGTCGCTTTAATTTGGCCGTCTATGACCGAGTTAAAGAAGAAGTGGAACAACCGCTCAAAGCTGAATTTATTAGGTCATGCAGGTATGCAGAATGGGTCACTAACATTATGGTTGTAGAAAAGAAAGGGAGTAGCAAAATATGAGTTTGTATTGATTTTAGGGATCTAAACAAGGCCACTCGGAAGGACGAGTATTCGATGTCGATATCCGACATGCTAATCAACGATGCTTTAGGACACAAGGTACTAAGTTTTCTTGATGGCAATGCATATGTGTTAGAATCTCTACAAGGAGAGCGGTTTTGAAGAGCTTTGAATGGTAGATACTTGAAAAGGTGTTTCCCAAGTGTGTGGAAAACAGCTTGAAAGATGTCGAAAGGACGATATGGAAGGTATCGTCTTTAGCCCATTATGCTTTTAGTTCACTTAGTTCACTAAAAGGAAAGGGGCATGTGTTGATAGCAAAAAATGGCATTAATGGTTAAGATTGTCAAAATACTAATTTTGGCAATTTGGGCTGAAAATGCACGTGTCCCGGGTTGGGCTGAAGCCCTACAGGGCCGAAGGTCCAATTGGCTACGGGCTTCGGAAGCTTCGGCCCGAGGAGCAGGCTTCGGCAGGCCTGGCCGAAGGCCCACTTCGGGCAGAGTTAGAGATTGAGTCCGATTTTTGACTAAGTCTTTTACACGTGATCAAACAAAATTCCACTAGATTAGGCTTAGAGATTATAATTCTAGCCCCTATAAATATAGGGGTGAGGCCGGTTGAGAACCCCCCCCCCAACACAAATCAACCACAAAGCCCTAGCTTTGAACCGTACTTTACTTTATCTTTATTTTCTGTATTCTTCGTGGGTTTGCCTGGAAGCCCTCCGATGGTCACTTCAGAACAGTGGTAAGCCTTGTTACTTCGCATGTGAAGTATTTGTTAATCTACGTAATAGATTGCTATCGCCTTGTTACTTCGCGTGTGAAGTATCCGTTAATCTACGTAATAGATTGCTATCGCCTTGTTACTTCTCCTGTGAAGTATATGTTAATATGCGTAATAGATTGCTACCTTCACCACTAGTGCAACACTTGGCAGAATTCGGTCCTCGGGCTGAGTTGGTACTTTGAATCTACTCTGTTGCAGGTTTCCACGTTCGGAGCTACTTCGTCGGAGGTGTCCGGAGCTGAGGGATCGGTTTCGGAGGTTGCTGGAACACCCTTCGGTGAAATTGCTGCTTCAACTAACCGTGCCGGACCATCATGCTGTTGTCGGTTTGGCCAAGTCCCGCACGCTACGTGCTTCGCCGATAGACTTCACCACGATATGCTTCGACATGCTCGTACTCCGCTCCGGACGAAGTCGCGCTCGTGCGTCGCATCTAAGTCATTTCCCCATACCTTACTGTATCATAGACTTCACGCCGAACCCCGTTGTTCGGAGTTGATTGTCGCGTCCAGATCGGTTCGGAGTTTATCTCTGGCCAGATCAGTCCTAACGTCGAAGGCACCCTTTGGTGGGACACTTCGCATCAGACGCCGAAGGTACGCTTCGGCGACACCCTTTGCACCATACTTCGAATCACTCAAGCTCCATCTAGTTTCTGACTTTTTCTGTTTAATACCTTTCTTTCGGCTAATTGGATTATTTCTGTGTGATCTGATTACCTGGCGACTCCACCCCCCTTACCACGGCTAAGGGTAGTCGGAACGCAATGTTTGTGTTGTGTTATACTTAGGCTTGTCCCTATGTATCCGCACACTTTTGGATCGTCGAACTGACCCAAGTGCGGGGGCACATTTCTGTGTCAACAGCAGTCAGCGGTAAAATGACCTAAATCATCACACTCAAAACAACCGTGTGTTGTGCCATGTATCTTGCTCAATAGATTATCATAAACACGATGAATGTGGTTTTTAAAGAGGCAAAGGTCATCATCTCCTAAAGTATCTAGCTGCTCTTTAGTGATAAACATCAAAGAAGAGAAAGCACAACTGAGATAGGAGTTGGCATCAATGGTGGTCACAAGGGCCAAGCTCTTGGAGCCAGATCTAGTGAGATTTGATCTCAACTGGATGTCAACCTCGGAGGCCTTGAGCTTACTAAAAAGCTCTATGACTGTCAAGGTATTAGATCTAGTACTCTCAACAATGGATGATACCTTGATCTCCTAGACCTTAGGATATAAGGCATGAAGAACCTTAAGAGCTTGTTCATGGTTTGACACTAGCTGGTCATTTTTAGCTTTGTTTGCTCGAAGCTTGTTAATGATCGATTGAAAATGAGCAAACAAATCTTTGGCATATTCATCCATCTTCTGTGAGAAGTTCTCATACTCACGCCGGTAGGTCCGATAGAGCCAAGCATTAATCTAAGTTGTCCCCTCATGGTGTGCATGGAGGATATCCCAGATCTCTCGAGCAGTGTTGAGATGGCTCATACACTCAAATTCAGTAGGACCTAAACCAAAAAATAGAATGTTCACTGCTTTGTTGTTGTTCTCATGCTCAGTGACTATTACTGCAATAGATCGCTTAGTAGAAGAACGAATAGTAAAAGTAGCATGAACATGCATGTCCCAAATGTCTGATCTCTGGCTCAATAAATAAGCTCGCATGCGAGTCTTCAAATAGTTATAGCCAAAGGACGGGACCTTCCTTGAAAAACTCATAGTCGCTAACTAGGGTTAGAACGGGTTAAGGTATGGAAAAACCCTAACCAAGCTCTGATACCACTTGTTGAACCGAGAGTAGTGACTAGAGGGGGGTGAATGGGCGCAAAAACTAATTCCCTAAAAACTTGAGAAAACCAAATTTCAATGTTGTCACTCTCCTGTCAGTTGAGGTGTGTAGGGACAGTCTAAAAGTTCACAAGCATTTAAATGAGATGAAACAAATATTCCCTTAAAATGGCACAAGTGTCCTATGGAAAAAGGTATGCAAAAGCACTCATAGGCAATTGATCGATCACTTGATATACAACATCATTTGCATTTCATCAAACACAAAACATACGTACTCACTTGTAGACAAACCATCAAACCCTTGGCATGCTCAAAACATTCACAAGCATTTCACCAAGTAATTGACATATATCCAATTGGCATTTTATCGAACAAATGAATAGCAAGGAAAAATGTGCTTACCTACTTACCTATGACGAAACAGATGAAAATGTTGATGTTGAGGTGATGCGGAAGTTGAGGTCGCAGATGTTGGCATAGGCATTCGGCTATATGGCTGCAAGAATCAAAAGCACCGGTGCTTGCGTGGGCACACGCACTTTGCAGACAAGCGACGCTGCCTTGGACAGCGCACCAGCGCTTGGGCTGAGAAGCCGAGAGTTGGAGAGTACTTGTTCCCTTGCACAAATAGGAGCAAGGTCGTGGGTGCAGGTGCACCAAGGCTTCATCCTAGCGCAGCCATGCGCGTGGGCGTGCGTTGAATGTCGGTGCGTTTCCCGAAGCCAAGAACGACCGAAGAAACAAGTGGCGTCTAGCCCTAGGTGCAGGAGGCGGGTCTTGGTGTTGGTTCCCACGCACCCAAGTGTGTGAACGGTGACCAGCGGTGCCCTCGAAATAGCGCGAGACGTCTACTATACATGTTTGCCAATGCCAGCACAAGACCACGGATGTTGGTGACCCGATGGAGAAAATCGGTTGATGGCGGTGAAATCTTCGGTGGTTGCAAGCGAAAAGCAGCCGATGGAGGAACACAAATTATTGGATTAGATTAATTTGGTTCAAATGTGTTAACCCTAATGTTGGCGTAAAAGATTAAGCTAACAGGTTCTTGAAGATTAAGAACTAACATACGGAGAGTTTGTGTTGAGAACTATTTTGAGCCTCCGAATAGGATAATAGCTCAAAGTAGTCCGAAATTGTGTATTGAATAGCTGAGTATTCGATGCCTATTACAGGGTAAGAAGGGGGGTATTTATAGGTAAAAAGTCTAAGGAAAAGACCTATTTACCCCTCAATTACATCCGACATAGTGGAAACTATTCGGTACCCCGAACAGGGTTAAAATAGTAAAATCTATCCGGAGAAGGAAGATAAGGCAGGCGTCTTATCAGTCTTGTTGTTTTCCACTGTAGCTTCGGAGCATTCGGAGGATACCTTCGAATCATGAAGCCGAAGTATCCTTCGACTTAGAACTTCATCATCTCCAGAGATGAACGCAAACTTTGAGGATGGTGAATTTATCTTTGACTGTTGATTTCTAAAGTCCTGAGGATGAAGTATTTTCCCCCAACACCTAACCTTACCCATGCCCTTCCTTATATAGTATAGAGAGACTAAGGAAAGGACTAATTTGCCCCTAGAGTGTTCCAAATACATATTTAAGGCCCAAAGGGCAAAAATGTAAAACATCCATTCTTGATATTTATTTGACTCTTCGCTTGTATAGTCCTCATGGCACCGCTTCAATGAAGTGTCGTGGCAGTTGTGACATGTCTCCATCAAACTTCATTTGTACACTTCACATCTCTTCAGGCACTTGGCAATAAACGATGCCTTGTCTTTGTGTGGTTGACGGTTCTACGCTGAAACCGCCAAAGTGCTTGTTGCCCTTGCACTGTGTACCTGGATTGGACCACTACGACCCCGCAGCTCTCTCAGCCCGACAATCTCTCATTCGTCTACCTAAGTTACACCGGTCAACGTCATGATATGTCGCTTGCCGCCCTTGCGCCATATACCTAGATTGGATCACATAACCCCTCAGCCTGGCTATCACCTGTCTATATACCTGAGTCACACGACCAATGCCACGGCAAGTCCTCTTCCTTCGAAGTGCCTCCCTTCGGAGTGCCCCTTTGAAGTGCCTCCCTTCGGAGGGCTTCCTTGTCTTCTCTTCTATTGACAATCACTCATCATCTGGAAGCCATGAGTCCCACAGTCTTCACCATGACTCCTCTGAAAATAATGTTAATTTGAAGGAAATAGAAAAATTATATTTTCAGATACACATCAAACAAGTTTATTTTATGGAAAGCAGATAATACAATTCTAATGAGTTTGCTCATGTTATACAGTTCTAATGAGAATCCATTGTAGATTTGTAATCTTCCTAGGCAGAAAGTATATGATTTGTCTTTTTGAAATGCTTTTATTCTCTCAAGATATAAGTCCAATCATAGGCTTGTAATGACTTGAAAGTTCTCAACAAATCTGTGACTGTATGTCCAAATCTTCTCTTTTTAAAGAATGTTTAGCCCAAATTGAGTAAGAATGAACAACCAAGTTTACATCAAAACATTCAGCAGGAATGCTAAAATAAGTCTGAAGCCATGATCCCGGCATAATGTCGGTTAAGGAAATTCCAATAAATTAAAGGATGGGTTTTAGAACCTCATATGGTCTCAAGTTGGCCTAAACCAAATAAATAATTGGAACTATAACAGTTCAGATTTAATGTATCATTTTTCACGTTGTGTTGGACCGGAAACGGCGACCAGAGGGGGGGTGAATGGGAGCTTTTAAAAACTTGGGCTAAACACAGCCTTCGGTTTTAATCTTGTCTACTGTGGAACAGGCTTCGAACACCAACCTTCGAAGGTCTGGTTCGGAGGTATTTGACAGCTCCGAACACAGGCTTCACAGGGAGTAAAAGTCCGAAGCCAAGTAGACTTCGCTCCACACACAGTCCCGAAAACAACTCTGCTAAGTCAGTGCAGGCTCCGCACACAGGGTGCTTCGAGCAGGCTTCGCACTTCACCCTTCGCAAGAGAGGGCTACCCTCTAAGGACTTCGGCCTAAAACTTAGCGACAGCAACTGGTGCTGGGCTTCGTTCTGCGAAGGTCTAAACGCACACTAACAGACTACGCTAGGAGCTTCGACACGAGAAGCAGAAACGGGCTTCGATCAGGGCTTCGCTAATAAGCAGCGAGGTCTAGCCTCCTGTTACACAGAGCGAACGCGCACTGAAAAACACACTTCGCACACAACACACTTCGTCAACACAGGCTTCGATGCACTGTCACAAGTCACTCAGGGTGACACATAAATGAATGAAGTATGCAGCGAGGTATGTAAAACAAGCTCAAGCAAAAAGCACACCGAGGCAGGGCTTCGCCGCTTGAACAAGGAACACAACAATGAACTCACTGGATGTATTCAAAGTATGAGGAGGGTAGTACAGGAGCTCAACAGTAAATGCTCAAAGTGTTAAATGTTACCTACCGAGCCCCCATATTTATAGCCCACAGTTCACACAAGTGAATTGACTACTTTACCCCTAGGGTTTACATCAGTTTTGTCTCTACAGAACAGAGGGGTACAAAAGGTAGTCTACTTTATTCTGGAGGCTTCTCTGTCAGCTTTGCAGAGGGGACAGCGTCGACTTTTTGCAGAGCAGACAATGTCAGCCTTTGCAGTCTTTGACCTTCTGGAGCCTCCCTTCGCACGCGAGGGGTGCGGTAGCTTCGGTGAGAAGTCTTGAGCCTGACGGCCTTCGCTTCACCGAAGATAGCCTCCGATACAGTGACGGTTTTGAGCCAAAGCCGTCAAAGCCCTTGGGCCTTCGCACCACCACCTCCGGAGTGGACCACCACGGCTTCGCAGCTACTCCCAGCTCGAACTCCGTCAGTCCGTGTACCGAAGCCATGCATGGCCGAAGTACCACAAGTCATCCTCACTCCGGAGCTAGCCTCGCTCCGAAGCCTTCCTCACTCCGAAGCCCCACCTTCGGAGTACCACCCTTCGAAGTCCCTCCTTCGTCCAAGGCCTCCGCATGAAGCATTCCATGAGCACTTCGTCGCAGTGTCTTTCCCGGAGCACACTCCTTGACGAGCCTCACCCGGACCATGCCTTCGATGCGCCTCGACTTCTGAGACCTTCGTCGGGTATCTTCGAATGTCTCCCTCCGGAGCACACTTCGAACGCCTTGCCTCCGCAGAGGACTTGATCCACCAAACTCCGAAGTCACTCCATCTGGAGTACCTTCGAAGTGCCTCACCTCCGAGGACTTTGACTCAGAGTACCTTCAGCCTGAGCCACGCTCCGCACTCTCTGCCTTCACCTGGCGCGCCTCGACCCGAGGACCGACCCAGACTCCTTCGCAGCCACCGTGACGGAGCTCCCTGCTCCCCTGGCATCAAGCCTCCCGCTTGACCCAGGTTCACCTGCCGCGAACCGTCCGTCGCCTCCGAAGTCCCCTGCGTACCACAAACAAACAGACAAGTGTTTCCAGTACTCCGGAGACCTCTCCGGGTTAGCAACCTTCGGCACACACTCCGGTGTACCGCCCAAAGTACCGAGACCTTCGGTACAAACCCAGTCATTGTGTACTGTCGGACCCCTCCGACAGGCACACTCCGCTGAAACAGCTGCAGTAACCAAACCACCGAACCCTTCGGTGAAATCACCTCCGAACACCTTCGGAGTTCCAATCTCCGAACCCCCTTCAGAAGTACCCCTTCGAACCAGAGGGGAAAAACCTGTCAATCACTCATCACACTCCGAAACCAACCCTTGGTTTCTCAAGTTGACATTTGTTCAAAACATGGTACACAACATGATCTTCAATGTTTACAATAAAGTCCACACCATCTCTTACCTCATTGACTTGAGACTTTATCTTGGATGCACCGTCTTTCTTCAGCTATTTCCTCTGTCCTCAGCTCTTCTGAATTTGCAACACATAAGATCATCAGTATTTGGTCAGCATCATGAATATTATGTTTCATTTGACCAAATTACTAGAAGCCTAAATAGAAATTACACAAATACAAGAGGAACACAAGGAATATCATGTTATAACTTCTTTGGACAGCGCGGCCAAAGTTCAATAATCACATGACAACAATTTGCCGAAATAGTTAGGTGGAGAACCGAATTACACATAAAAGTTAAAACAACTTTGAATGTACTAATCCACATAGCATTGTATTATATATTAAACCACAAAACTTTGAACAAACATACCATCTAGGTGAAAATTAATTTGATTTTCCTTCCAAGAAAAAAGACATAGATACAACACATGTATCTAGTTGTTCACTACCTATTTATTCATACACTTCATGTAAAGAAACTGCAGTATTTTAGGGTACTGCACAGAAACAGAGGATGATAAAATTCTAACAATAAACATTAAACACTTAAAATAAATGCAAAATATATGGTTGCTTACCCCCACAAAGCGTAAATGCTTTATGATTGAAGGGTACCAGGAACAAACAGACGGATCAGTGTCAACCTAGCTTGCATAAACTGTACTGCCACACTTTTCACTTTCATTGTTTCCAAAATGGAATAAAATAACTACGTGTTTCTACCAGTTACTCTATAATATTTAGAAAAATTTAGATAAGTAGAAAGAAATAAAGTATTTTTAAACAAATTTTAAGATTTAGAAGTAAAATCTTTTTAAGAGATGGCGTAAAATGTTTGCTCCTAACTAGCAGTTTACAACAGCCAATTAATTGCATGCATAGGATCCGATTACAAAGCTTTATTCGTCAGTACGTCACATGCTGCCAGCTCCATCGATCTGGCCGTTCATCCATCTCTTGTACCGTAGCTTGCATGATGAAGAGAGATCCCTTATTCACGTGACCTCTCCACTAGTTTGTCAGTTCGGTGCTTGTTTCTACTTTCTACTTTTACTTAACAACTTAAAAAAATGAGTCTAGTTAATATTAAATACTGTATTAGTTTTTTCTACTTTTTACTGTTTATTTAGGATAGTTACGAAATGCACATATAAAAGTTGTGTTATAAAAATTATGCCATTGTTTTATTGTGTCTTTGATTTCTTGCATAATTCCAATGACCAATGTACTAATTAATTAATTAGCTGCATATGTGCCGGTTCACTACTTCAAATCGCAATTTTCTTCCCGAGCCCGAGACTACAGGAGTTCACGATTTGGTCCGTACAATGGCGACAAAAATATAGAAAGTGGAGACTTTGTTTTCGTTTCTTTTTAAAGATTTCGTTCTGGGAAGTAAATTTATGCCGAATATCATATTTATTTTGTCTTTAATTAAGTATATAATGAGTTATTAGCGTTTTACTAATCTAGGGTTTGTGAATATAATTTTTCAAATAATCTTCAATTTATAGTGTTTCTTTCTCCCAAATAAACAAATATGACCCTCCTCACAATTATTCATCAGTTGTTTAAATTTTTACCTCGTTTTAATCTCTTTTTAATTTGATTTATGATTATAGATCTAGATTTATGTTGTTTGGACAGAGAAACCAATGTTATTAATTTATTTAATATTGTTTTATTCTACTTAATACTATTACTCCTTTATAATTAACAAGGTTTACATAGTTTCAATTAAAGCATTTTTAATTAATTTTGTTATGAGAGAGAAATCAATATCTTTTTAATTTGTAAATTACTAAAATTAACAATAATGAATATGTAGTATTTTATTAATATTTTTTAAAATAATATGTTTTAGATGGAGTACGGGTCCTGGATGTACTCGTCCAACGACGGAGATGTGGTGGCATATTTTAACCGAGTAACTGAATTCATTGAAGCTGCCGCACAATATGCTTCCCGTCAGAGTGAAATGGCAATATATTGTCCTTGTAAAGTTTGTAAGAACGAAGCGATGTATCCGTGTTCAGATGGTGAAATCATACGATTTCACTTGTTGAAAAATGGCTTCATGAAGAACTACTATATATGGACGAAACACGGTGAGATTGGTGAAAACCCTCCTGATGATTCTGATATGCCGCAAGATGCTCAACAACATAGAAGAGGTTGTGATCATACATCCAACATAACACATGATGTTGATCAACATGATGATGACGACGCCTTTGATGTGGAGGAACTGATGCGAAATGTTGCGCCTGAGGTGTTGTTGCAAAGAACTACAACGAAAGGCTACGATAACTTTGAAGCACTTAACAAAGCATCGAAAAACCTTATTTATGAGGGACGTCATGGTTGCGATAAGACGTATAATGTGTTGTACACAACTCTTGAGCTTATGAAACTAAAGGCCAGCAATGGATGGTCCGACACTAGTTTTTCAGATCTTTTGCAGCTCTTAAAAAAGGTTTTGCGAAAACCCAATGGTCTGCCATCTGATACATACCAAGCAAAGAAGATGATTTGTCCGTTGACTTTGGGCTTTCAAAAGATTCATGCATGCCCGAACCACTGTATCCTATATCGAAAAAAGTATGAATTGTTAGAGAGTTGTCCACAGTGCAACGCAAGTCGATACAAACGTGCAAATGACTGTGTGGAGGACTACATTGAACACCGGAAGAAGAATAAGAGGTTATAGAAGAGGAAGAGGAATGTCATTGCAGACCAGCGCGGATATAAGACGGAGAGGAAAGTTCCAGCCTTAGTAATGTGGTACCTACCGGTGATTGATCGCTTGAAACGTATGTTCTCTAATCCCAGATATTTTGAACTATTAATCTGGCATTTCGCTAGGAGAAAGAAGGACGGAAAACTTCGGCACCATGTGGATACTAGGCAGTGGAAATCATTTGACCTAGCCTGGCCCATCCAGACTTCTCGGAGGATCCCAGAAATATTAGGATGGGACTTAGCACAGATGGAATGAATCCCTTCGGTGAGATGAGGAACCCACACAGTACGTGGCTGGTTTTTCTGTGCTTGTTTAACATTCCATCATGGTTGCAGTTAGGTTACCTGAACAGTTTTCAGGTGCTGATTAGCGCACTAAGAGATGGCTCCTAGGTCAGGCTAAAAAACACCTGAGGGCCAATATATCCTCTCCGACTCATAGACCAATGGAGTATTTCAGAAAGCGAAGGAAATCGTTGAGTTGGAGAAGGCTGGGAAGTTCAAGCCCGAGGGATGTAATGACTAGCTAACATCTGCTCTCGGGAATGAGGAACATCGAGGGTGCACACGAGGTGTCTCTTCTATAGCACCCTGGAAGAATACTTTCAAGAAGCAGGATGGTGCCACATACAAGAAGCGTCAAGCAGGCACAGATGACGCCACAGAGCGACGTGCACAGTGGGAGAGACACTTCTTTGAATTTATTAGAGAGAATCCAAACATCATGCAGGCTGCAGTGAGACAGATAGTTATGCCAGAGGTACGACTTGACATACCAAATAGTGTTGGATCAGTACAAGAGAAATTTCCCGTAAAATATATCAAAGAGGACACACCATGCAGTCTGCATGTACCGATTATACACAAAGGGAATTCCCAAGAGACGGAACGAGGCATTGCTATGCCTGGGGATGTATTTCGTGATTGCCCTATTCCCGCGGAGTATACCAAGATTCAGATTAATGAGATCACCAATGACAGATTTATCAATGACCCCCTGGATATTCCAATGCTCGATGAGAGGATTGAAACAATCGGAGGTACACTGAATAACTTTGTCTTATGGGCGAGCCGAGATATCAAATTACTCTAGATGCAGTCTCCGACTAGTTCTCAAAGTAAATCTCCTATTTTCTCGTCGCAATCCCTCACATATCCTTCATCTCATGATATGCAAAATATAGGATCTTTATCACCTGTTGATGAGCGTGAGATGGAGACAGAGGCAGAGAAGGAGTCAGTTCCCGATAAAGTGGCAGATCATCATATGGCTCAATAACTCGAGGAACATGTTCCCGAAAAAGTGGCAGATCATCAAATGGCTCAACAACACGTGCCGGAGGAAGTGACAGAGCCTAAAGTGGTCGAGCCTAAAGTGACAGAGCCAGTTGTCGAGCCTGATCAAGTGAAAGAGTCAGTTCCAGCAACCGAGACTTAAGTGACAGAGCCAGTGCCAGTGCTTGAGCCCGGCAAAAAAGAGACACGTTTAGAGCCTCTACCAGTGCTAATGCCCGAGCCCAAGAAACAAGAGGCACGTCCAAAGTCCACAATCCACAAGACAATTGTTAAAGTTGGGCAGTGTTCTGAGCCAAAGTTTGAAATGCTAAAATTCTTTACTGCCGTGGGGCAAACCCATTCTATGCCCATAGAGGCTCCCGTAAAGGCTCTAGTATAGAAGCGGGGGTCACTTTCTGTGGATCAATGGACCTACGGTGACGATGATTATATCGCGTACGAACTAGGCAAACCATTCTTACCCCAACGAATACTTAAGAGTATGAACTGGGAGATGGAAACATTTCATGACTGGTACCTTGAAGTGTCTTCGTTAGGAGTTATGCAGATAGAAATTAAGGTTCCAAAAGAAGTATTCAACTGCCCAGAGTTTAATCTTGCACTATTTTTTGATGACTTCCACCGAAAGTTCCGTCTGAAGCGAACCGACATCATAAGAATGATGCTCTGGTGCCTGTAAGTAGTTTTTACTTTGTCAATCCAAAGCAAAAATCAATCACGTCTTATATTGACTAGTGTTTCATAACATATGCAGTTTGAATTTATTTAGTGATAAGTATAAACAATATGGGTACTTGAACCCATCATTGATAAGTCGAAGTATACTGAACCCAGTACTAAACTAGAACGATGCAAAGTACGGGAGTGTGGATGGAAAAAAGTTTCAAAGGAAGATGTTCAATAAAGACCAAGACACACTTAAGAAGAACAAAAAAAATTATGTCGCGTTGTATATTGCGTGGTGCATGTTTCAATGGAAAGACAGATAAATGATAACCGAGGCATATAACTTTAAGTAAGTATACCCACTATATCCACTTAATCACGTTATATTCATTATGAAACTAACATAATCACATATTATTTCTTTCGGTAGTGACCATTGGATTGTACTTATATACCTGAAGAACTCTAGGGTTTGGGTGCTCGACTCTCTCGACAAACCCAAAAAAGAATATCAAGATATAATAAATGTTCTTCGGAGTGCAAATATTATGTGGAAAAGTTAGGTGGCCCACATGATCCACAAAGGCCGAAAGAAATGCATATCAGAACTAACTATCCAGTAAGATTATATTTTGAAATTTATTAATTCTAATAATAAAGCCAAACTATATATCATTCTAACTTTGTCTATTTTGAAGTGTCACAAACAACTTCTCGGTTCGGTGAATTGCGGTTATTACACTTATGATTTTATGAGCAGTGACTTAGGAAAGTTTGCACGGACAGTCTCTGAGGATACTAATGAAGTAAGTTGATTTATTGTGTGTTAATCTAATATAACCTGCAACATATGTACTTATATGTTACGTATGAAGACATCACGTCCATCAACCGTTGCCGAGAAGAACCAACTCTCTGATGCAAAAATGTATGGAATCGTATCAAGGATGTGCCGCTTCACGATGCATGAAATTATTCATGAGCGTGGAGTATTCTTTGATCTTGAGAGTGAAGTGGCCAAGCATCCAACTCTGAGAGGTTGGGCCGAAATACCTAAAAGGTAAGCACAACAAATTTCCAAGAATTTTGAAGCTCATAAGCAAAAACAAGATGCGCAAGATAGGAGTTGGTCGTCCGAGAAGAAACATGAAACAAAATGAGCATGTATTTGTGAACAATTGTTAATCTTGAAGTTCTTATGAGATGTAAACTTTGTAAACTTCATGTCTGATGAAATGTGAACTTTATAAATTTGTAAATTGATGAGATGGGCTGTTATTGTGTTGCTGCTACAGATGGTTATGGGAGCTGTGAATTTATGTGATTCTGTTGCTGCTGTGGATGTGGATGGCTATGTGAAGCTGTATATTTCTGTGTTTTTATTGTGGGGTTGTTTGAATCAGTGTTAGAAAAATCGGTGATCGGTAACTGATCGGTCGACTACCGAGTAGAGATTAATCGGTTAATCGGAGGATTAACTGGATTAATCGGTCGACCAATTAATCGGTCCACTAAATAATTAAATATTGTATCGTTTATATTTAATATACAAATCAGTTATAGTTTTAAGATAAACATGAGAAAATGAATGTCTTTCTATCTCTGCTTCTCTTTTTCTCAACCACCAGCTAGCATTAAGTCTATACTATTTTCAACAGTTGTAAAAGTACATTGGAAAGATAAAATGTATCGAAGAGAGTGAAAGTTGCAGGAGGTGTAGGGTGTACTTGCTCTGTCAATCCTGCCTTATCAACAAAAGAAGCAAGCGCTCCTTCTCTTCCCCCTCTCATTCTCTCTCTCAATCCTGCCTTTTCAGTTCCTTCACTGCCTCAAGCAAAGAAGCAAGCGCTCCTCTCTACCTTCTCTCCGCCTCTCAACAAAAGAAGCCAGCGCGGCTGCTAGCCGGTGCAGATCGGGCGGCTGTTTGGCGTGCATAAGGCTATGGTGGTGGCAGTGAGGGGAGCCGACGGCGCGGAGGGGAGCTGAGCTCGGGCGGGAGGGGAGTCGGCGACGCGCGCTTGGGCGGGAGGGGAACCAGCGACGCGCGCTCGCGCGGGGACGACGGCGGGGTGGCTGGGCGGCGGGCACTGCTCGGCGTCCAGACTCTAGATCTGGCCTGTGGCACTCGCGCGGGAGGGGAGTCGGGCGACGACGGCGCTTGCTGCGGGGACAACGGCGGGATGGCTGGGCGGCGTCAGATCTGGCGTTTGACCGAGAGAGAGGGAAGAGGGGGAAAGTGACCGGGAGAGAGGGAAGAGGGGGAAAACCCTATTTTTTTCAGCTCCCCAGGCCGGACCGATTAATCGGTTGGCACCGATTAATCGGGTTGACTACCGATTAATCGGTTTGACCGACTGATTAATCGGTCCACCGATTTCTGGCCGATTTCAGCGAAAATTAACTGGACCATGGCCGATCACCGATTAATCGGCCGATTAATTGGCTGATCGGCCGATTTTTTCAACACTGGTTTGAATTAAGGTTTATAATATTTCTGTAAAATGAGGGAAATACAGTAGTGGCGGGCACGCTGACATCATGCAACCGCCACTACTGTTAGCCATAGCAGTGGCGGTTTTATGACGTCAGTGTGCCCTCCACGGCTATGGCTAACAGCAGTGGCGGGCAGCTGACATCAGCGTGCCTGCCACTGCTGTTGACACAGTTGTGGCGGGCACTCTTCCCGCCACTACTAACCCCTGGTTAGCAGTGGTGTTAGAGTAGTGGCGGACTGGTTGTCCGCCTGTTACAGTGCGTTTTTACCCGCCGCTATAGTGAGTGTTTGTAGTAGTGGTTATCCTGGCGAGCAAGGAGATATGGAACGTGGCGATGACGCTATATAGGTATCTGCCGGTGTGGGTGATGATCGACAAACTGGTGCTGCTCATGTGCGTCGTCGTCTTCAGCGACACCGCCCGCTACTATGGGCTCTATCAGCCGGCCGTGTGGCCCTTAACCATGAAGCTGGTAAAACCGGCGTATCCCATCGTTGATGTCGGCACCTTCGCCGAGATCAGGTCTGGTGAGATCTGCGTCGTGCCAGCTGCCATCAAGTGTGTCCACGGTGGCACCGTCGAGTTCGCCAACGGCAAGCAACACACCTTTGACGTCATTCTAGTCGTCACATTATTGTCCAAGAATGAATCACGTGAAGAGATTATTGGTCTCAATAAATTTATTTTGATCATCAGCAAAAAGTTTATCCTTGGATTTGCCAAAGTATCACTTCCCATACATTCATACAAGTAAGCCAAAGACGAATTTTTGATTGCCATCTCTTAAAATGCACATCAGGAAAAAATTTCAGCCTTTGTGCATCTACAAAATTAGCCATTGAATAAATCACATATTGTCTTTAATAAAGTTTTTGAAATATTGAAAAATTAGATAATTGCAATATTAAATTTCGAATTAGATAGATCATAACATAATTGAAAACTAATATGAACATATCCAACATACTAGTAAATATGAATATGGCAATCATGATATCTCTAAACATGATTAAGAATCATAAATGAGCACAAAGCATGTATTGTATGGTAGGGGACGTTGAAGCCATGGCCAGTGTAGAACAGTCCCTATTAGTTTTAGACGACGACCAACAGTTGACGTAGATGGAATGCATGTTGTGATGACGGATGTGACCAGTCACGCTGAGCGTTTTCTAAAAAAACCTTATTCGCTGTATCTCGATACAAGATCATAACAACAATAAGTTCTAGAGATCTGCTATTCCATTTGCCGGTGCATGTCGATGGGCAGGATGGAGCGGACTACGGTAGGGGCGTAGATAGGAGAGACAAAAACCCTAACTCTAGTATTTATGTCGGAGTCGACTCAATCTCATGTCGCAATCGTGATCTAAACCGAGTCGGTTTTCATGTACTAATCATAGGCTAAATTATATAAAAAAAATAAAAATGGTAAAAAGAGACCGTGTCCCCATAAAACGAGAAGTGAATTTTGGCAAATAATTTTAAAAAAGACACGTCTAGGTCAAGCCAATTTGATTTGACTCCTCATCGATGCAAGAACACAATCATTTATGTGGGTTAGAGGACAGGCTGCGTTTCTCACGAGGATCTCTCGGTTCTTAAATTAACCTAAAGGGGTGTTTGGTTTTGTGGACTAAAATTTAGTCTGTGTCACATCGGATGTTTGGACATCAATTTGAAGCACTAAACGTGAACTGATTATAAAAATAATTGCAAAATCGGAGGATAATTCGCGAGACGAATTTATTAAGCCTAATTAATCCATAATTAGAAAATGTTTACTTTAGCACCGCATTGTCAAATCATGGCGTAATTAGACTCATTAGATTCGTCTCGCGAATAATCCACCGATTATGGATGGGTTTTGTAAATAGTCTATATTTAATACTCTAAAATAATATCTAAACATTCTGTGTGACAAGAACTAAAATTTAGTCCCGTTATCTAAACACCCCCTAATTAATCCTAATTAAGGTCATATCTAAATTAATAATGTCTCCTATAAAACCTATTGGTTTTACATGAATCAGTTAAGAAAATATTATTTTTTATTAAATATTTACATTTATTTTTTTGGGTGTCATGAAACGGACATACCCCAGCTGGAAGCTATGGCTGGTGTGCCTAGAAATAAGAAATCCAACTTCATTCTAGTGCCCATTTTCTTCCCCACTACCGATTAATGACAGACAAGCGACTGCAAGCAACATCACTTGTACCCGTCAGCCCTACGACGACCTGCTCACCGCCACCTCTGCTCAACCTGCACCGCGCCGCTCGTGCTCCATCCGCACCATGCCGCCGTTAAGTTGCTTGCTAGCATATATAGCACCTTCTCTCGCTTGTTGCTTCTACTTCCAGCGGTGCGTTGTTTCTTTCCTCTGTTTTTTTCTGAATTGGAGTTGAAACGTGCTTTCCTTCCCAAATATGAGAGCGACAGATGCCACAGGAAATATGAAATCCAGCTCGGCCGCTAACTGTCATGTTTCCTCATTTCTCCCTCTACCATCTGAACGCCACCCACATAACAGACCTCCCACCACACCTCCTATATGTAAATCCTCTTGGAGAAGTCCATCGCTTCGTTTCTACTCACTCTATTCATCTCATCAAAAGCGTACAGCGAGCACTTCTAGATGCAGTGATGGTAGTGATAGAGCAGATGTCCGGACCACGAAGAGGAGGTGATTATCGTGGGGCCGGGCCATCTATGCTGGCGGTGACGACGGTTCTGTCACTAGGGGGTGCATAGCCTCATGCTGAAGGGTCATGACTATGTTGCCTCGTTGTGGTTGTACCGTATCTATGATCGTGTTTGCCTACACCTCGCCAAGCACCACTGTGCGCTACTACACGCACCGCACGATGCCACTATGCCCACCGAGTGATGGATATAAGATTTTAGTATGCCGCATTAAAATTTATGCATAATTAAGTAAAAACATTTTTCTAATTGGGAAAATAGTTATTATATGTACACCATAATTTAGTATACATATATATTAATATACTGAGTAATATAATAAGTTTTTTATTAAATGATTAAGTAAAAACTTCCACAAATATAAATAATTCAAAAATCATATTAACAAAGCATACCTACGATTTAAATGGATTTGTTCACTATGGCAGTAGAGAAAAAATAATTTGGAGGGGGTTATTCAATCAAACTTCCAAAAACCAAAGAAAAAACACTATGGTTACAGAGTAAAAATTAATCAAACATCCAAATACCAAAGAAAAAATAGTATAACTGCAAAGAAAAAATTAATCAAATAGTTAAACACAAAGTAAAATCAATATATATGCATAGAAAAAATTAATCGTACCAAAAAAACAGACCTACGATTTGGAGGGGTTGTTTATTATAGCTACGTGGAAAAAATAATTTAGAGGAATTTGTTCCTCAAACATCCAAAAACTAAAAAAACATAGTGAATATACTAAAGAAAGAACAATATAACTATAGAGAAAAAATTAATCAAATAGTCAAAAACAAAATAAAAACAATATAGCCAGATAGAAAAATTAATCGTACCAAAAAATCACGCTGCAGGCCTAACAGCCGAATACCAAAAATCAGTTTGCTTTTGTAGAAATCGAATCCAGAACTCCTTATTCTTAGAAGTGAGAAAGCACTTTATCCATCATGCTATGAACTTCTTTGTTCAAAATTTTATATATATACATATTTAGTCATCATAAACCAGAATATGCCAAAATCTTACTGACACGCCTTGTGCCTTGTAGATCTGCCATTACGTCCACCTACCTCCCGAGTGATGACTTCATCCGCTATCTCGACACCTACACCGAAAACTTCACCGTTCGTTCTTACCTCGGTCATGTGGTCCGCACGGCATGGTACTACCCTATAGGAGAGGTTCATCGAGGCCATCAATCTTGAGAGTGCTCGCCTCCCCTAACTAGGATTAGCAGTGACGTTAGAGCAGTGGTGGACTGGATGCTCATTACTACAGGTCATTTTTGCCCGTCGCTACAGTGTCGCTTTGTGCCCGACCTTGACACCTTCCATGGAAAGATTGTCCACGCCGCTAATTACCGATCTTGGAGGGTTTCTACACTACAGATACTCGAGGGTTTCGATGGATATACATTCCTAGTTGTTGGCTACAGAAATTCTGGCATGAAAATCTCCTACGACTTTGTCGTCGCCAGCGCTGTCACCTCCGTCATCGTGCACAGCGAGGTCACTGATTTCTCCCGCGCACTCGTACAATTCTACAATTTGTGTGAATCGTCACCATTCACCAAATTTCGATTTTTTTCAAATATTTTGTAGCTTCATCAACAATATATCTGCGTGATACACTGATAGTACCTTTGACCAAATTTGGTAGCCTGCTTTAGTTTCGTAACTCGTGAGCATTTATGCAACATTCTTTGGTAGCTATCACCGGTCCCACACGCCAAAGAGAAAGAAGCGTGCGCAAACGTCGGCATGGGCGCCGAGTCACGGAGCAGAGTAGCTACCATAATTAGTACTAATTACTGATACGGAGCTTGGTTAAAAAAACGGTTGTTACGTTTCTTTAGCATGGAACAGTGCATGCACGATGGGGCTCGTTACCTTCCTCGTAAATCCCATTTTAATGACAGCGCGGACAATATTAATTAATTAGGGGATGTTTTATTCTCTTTTTACTGAGGAGGGAAAATAATTTTAGGATAGAATTTCAAAATGTGACGGTCGTGAAGCTTTAGACATAGAAAATAATTAAAATATCAATAGACCATAAATAAATATAATTTCAAATTTATGTTATAACTTGTTTGACTTTTTAAAAGATAAATTTCTCTGGCTTTAATAAAATTTAATTAAAAATATATTAACATCTATAAATTTCTAAAGTTTAGTCTTATTGTTTGGATGTAGGGACTAAACATTATTTAATGAGACGGTCATAAATGAGGATATAGTGTGCATGTCACTTTTAGTCCCAATAAGCAACATCCAAGGGACTAATGGACTAAACTTTAGGGACTAAAGTTTAGTTCCAATAAGCAATCATGTTTGAGATTTTAGGGACTAAATGAGACTAAACTTTAGTCCCTAAAAATAAGCAACCCCAATCCAAACAGGATCTTATATTAGTAGAGATTGCTTCAAAAAAATAAAATAACTATGTGTTTCAAGCAGTTACTCTCTATAATCTTTAGAAAATTTTAGATATTTTTGATAATAAAAATCAATATATATAATCTATATTTGTAATATATAAATAATTAGAAATAAATAAAGTATTTTTAGACAAAGTCTATTAAGATTTATAAGTAAAATATTTTTAAGAGATGGCGTGGTGTTTTCTCCAAATAGCCGTTTACAACAGCCAATTAATTGCATAGGATCCGGTTACAAAGCATTATTCGTCAGTACGTCACATGCTGCCGGCTCCATCGATCGGGTCGTTCATCCATCTCTTGTACCATAGCTTGCATGATGAGGAAAGATCACTTATTCACGTGACCTCTCCACTAGTTTGTTCAGCTCGATGCTTGTTTCTACCGCTACTTAACAAATTAAAAAAACAAATTTTCAGTCTAGTTAATATTAAATACTATATTAGGTTTGTCTACTTTTTACTACGTACTGGTTTATTTAGGATATAGTTACAAAATGCACATATAAAACTTATGATATAAAAATTATGCCATTGTTTTATTGTGTCTTTGATTTCTTGCTTAATTCTAATGACCAAATTACTAATTAATTAATTAGCTGCATACGTGCAGGTTCACCTTGTGAGCAAGGAGATTTGGAATGCGGCGATGACGCTGTACAGGTACCTTCCGGTGTGGGTGATCGATTGCTGCTCATGTGCTTCGCCGTCTTCGGCGACACCGCCCGCTACGGGCTCCGCCGGCTCGCCTGCTCAACGCCGCTATGCTCCATCTGAATTCTGAACAGCGCCGCCGGTAAGTTGCTTGCTAGCATATATAGCATATGCATCTCCACTAGCTGGTTGCTTCTATACTCGTAGCGGTTTATTTTTTTCCTCTATTTTTTTTCTGAATTAGAGCTGCAACGTGTTTTTCTTTTACCTAAATACGACAAATGCCACAGGAAATCCGAAATCTGCCCCGACCGCTGACCACTAGGTTGCCCCCATTTCTCCCTCTACGACCATCCGGATATCACCTACCTAACCGATCTCCGACCACATCTCCTATATGCAAAGCCTCCTAGAGACGTCCATCATTTCATTTCTACTTATTGGAACACTTCCTTGAGAGCAAGATGAGTACAAGGGTTTTACGGTTTAACCACAAAACCGTGGGAAGTCAAGAGACGGAAAAGATTAGACGAGGACATGCAAAGTGAGTTGGAGTCCCAATCCACATCGAGCTCGATTCTGACTCGGTCTGTAGGAGTAGAAAGCATTAAAATCATTGCCTAGGTCACATACAAACTCCATTTTCGATGATCCACATGGGGATGGAAATATAACTTCATAAGCTTTCAAATGGGACCAATTACACGGCAAAAATCCTTTCAGATCAACCGAAATTAACGAAACAATTGGATGGTCAAGATCTACGAGATTTTTTGTGAGTCAAGCTTGGTGGAAAACTTACAAGAGAAGTGACCATTGAGGCTTGTAGTCCAAGGAACCTTGGATGACCAGCCTCTTAGCCTATAAATAGAGGGGAGTGGCTAGTGGTTTGAGTATCCCTTGGAGCTCTCAATATTTTAAGAATCCATTGAAAGGGTTTTTGAGATGAGAGGTCTAGTCTTGTAAGAGTTTAAAGTTTTTCTTATGAGAAAGTCTTGTAATAGGGCTGATCTTCTTGAGTAATAAAAAAGATTTTCTTGTATTTGTGAGTATTCTCCTCTTTCTAACATATCTCTTTTGAATCCATGGTTGATTCTTTTTTGGAGGTAAGTTCATCTTTTTTATTTTCGTTTTTGGGTTTGACCTAAATTTTTCAGCACCCTTGCAAGTAAATTTTCTTGTTCCTAGAGGTCTAAAAATTCATATACACACATGTGTGATGTGGCTCATATACCACAATACATGTAAAAATCATGCGTTCTAAGTAACTTTAAATATTATATTCCTTTGTCCCTAAATATAGTGCTTCAAAAATTTGTCTCTAATATAATAATCACTTTTAGATAAAGTATTCTTATTACTCTTGGACTTTATGGCTTATTACTTTAACAAGGCTAAAAGACACTATATTTCGCGATGGAGGGAATAGATAACATATCGTCTCTAGTTCTATATTTCTTGATGTTTATGTTTATAATGTTTGGATGTTAATTCTGGATGTTTTTAGTAATTAAGAAGTCTCTTTGAACTTTATACCGCTGCGTACATGCATATAAACTCATTAGCTATAAATATAACATAACCTTATTTAATATGAATAGAATAAGAAATAACATACTGATTTATTATTTATTGATATGTGAAAACATGTTCAAAACATCAGAAATAATAGATCCACGGTAGTATGCATGTTGCTAATAATTAATAATAATTAATGACAATTAAAAAAAGAGACTTCTGGGGTCAAGCCGATTTGAGTTCTCAGATCGCAAGAACACAATCATTTAATGTGGGTGCTGGGACAGGGCATGCGTTTCTCACGAATTTCTCTCAGTTCTTGAATTTACCTAATTAAGGTCATATCTAAAATTAATACTGTCTCCTATATATAAAACGTACGGAGTACTAATTTTACATGAATCAATTAAGGAAATATTAACTCCTTCATTAAATGAATACATTTATCTTCCTTGACATCATGACATGAAACGGCACCCAAGTACCCAACTATACTTAGAAATAAGATATACAACTTCGTTCTAATATCCCTTTTTTTCGCCACTACCGGCTAACGAAGGACAGATAACTACGAGCAACCTCACTTGTGCCCGCCAGCCCAACGACGAGCCGCTCACCGCCGCCTATGCTCCATCTGCACTGCACCACCGGTAAGTAGCTTGCCATCATATATATAGCACATCCCCTCGCTGGTTTCTTCTACTTGTAGTGGTGTGTTGTTTTCTCCTCTGTTTTTTTTTTTGAATTGGAGTGGTAACACATTTTCCTTTTACCCAAATATGAGAGTGATAGATGCCACAGAAAATCTGAAATCTAGCCCGATCGCTTGCCCCCATTTCTCCCCTACCTACTTGACATCCTCACCTGCCTCCCACTGCACCCCGGCCACGCCTTATATATAAAGCCTCCTAGAGAAGTCCATCGCTTCATTTCTACTCATCATATTTATCTCATCAAAAACGAGCAGTGAGCTCTACCATAGGTGGTGATGGCAATGGTGGAGGAGATGTCAGACTATGTAGAGGAGGAAGTGATCATCGTTGGGGCCGGGCCGTCTGGGCTGGCGGTAGCGGCGTGTTTGTCACTGCGCGGGATACGTAGCCTCGTGCTAGAGCGTGACGACTGTATCGCCCCATTGTGGCGGCATCGTACCTATGAACGTGTCTGCCTACACCTCGCCAAGCACCACTGTGCGCTGCCACACGCGCCGCACGATGCTACCGCACCCACCTATCTCCCGCGTGACGACTTCATCCACTACCTCGACGCCTATGCCAAACGGTTCGCTGTTCGTTCTCACCTCTATCGTGAGGTCCGCGCAGCATGGTATGACTCTGCAAAGGAGAGGTGGGTCGTTGAGGCCATCAATCTCGACACAGGAAGGATCGAGTGGTACTCTACAAAACACCTAGTGGCCGCCGCCGGGGAGAATGATGAGAAGGTGGTGCCGGAAGTGCTCGGCCTCGACACCTTCCACGGAAAGGTGGTCCACGCCGCTGATTACCGATCTGCGGAGGGGTTCAAGGGGAAGGCCATCCTTGTTGTTGGCTGTGGCAACTCTGGCATGGAGATCGCCTACGACCTTGCCGTTGCGGGCGCTTCCACCTCCATCGTCGTCCGTAGCAAGGTCAGTGCTTCTTGATTTTCATCTGCGCACTTGTACAATTCTACAATTTGTTTGAATCGTCACCAAGATTTGATTTTTTTTCAAATAGTTTGTAACTTCATCAGTATATAACTGCGTGGTACACTGATACTACCTTTGACCAAATTTCTTAGCTACCATAAAATAGTCAGCTTTAATTTCGCAAAGTCGTAAGCATTTCTGCATCAACATTGTTTGCAAGCTATATATCACCGATCCCACACGCCAGGAGACAAAAGCGTGCGCGCACACGTCGGCATGGGCGCCTCAACATAGAAAATAATAATTTTATGGTACAAAGTGCTTGTACTGTTGTCGCGGATCGAGATCGAGTCACGGAGCAGAGCAGTTAACAGAATTAGTGCTAATTACTGACAGGCGGCTTGGCTAAAAAATGGTCGTTATGTTTCGTTAGCATGGAACAGTCAAGGAGCAGAGTAGTTAACAGAATTAGTGCTAATTACTTTCATTATTTCCAAAATGAAATAAAATAACTATGTGTTTCTAGCAGTTACATACTCTATAATCTTTAGAAAAAATTAGATTTTTTCGATTACAGAAGTCAATATATTTCTAAAATATATATTTGTAATATATAAATAAGTAGAAAGAAATAAAGTATTTTTAAACAAAGTTTAAGATTTAGAAGTAAAATATTTTTAAGAGATGGCGTAATGTTTGCTCTTAATAGCCGTTTAGAACAGCAAAATAATTGCATGCATAGGATCCGATTACAAAGCTTTATTCGTCAGTACGTCACATGCTGCCGGCTCCATCGATCTGGTCGTTCATCCATCTCTTGTACCGTAGCTTGCATGATGAGGAGAGATCACTTATTCACGTGACCTCTCCACTAGTTTGTCAGTTCGGTGCATGTTTCTACTGCTACTAGTAAGCATCCGTAGAGGGGTTTATTTTATTGTTATAATGATAAAAATATTTCAGTAAATCTAAATATTTATACGTAAAATTTATAGTTTTGTATGACTTTTTAGAAATCTAAGGCTTTTGCGCAAAATTCTTAGTTTATGTGTGATTTTTCCAGAAATCTAAGAATTTTTATGTAAAATTCGTACTTCTACGCAAGATACATAAATTAAAGGACTAAAATTCAAAAGTACATTTTTATTTTTCTATTTTTTCTTCTCATGCTTTTCTTTACATGCGGGGTGGTTGAGGGCGCGCTCGCACGCCGAGGAGGCAATTAGATTTCCCCACATGCATGCATGCAGTTGGGCGGGGCACGGGAAGAGTAGCATGGACAGAATCGGCGGTCCGCGCTTTATATTGGTATAGATTTAATTTCTACGGCTACTTAACAAGTTAAAATAGAAATTTTGAGTCTTAGTTAATATTAAATACTATATTAGTTTTTTTCTACTTTTTACTGTTTATTTAGGATAGTTACGAATGCACATATAAAAGTTATGATATAAAAATTATGCCATTATTTTATTGTCTTTGATTTCTTCGTTAATTCCAATGACCGATTTACTAATTAATTAATTAGCTGCATACTGCAGGTTCACCTGGTGAACAAGGAGATATGGAACGTGGCGATGACGCTGTATAGGTACCTGCCGGTGTGGGTGATCGACAAACTGGTGCTGCTCATGTGCTTCGCCGTCTTCGGCGACACCGCCCGCTACGGGCTATGCCGGCCGGCCGTGGGGCCCTTAACCATGAAGCTGACCACACCGGCGTATCCCGTCGTTGATGTCGGCACCTTCGCCAAGATCAGGTCCGGCGAGATCTGCGTCGTGCCGGCCGCCATCAAATGTGTCCGCGGTAGCACCGTCGAGTTCGCCAACGGCAAGCAGCACGCCTTTGATGCCATCGTATTCGCCACCGGCTACCGGAGCACAACTAAGCAATGGCTTAAGGTACAAATATAATTAGGAAGTGTAGAGCGTGATATGACGGAATTGCTCCATTACAGTTTTTAGAAATAGAATGAGTCAAACTTGCTTAATTACGACCTTAGCGCACTGTTATGCCCACGTTTCAAGTAGGATGGATTCTTTGGGTGAAAAAGCAACACTTTGGCAGCAAGCAAACCTGGGCCTTTTCAACTTTTAGGAACACACGTAGGATGGATACTTTGGGTGAAAAAGCCAACACTTTGGCAGCAAGCAAACCTGGGCCTTTTCAACTTTTAGGAACACACGTCGTCTCAAAGAATAGATCGACGGTAGTACGTTCCATTTTATTTCAACTTTTTTAATAAAAACACTCAAGCGCTTTCCTTTACAGTGTCATTTCATTGAGGGAGAAGAAATTCAATTAATGACTTGGGTTTAACCTCACGTACGCATATAGGAGCCGGATCATAATATAGCATACTGTTAGTACTAGGCCTCGTTACAGTACCGTACCCCTTTATCTTTAAAGGAGGTAAGAGTTTAGTGTAATGGACCATTATATTAATTGTGCTAACCTGTTACTGATTACTACAAGAAAACAGAAAGTTTTCGTCGACTAAAATAACTTCTGTCGGTTTTTCCAAAAACCGACGGAAGTTAAATAACTTCCTTTGGCCTCAAGTGGCCGACGAAAGTTAAGTTAAATATCGATATACTCTATTATCTGACTTATTACTTTGGAGGTAATAAGTCGCTCTATTTAAATCCAGGCTATTGGATACAAAAAAATAAACAATCCACAATGAACAGTCAACAAAAATATACTCTATCGTTTGAGGCATTGAATGTCCAATAAAATGAACAGTCAACAATGTTTGGGGTATCCTAAAATTCTCCAACTATAATGTTATGTTTGTCGTGAATCTTTTTTGTTTTCTTCCCGTAGGTCATTTATATGTACACACATACTAACACCGAACACAACATAGGAAACATATTCACTTCACACATGCGAGGCATTTTCCAACCACCTCAATCCTCATGAGCAGTCAAATTAAAAACCGGTACATATAAAACTTTACTTTACATACATTTGTTGGTTCTAAAGAAAGCCATATATATACATACGGGAACGCTATTCTATAGCACGTGTATAGAATAGTATTCTACACCGACCACTTTCAGTAGTTGATTTTCTCAGTAGAGTAGCAATTGAGTACTACTTTTTTCTTAATAATAGATTTCTCGGTAGAATAATATTATATATATATATATATATTTGTACAATTTAACCGGCCCAAATTTGATATTAGTGATCTATGAGGTAATAGATTATATAATCTTCCTTTAATATGTATGGACTTATATACATGCAATAATTAATTCATTTCTTCGTATGTTAGCATATTAATTATTGCATATTAAACTTTTCATACAGACCAATGCATACATATTGTTTTCCATAATTAAAATGGCTAGCCAAATTTTTCTTTTAATTATTTATTTTAAACACACTTAATCAATGGTTTATTTTAAGTTGACTATATATACCTCCCTAGGAGGTAACGGAGGTACTGGACCGATATATAGGTGCATGTAAATTTTACGGCACACCCAAATAATAAGTGTGGACTACTGTGTATCTTAATTGGTCAAAGGGTCATAATTAAAGAAGACAATCTATTACCTCTAATTATTATACATATTTTAATATTTTTTGAAAAGATAATTATTAAGATCTATTAATTTTAAAGGCTAAAAAAAATCGAAAAAAATATGTCGTATGTACAAGTTTAGCATAGTGTTACTATGATGTGGTCATGGTTGTTTGAATTTTTATCGTGAAATTTTTACCTCACTTTTCATCATATGTTCTGCAAATATATATCGCAGAGTGATGACGGTCTGATCGGAGACGACGGGATGGCGCGGCGGAGCTACCCAGAGCACTGGAAGGGGGAGAACGGGCTGTACTGCGCCGGGATGGTGAGGAGGGGCATCTACGGTAGCTGCGAGGACGCCGAACTCATTGCCGGCGACATCAGCAGGCTGCAGCAGCAACGCCGGAGCAGCAAGCCCCACGACGACGGCTCCGCCTAGAAGCTCGCGTGAGTGCTCTTGCTGCGGGATGCCCGCCACCGTCAGATCCGTAGCCAGTGGCAGCGATTACTACAAGTGGCCATAACTAATAAAAACAAACGAGACGACAGCAAGCTCAAGCTGTTCTCACCGGGACTGGAAATCTACTAGTTGCATTTTTTTTGGGTTTATTAACCAATACGAATAAATCGAACAGAATAAATATGTGTTTAGTTTGGGCTTGGGGGAAAACGGTCTTTAATAAATAATCACTCAATCACTCTTCTTGGAAAAAAATCAATTTGGGCAATACATGCCACTGTTAGTGATTATGACGGTCTTCATCTGTCAGTGATACACTGATGGCATATTGACAAATCGTGAAAATTGTAATGGCATAGAAAAAATTAACCATCATAAGATCATTGTTGTTTTGCTTTCATAATATTTTGTGCAGTACCAATAATTAATATTAAGCTCCTCAACGTATACTAAAATAATATAAAATCTAGAAATGAGTATTTTAAATAATGCGTAAGGGCGATCATTGTTATCAGAGCAATCTCTTTGAAGAAGGAACTCACTTAGTCGATTGTACCACATTTTTTCCTATTGTTTTAAGTCATATGGGGACTTTTATAATTTCACACAAAATTTGTTGTGATTCTATTTGGATTCAGAACACTAAGTTCTTTACAAACATTCATTCAAATATCTAAATATAAATGAAGTATGTAGTCACTATATCCGTTAACTTTAACATCAATATATTTATTTGCATTGCCAACGATGTCAAGTATCAAAAAGTTATTCTACTCACAATATGAGAATATATTTCATCATAATTGATGCCGGGACTTTTGCGTAAAACCTGTTTGTTTTGGTGTTCATGTATAATCAAGGAATACCTTTACTCCGAAAAGCTGTTTGTTTTGGTGTTCACGCATAATCAATGATGTCTGTTTTCATAAAAAAGAAGCCCAATACAGTTCTTGAAGCAGTTAATGGTATCACGAACACTTAAAATATGGGTATACCCTCTTTTTCACAATCGTAGCAGAGGTATATGATTTGTTTGATATGTCGAGCGTACACTGATTTTGTTGTACGGAGAGGGCAAGATTGCTTCCCCCCACCCTATTAAATTGCCCTAAACAGAGCTTTGTGTAAGACTGAAGTAGTGAATCACTACCGGAAAGAGCACATTCGCCGAGTGCCTTAAGGTTTGCCGAGTGCATTCCTTCGGGCACTCGGCAAACCCTGATTTTCCGAGTGTACAAAGAAATACACTCGGCAAACATATTACACTCGGCGAATAAAATTGTTTGCCGAGTGCCTTATCCATGGCACTCGTCAAACCTGTGGAAAAAACCCGCTGCACCAGATTTGCTGACGCCGTTGTAACGGCAGAAGGGAAAAGAATGGTTTGCCGAGTGCCACTAACGGACACTTGGCAAACACCAGTATTTGCCGAGTGTCATTTAATAAAACACTCGGCAAAGGTGAAAATCCCATTATTTCATGTGAGATCACAATTTAAGCCTACATCATATTTTAAACATGTTTTGAACTTGAATTTTTTTACACTCATAATGCAACCTATGTTAGGCCACGGAAAAGTTTCATATTTTTCTGAGTGGGTTTGCTATTTTTAATAAATTAATCACGTTTCTAGGATTTACTTCCAAGTGGGTCAAATTTCAACTAAATGTACATGAAATAATGACTCAAAAATTATGGAAAAATCATATTTGTGTTCATGATTACATTTGTAATCTTTTACAACTAAATATAACTAAATATTTAAAATCTAATTTACGACACTCGATCGGCAATATGCAGGTTAATGGTTTTTTAATTATAGAAAATGTAATTGATGCCTAAAAAATATGACACTTGACATGGTGTCATTATATCATACATATATAATATGGTAAAAAATTCATAATGTTTCGACAAAGTTTTCAAGTATGACCTTTAGAAATTGGACAATCTTCGAGAAGGTTTAGCAGTTTAGGGATGAAATGAGTTAGGTTTAGAAGCAAATCGATATTCAAATATTTGTTTGAACTTAAAACTTTTTGTACTACTAAAACTCAATTTATCTTATACCATGTCAAAAATTGGCATTTTTTAGAGTTAGTTTGCTATTTTTGGTTAAAAAAAGTTGTTTATAGGATTTTAAGTAAAAGATCCCAAATTTAAACTACAAGTGCCTTATATTTGTTTATTTGAACTTAGAAATTTTCTAGGATGAAATATTAGTGTATATTATATAATGCCAAATTATGGGATTTTTTACTGTCTTTATTCTATTTTAGTTTTTTTTTAAAAAATAGTATAAAAAATCTTTGCCGAGTGCAAATAGAAATGGCACTCGGCAAAGACCAAAAAAACCACTTTTGCCGAGTGCCATATCTAAATGCACTCGGCAAAGTATGATGATCCCATTATTTCATGTGAAAACATATTTTGACTCTATATCACATTTAAAACATGTTTTGAACTTGAATTTTTTTTGACAGTCATAATTCAACATCTGTTAATCCATGGAAAATTTTCATACTTTTATGAGTGAGATTTCTATTTTTAATAAATTAATCCTATTTCTAGGATTTACTTCGAAGTGGGTCAAATTACAACTGCATGTACATGAAATAATGACTCAAAAATTGTAGAAAAATCATATTTATGTTCATGATTCTATTTTAATCTTTTACAACTAAATATATCTAAATATTTAAAATATAATTTACGACGCTCGGGCGGCAACATGGAGCTTAATGGTTTTTTAATTATATAAAATTAAATTGATGCCTAAAAAATATGATACTTGACATGATGTCATTATATCATACATATATACTGTGATAAAAATTTCATAATGTTTCGACAAAGTTTTCATGTATGACGTTTGGAAACAGGAGAATCCACGAGAATGTAAATGTGTTTATGGATGGAATGAGCTAGGTTTAGAAGGAAATTGATATTCAAATCTTTGTTTTCCATTAAAACTTTTTGTACTAATAAATCCCAATGTATCTTATATCATGTCCAAATTTGGGATTTTTTAGTACTAGCTTTCTATTTTTAGTTAATTGAACTTCTTTATAGAATTTAATTAAAAGATCACAAATTTGAAATACAAGTGCATTAAATTTGTTTATTTGAACTAAGAAAATTTGTAGGAGTAAAACCCCCTTCGCCGAGTGCCACGTGGGGCACTCGGCAAAGCATGCCAATGCCACGTACCCCTCCGACCCCCCTTCGCTGAGTGCCCCACGTGGCACTCGGCAAACCCGACAGGCCCGACCCTAGGGTGGGGGGGCAGGCTGTGCGATGGCCTAGGGCCCATGAAGAATAGGGGCTCGAGCCCATATACAAAGACAATATATATAGTGTTTTTTTCCTTTTTGGCTTTGGCTGTGCGACGGTTTGGGTGACCGGATCTTCGGGAATCGGCCAATCGGGAGTCGGGACGCAGGCTTTGGCGGCCGCTCGTGCGTCATGGGCTCACGGCGAGTCGGCGACACGAACCGACGAACGAAGCCAGCACCGGCAGCACGACGCGTCGAGCCGGGGACGCCGGCACGCCATGAGACCGCAACGGAGACGGGAGACCGAAGACGCCGCCGCGCTGAAGGCTGAAGCCGGCAAGCCGCCGGCCCGCCGCCCGCTGAGCGCCTCTGCGCCTGTCGCCTGAGCCAGGGAAATCCGCCTACACAACGTGTCGGCGCCGAACAGATTCAATTCGCCTCTAGCGCCGCCGCCGGTACTAGGTATAAGGTATTGTCGTATTGATGTTATGACATTGTTTTGCTTGTTCATTTTTTATTCAAATTAATTATTAGTATAGTATTGAAGAATTTTAGTACTTACTTTGTACTCATATAGTTATGTTTTTATTCTAATTTAGGTGTTCGAAATTTAAAATGTTACCTAAGAAATATTTGTCGGGGATTGAAAAAAGAAAACGAAAAAGACAAGAAGAACTGTTTGTTCAATCACAACAAGGTGCTTTAGACAAGTTTTTTCAGCTTCAAGTAGTGTTGTGCCTGATAATAACCCAGTAGAAGTAGAAGCACCTATTGTTGAAGAAGAGCAACAACATGTTCATGATAATTTAATTGAACAAGATGATGCTATAGAGAATGAAAATCTACAACCTTTCTCTCAACCTGAAAATTCAATTGATGATCTGCAACAAGTTTCTTTTCATGATGTCTTTGATCCTAGAACTTGGGAGAATCTTGATAACAAGGATAGAGATATTTTGATTGACAAAGGGCTAGTGAGAGAATTGAATCTTGAGTTTCCTGCGGATGCTCTCAATAGACGTTTCTCAAATGCTTACTACTCTAGAAAATTAAGCAATGGTGAGGTGGTTGATAGAAAATGGTTGGTTTACTCTAAATATGTGGACAAAGTTTTTTGTTTTTGCTGCAAATTGTTTAAATCAGATCAGAATAAAAGTTTGCTAGCAAATGATGGATTGAGGGATTGGAAACATCTGACTTTTAGACTCAAGCAACATGAGAATAGTGTTGAGCATATAACAAACATGAATATGTGGAATGAACTTAAGTTGAGGTTGAGAAAAAATAAAACAATTGATGATGATTGGCAACGAGAAATTGCAAAGGAGAAAGCGCGTTGGAGACAAGTTTTAGTAAGAATCGTTGCTGCTGTCAAGTTTCTTGCTAAGCACAATTTGGCTTTTCGAGGGACAAATGAGAAGTTATATCAACCTAACAATGGTAACTTTCTCGGTACAATTGAAATGATGGGTGAATTTGATCCTGTGATGCAAGATCATATTAGGTGGATTCAAAATAGTGAGATTCATCATCATTATCTTGGGCATAAAATTCAGAATGAGATGATTTCTATTCTTGCAGATTGTGTGAAAGAAACTATATTAAAGATCATCAAGGATGCTAAGTATTTTTCTGTGATTTTAGATTGTACTCCAGATGTGAGCCATGAAGAACAAATGACTCTAATTATTCGATGTGTCAATATGTCGGGGAATGTTCCAAGGGTAGAGGAGTTCTTCCTTGAATTCTTGAAGGTAGATGACACATCAGGATTGGGTCTTTTTAATGAATTAAAGAGTGCATTGGTCTCTTTTCATTTGAAAATTGATGATGTGAGGGGGCAAGGCTATGATAATGGTTCAAATATGAAGGGGAAACACCAAGGTGTTCAGACTCACTTGCTTAAAATTAATCCAAGAGCGCTATATATGCCGTGTGCATGTCATAGTCTGAATCTTACTCTTTGTGATATGGGAAAATCTTGCAGGTAAACTATAATTTCTTCTATATGTTATAATTTTTTATGATATAACATGTCATGATTTGGATCTTACTATTTTTATAAGAAGTAAGGAATATGATGAAGTTCTATTCTTATTTAAGGTAATCATATTAGTTATATAAGTACAAATGTAATGTTTTTTTAGTCTACATTATTTCTCGTTGTTGATAATTTGCTACTCTTTTATATAAATAAAATTAACCTATATATTATAAGTTTTATGGTCTAGAGGGCCCGTTGGCACGAATTCGCCAGAGAGCCCTCAAAATCCTAGGACCGGCGCTGTTCGTCGAGTGCCACGTGGGGCACTCGGCAAACCCCCGTTAACGCCCCCCCGACCGTTAGCCGGCCATGTTTGCCGAGTGCTACGCGTGACACTCGGCGAAGTCTATATTGCACTCGGCAAAGGCTTCGCCGAGTGTCCGATAAAAAGCACTCGACGAACCCTCACGTCGCCGACACGGCTGGTGCCGAGTGGGGTTCGCCGAGTGTGGCACTCAGCGAAGCCTTTGCCGAGTGCAAAAGAGGCTTCGCCGAGTGCCCTAGACACTCGGCAAACCCCCATAGTCCCGTAGTGAATGATTATGTGGTTGTGACAAACTCAACAACGAGTGATTCTTTTGTCGTAACTTGTAAGAAACGAAAAAACAGCTTTAATGAATAGTGTGCTGTTCTTGTTGCTAATTTGCCTGTTTTTTCTGTCAAAAAGAATGTGTTGCGAAATGCCTAACAAGGTCAGCTCAGAGTCAGATTGAAACTACTGAGCCCAAATTACCTAGCATTTGGCACGAAGTCACTTTCATGTCAGTATCTTCCTCAAGGTTTGGATGATGACGTCTGTTTTCTAAAGGAGAAATGATAACTTCATTTGTTTGACATGGGATACATACGATAGCTTAACTACTTAAGCAAGGGCATTTGTGATTGCTTAGTGATCAAGATTTCCAATCATTTTAAGATCCCATGTATCTAAGTCGACTTAGCTATTGTGGTATGGATTCTAGAGGCAGATTCTTAAGAGAAACATAAGAATCAAAAGCAAAAGTGATTCTAAACAAGAGTAGGTAGAATCGATTGCCTCTTATGACCGAGAAGAATTAGATGAAATGATGCTCCTCACAAGAATCAAACTAATCAAAAATGAAAATACTTATTAGGGGCTTATTCAGCTCTTCACCCCACACCCTAGTCACGGTCCCTCCACTTTGCTTAGCCATTATATCTCATCCTTTTCACATGTTGTTGATTCTCATCAGTTCAGGTTGCTGTTGTCTCCATTCCCTAATCTATCGCTTCATGGCCAAACCCTAGCGTTCGATGTCTCTTCCTCCACTCTGGCTAGCCGCTCGATATCCTCTTCCTAGCATGCCACTGGCTCTCCTTTGTCCATCCCACTGCCATCTTCTTCACCATCATTCGATGCTCCAATCCCTAACATGTCATTGTCATCTCTCTCCTTGGGCCAACAACTAGATCCCATCCTTTTGTAAATATGAATAATTTGCGGGCATGTTTAGGAGAGCTTTAGATTATGAAGGTCTAGTGTTTGCTAGTTTCTACATTTTATTTCATTTCTAGATTCTATATCTATTATGTTTTATATATACCAAGACCAAAATCTAGACTGTTTGGGAGAACTCCATATTAGTAGTTGCAGTTGTGAGAGGCCCTAAAGTATTCTTGATTCTCCATGTGTAGGGAATATACCCACGGTACCCCATGATGGGCATATTACCCTAGACTAAAAGTAAGCCAAGCTCAACATTGAAGTCTGGTAGGACCTATAAAGGGTCTGATCCAAATAAGGAATATTAGGTCCTTATTGAGAAACATAGCTCTATATCTAGTATAAAGAGGTATGTTCATACTAGAATCCTTGTAATTAGAGAATTAGAAGCCAGGTTCGGTATGTAATCTCAGACATAAGGGAAACCGACCTGGGGTAAAGTCCTGAGTTGTTGGGCTCATCCCTTGATTATATAAGGGGGCAGGGCACCCCTAGAGGCATAATAATCAACATATTCTTTAAAATTTTATGCTTTGATTACAAAAGCTTGTAGATTTTTTAGTTTAGACACCATATAATACACCAAAACAATGGACATAGAGTTATTATCTCTCAGGAGTACTGAACTAGTATAAATCTTGACTCTTATTTCCTAGAGTTGACCATCGAGTCCAAGGTTGTCATGCTTCCCTAATCCTCTATTCACCACCTCAGATAACTCCTTGAGTAGTGTTGGGGGAGATAATCCCGATGGAGCTTGGGAGCGTGAGGGATGTGGAGCGCTGTTCGAAGGAAAGACTCCGCAAGCTGGAGGTTGGTGAAGGCGTCAGCCTTAGGACGGTACGGAGGCTGGATGCTCCCCTCCGAAGGAGTTCGAAGGGCCCGAAGCTCGGAGGCCCGTGGTCTTGGAGTTGCGAAGCCGATAGGAGGCCGGAACCATATCCCCGAAAGGTGCGAAGGGCCCAACACCGAGACAGAAGACCGGGACCAGTTTGGTCAAGATGGTCCGGCGATAGGATCATGATCATCTGCGCAGCGTCTGGCGCCGCTGCCATGCTCGAAACGGTTGATACGTTGTTAGGGCTACACTTGTTATCTATACTATAGGGATGCAATTCTTGTCTATACTATAGGGCTGCGTTAGGCAGTACTACTGTCAAAGGGATTTTGGAAGTATCGGGCCCCTTGTAGGGCTCCCCTATAAATACTCCCCCTCACTAGGTTGTAAAGGACAGGACACTTGATCCAAGAAGATACTCTGGTCTGAGCTTCTCATTCCATACACTTTCTCAAACCTGTTGGTCTAGTTCGCTGCTCCAACAAGTAGACTGCTTGGTAATTTACTAACAATTGGTGCACTAGGTAGGGGATCATGGTAGCTTTCATCAAGATCCGATTGCATCTCCTCATCGCTTGACCACTAGACTAGGGACTACATTCATCCTCAGTGAAACAACATACATCACCAATGCAATCGGAAGGCTAGTTCCCTTTGACTCAATAGCAGCTTTAGCCCTGTCTCCAAGCTAGGTTCTTGATCCCTTCACTGCTAGGAAAGTGGACAGGGCGTAGAGCACTTGACTGACATGGTAATGGAAACGGTGACAGAGCAGTTGGCTTCCCAGGTTGCTAATAAGGTGATCCAGCCCCTCTTCGGTCATCCAGAAGATGTGCATCATCGAAGCTCCGCTTCCTAGACTTGAGAATATTTCCTCAAGCATGCTGGAAGCCAGCTTGTTGGTCGGCTCACAGGACCACATGCCAAGGCAATCGATGAAAGCACCATGGTAATTGGACCCAACTCCAGACAGTGCACCAAATCAACAAGACACCATGACAGAGGCCTACGGAAGGCCAACCGACCCTTTGGGAGGTTTCTCTATGATTCAAGTGCTTGAGATAGCACGTAAGAGGGTATGGCAATCCCATCAGCGGTGCGCACGTAAGAGGGTATGGCAATCCCATCAGCGGTGCGCACGTAAGAGGGTATGGCATAAGAAGTCCCATAAGGTCAGCTTAGCGCAAGATAAATGGACTAGGGTCGCGAAGGCGAAAGAACTGACAAGGATTGGCCCTAGAATTGATCATCCTCCAAGAACACGGCTCAACAACACACTTGTTTGCAGAAATTATGAGCTCCAATGACTTCAAGTTTCCCTCCTCATTCATCTATGTGCTCTTGTATCCTTGTCCTTGTGTAAATAAAGTTGGACTCCATTTTTAAACACTTTACTTTTTATCACCAACCTGCTAAGCTCGACCTCCCTTGGGTTAGTGCAAAATGTCATATGCCTAGCTCACTGGTTGTTGCCCTTGTGAAGCTGATTTGGGTTTAGCACTAAGAACCATGTGGATTTCAAACCCGACAACTTGCTATGATCCTCGAGGGCTCGATTCCTCGGACTCAACTTTGCTAAAGATTTGAAGTAGGGATGACAATGGGTTTGAAACCCTTGGGTTTTGTGAAAACCCATCCACGAAGCAAACCCATGAAACCTGTTTGAACCTAAACCCATGGCTTTGAAAGTAGACCCATACCCAAACTCGTTAGATACCCAAGGCCTCCGTCCCGGCCTTCAGCTCGGCGTGTGAGGTGGCGAGCTCAGAAGCCCTCATTACATAAGCCCTCTTCTGAGCAAGTAGACGCTGCACCTCGTCGGCCAAGGAGCGCCGCTCGTCCCAAAGCTTATCGACCTCTACTCTAGAGGCCACCCGCTCAACCCGAAGCTTTTCGACCTCAGCTCCAAAAGCCGCCTGCTTGGCCTAGAGCTCCTCGACCTTGGCCTCGAAGACCGCCCTCTTCCTCCGCTCCTCTTGGAGTGTGTCCTCCAAGCTCGAAGCCCTACCCTCAGAGTCAGCAAGGCGATCCTCGAGATCCAAAATCTTCTCTTTGAGTCGGCCACGCTCACGGTCGTGGGATATCATGGCCGAGCGAGCAAGGAAAATATACTGCAGAAAATGAGGTAAGCATGGAATATGGCTCCGATAAACTAACACATGCAGGGGTCAGTCATACCTGGTATGTGACTCATTCAAGGGCGATGCCTAACTCCGTCCCTTCAGACTGGCTCACTTCGGCAACCATCTCGGTCTCGCCCACCTCCCGGTAGACCCGAGCCAAAGGCTCCAACATAGCCCAAAGCCCTATCCTCCATGTCAGGAATGGAGCTAGCAGAGGAAGCCTTGTCAGCGCGCTCCGGTCATCGTCGGTAGGGGAAGATCTCGAACGATGGGAGGCCTCCTTCGAAGCCTCTGTGGATTGGGCCCCGTTAGTCAACTCTGACACGGTCACCGCCATGGTAGGATCCTTCCCCTTCAGCTCGGTCCTTGTCATCGACACAGACCAGGACTTTCCTTTCCCCTTTGGCGGTGCATCTAAAATGCAAGGTATGTACAATTACTCAAGTAATGCAGGAAAGTGGCGAGTTCGAAGCTCGGTTAGTAAGGACTTTCCTCTGCTTCCCTACTGAACAAGCTCTGGGCTGTTTGGATGTTGGAACAATCAGGAAAAATCTTCACTGGAGTCCCCCGTTGATCGAAGCGGTGAAATGGCCGCGGGGACCCCCTCGTCTACTACGACTGCCCTAGTCTCCGGTGGTGTTGGGCCCTCTAGCTCCGACACCTAGACCATTCCAGCGTCAATCGGGTTCGGTCCCTCGGGTTATAAAACCCGAACCCCCTCAGCCTTGACCTGGGAAATGGCCTTCGGCTCCGTCGGAGGCGCATCTACGACATCCGCCTGGCCGAGAGCCTCCGTCTCTTCCATCGGCACTACTTCAGCACCGTCTTGGGTAGGGGCTTCAATCTCCGATCCAGAGTGCCCCTCGGCGTCCCCTGCCACCAAGACCTCGATCTCTGTCGCTAAGGCCACGTCTGATACCTGCCACACTTTAGATGGCTCCAACAATGGGACAGGAGTCTGGAGAGGAGAAGGAGACTTCAGAGGGGTTGAAGCCTTCAGTTTGTGAGCCACCTTGTTCGAAGGGGCCTTTGAAATGCCGGAGGTCCTTGCCTCAACCTTCCTTTTCCTCGGCACTAGGTCGGCAACGTTGAAGCCTAGGAGGGTAGGGGGCTCGATTCCGAGCGCACTCCATACCCTGTTGAACCTCGCCCAGGCCCCAACCAGCTCGAGCCTCCGCTCCATCTCCATAGCGGTAGGGGCTCCTATGACCTTCTCCCCAACCTAGACTATCTAGTCCAGAGTCATCGCCACTCACGGACATAGGTAAGGCGAAGTATCACTTTGTTAAGAAAGAATGGATAAATGTATATGCAAATAATAGAATACAAGGCAAGTTGAAAAACATACCTATGAAGTCGGAAGGGATTTTGTGAAGCCCCCATCCATAGTATGTTGAAAGGCAATGAGCTAGTTGGCCATGAGAGGGGGGATATGGAGGGAAATGAACTCCTCCGCCAAGTCGCGCATGCTCATGCACTGGGCCATGATGTCTAGGAGCCGGAGCCGCACCTAGAGGCTGCTCACATCCATGGTGATCGCTGCCTCCCTCCGGTATGAGATCTCTTTCGGAGGCCGCGCCAGGCCAGAATCTGCCCCCACTTCGGCGTAGAACTAGTGGAAGATCCAATCTGAATACCACCGGTCATTGGTAGCCTTCGCTGGGAAGTTGTTCTGGAACTTCTTTCGAAGTTGGAAGTTGATACTTTGAGGAGCCATGTTGAATAGCATGGGCCTCATGGCTCCAGATATGATGAGTGATTGTCAACAGAAGTCAAAGAGGACATGAGGAGAAGAGAAGACCTATTGTGTCTGGGCCGCATGTGACTCAGGTACACGGGCAGCGAGTGACTGTCGGGCAGAGGGGCCGAGAAGTCGGGCTGGCCCAATCCAAGTACATGGGCTAGGAGCAGCAGAGGATCCATTGGTCTGTTGACCGGGATTGACTTAGGTACACGTGCAGCGAGCGATTGACAGACTGAGGGAGCTGCGGAATTGGGCCGGCCCAATCTGGGTACCCGGTGTGAAGACAGTCGACGCTTTGTCAGTTTCAGCGCAAAACTGACCGCTGATCTCGGATCTGACCGTTCTGAGGCGAAGCTGTAGCTACTACGAAAGCTCCGCATCAAGACAAGTTATCTTTATTTAGGTTTTTACTATTTTTCCTTTAGGCCCACAGTCTGTCAATCGAGTATGTAAAAAACTCTAAGGGCATTTCGGTCTTTTCCACTTTTATTTCAGCGTCTATAAAAACCCTAGGGGTATTTTTGCATTTTCCCATTTATTGGGCTGCCTATAAAAGGGCCCCAATACCCTAGGGTTAGGGTTACCTATTTTTGAAATACACTTACCCAATTTCTGAAATCGTGGGTCACTTTTAATACGTTCTTTTCTTCTCCGCCACCGGTGTTCATCGGTTCTAAAGTCGCCGCCGCCATCTATCCAGTGATTCTTTTCTATCCCCGAGCTACAGTATCGCATGTGTTTTCTCCATGTTTGCTTGTTTTTCCTGGTCACTGCCAAAACCGTTGATCGCCTAGGATCTCTTTTCTAGCCGCGTGGTCTCTCTTTGCCAGGTTGGGCAGAAAATACTAGTTGTGCTGTCCTGTCGCATCACAAGGGGCACGCACGAGCTGCAGCAGCGAGGTGCGGACAGCAACTGTCTGCTTTTCAGTCTAGTCCTCTCATAGGCTTCAGCCTAGATGCGCTGAGCGGCGAGCTGGGAAGCAGAAGGGCGCACGGCACCTCCTGCGTCGGCAGCTGCACAAGCATGGGTCCCACAACACGGCGCCGCTGGCTTTGATTTTTTGCAGGCTTCGGTTCGGTGGTCTCCACTTCGAAGGCTGCAGTCTGAACGGACAGGCTTCGACAAATCGAAGCTGTCTTCGGTGCTCGGTGGACTTCAAAGGACGAAGTCTGCAGGCTTCGCTTGTCCCCTTCGAACATCGTTTAACAGACTTTGAACCAGAGACAAAATTTGAACAGTGATACTTCGTCTCGTTTTGCATGTACTTAAATTAAATGCCTGTGATGATTTACTTTCATGAAGCTTGAATACTCATGTTTTGAATGATCTGTTAATCTGCCTTTGAACACTGTGGTGGTGTCTTTTCAATTAGGACACTGGTTGTTTTTAGGCTAGATTATTTTTAGTACCTGAAATTTGTTTTAGTTTTTGCTGGATATTTTTGAGGTGCGTTGGGTGTTGGGAGTAGGCCATTGATTCGCAAGAATTTTTTAAGGCACCCATTCACCCCCCCTCTGGTCGCTACTTTTGGTCCTACAAGTGGTATCAAAGCCCGGTTAGGGTTTTTCCATACCTTAACTGGTTCTAAACCCAGGTAGTGATCATGACTTCTTCTGGAAAGGTCCTGTCCCTTGAAGCTTTTGGCTATACTTATTAGAAGACACGCATGTGAGCCTATCTCATGAGCCAAAGTTCGGACATTTGGGACGTTTGTGTTCACGCTACTTTCACCATATTGCCTGTTTCTGAGCGTACATCCCCTGAAATAATCACCTAGCATCAGAACAACAACAAAGCGGTGAACATTTTGTTTTCTGCTTTAGGTCCCACTGAGTTTGAGCGTGTGAGCCATCTCAGCATTGTTAGAGAGATCTGGGCTACCCTCTAGGCACACCATGAGGGGATAGCCTAGGTCAAGGCTTGGATCTATCAGACCTACCGGTGTGAATATGAAAATTTCACACAGAAGCCGGGTGAATCTATTGAAGCCTTGTTTGGTCGTTTTCAATCGATCATCAACAAGCTTTGGGCCAACAAGGCCGAGGGAGTTCAGCTGGTCTCAGATCATGAGCTGGCGCTCAAGGTTCTTCATACCATGGACCCAAAGATCTGGGAGATCAAGGTATCCTCTATCATTGAGAGCACCTCTTATGATACCTTGCAATTTCAGAGCTATTCAGCAAGCTCAAGGCCACATAGGTTGATATCCAGTTGAGATCAAATCTCACTGGCTCTGGATCAAAAACCCTGGACCTTGCTACACCTTCTGCTGACTCCTCTTATGTGAGCTGTGCTGGGTTCTCGTTGATGTCTATCACTGAGGACCAACTTGAGTCGCTAGGAGATGATGATCTATGTCTATTTTACAACCGGGTGCGTCGTGTCTATGATAAGCGAATGTTCAAAAGACACGGCACAAAATCCAGATGCTTTGAGTGTGGTCATTTCATCGCCGACTACCCTAAGCGCAATGGTCACAAGAAGGGTACTGGTGGCGGCTCCTATGACTCCAGCAAGCATGATAGCTCCACCTTCACCAAGGGCAAGCCCAAGACAAGATTCTTCTGAAAGGCCCTGAAGGACTACCGGCGTGAGAACAAGAAGCGAGACAAGACCTTCTTTGCCGAGATGGAGAGAAGCTACTCCAAGCGGTCTTCGTCTTCTTCCTCTTCATCAAGCTCAAGCGATGAGGAGATCATGACCAGGAAGGGGAAGGACAAGGATGATCCAGCGGGCCTCTACTTCATGGCCTTCGGGGACCAGCCGAAGAGCCGCTCACATCACCGCCGAAGATCCCGCAAGAGCTTCTGCTCAATGGCTCTTGGGGATAAGGAAGAGAAGGGATCCCCCGACAACTCCGATGACGACAACGATGAAAAGGTATCTTCCAATGAACAAGAAGTCATTGATTTGCTTGAAGAGAACCGTTAGGAGTTGAGATATCGGGAGAAACTGCTTAGAGTGGCTAAGAAGAGGATAGATGAGCTTGAGAGTGAGCTTGCCGTGGCCAACGACAGGATTGAGAGTATATCTTCTTCCCCTTGCTTGGGTGGTAGCAGTGAGTGCCCAAACTGTGAGGTGTTACTATGTGACATGACGACTCTGAAGTCCAAGTACCCAGAGAGGGTAGATGAGATGGACGCTTTGGCCACTGAGCTTGAGAGTGCTCAGCGGGAGCTGAAAGATGCTCATGCCACTATCGTTGTGCCCTGTGTTGACTGCCCATCCCACCTAGCTAGTTTAGCTGAGCTGAAAGCCAACGTGATGAGCAGTTGGGCGAGTTGGAGAGAGTTAGAGCTAAACTAGAGCAGACTAGGCTAGAGCTTGAGACATTGTCAGTTCCACCCACTGTTTATGAGAACTTCTTGTCTCTTAGATTGGAGTTGATCAAGTTGAAAGCTGAGAAGTCTGTCTATGTCGATAGAGAGTGTGAGATCTGCTTGTCTCAGGTGGAGGTACTAGCTTCCTTGAGAGAGGAGCTAACTGATGCTCAGAATGAGAACTTTTACCTCCGTCAGATCCTGAGTTGGGTGAGTGCCAAAGAGCCACAACTCGGCATGATGATCCAGCAGTTCAAGACGTAGGATGGGTTTGGGGTAGGTTACACCTATACCAAGGCTAATTTTGAGAGTGCTATTAGCCGAGTAGTGGAGTAGAGTAAGATGACTCCTGAACAGAGATATACCAAGACTCACTCCATTGAGTCTTTCTAGGCTAGTTATCCCAAGGATGGAGTGTTCCAAGAACAACCTAAAGCTCCACCTAAGAAGCCCATCTAGGTCCCAAAGCCCAAACATCTCCACACTTCCCTAGACTCTCTACCTGGACCCTCTCACACCAAAGAGTCTACACCCAACACCACCAAGCCCAAGAACCCCAAGCCTCAACCACATCCCAAGAAGCCCACCTACCACTGTGAGTATTGTAAGAGAGACATGCATCTTGAGGAGTTTTGCTTCAGGAGGAAGCGGGTTGAGAGAGTAGAGAGAGCTTGTGGTGGGCAGGAGCAGTTCTACCAGTAGGGTGGTAGACTGAGAGTCCCTTGATGCGGGGAGTGGCTAGAGGCTAGGTCGCGTCGTGTAGGTGGTGGTAGAGGAGATGACTTTCATTCCCGTGCTCCGGAGGGTGGTGTTCGCTCCGGCAGAGCTCTAGGTCATTCTGGATAAGGCTTTGGACCTCATGGCCGAGACTTTAGGCAGAACCAAGGACTGCGCTTTGAGCCGCGCTTTGGTCCAGACAATTATGACTCTTTCTGCTTTCCTTCTTTTGAGCAGATTGCTCGACACTGGTTTAACTCTTTTGCTAAACCTGGTGCCAGACCATTTTCTCCCACTTACGACCACTGATCGTGCAGGATCGAGGACTGGAGGACGTATGGATCATGGATTCAGGATGCTCTCGCCACATGACGGGACATTGCATATGGTTCTCCAGCCTCACTTCCCCGAGATCCAAGGAGTACATCACTTTTGGGAACAGTGGTCAAGGGAAGGTACACAACATTGGCTTAATTCACATCTCTGATTATTTCTCTTTAAAGAATGTTGCTTTGGTTGGAAACTTGAATTTCAATTTGATTTCTGTTTCGCAACTTCTTGAGGATGGTTTGGAGGTTCGATTTAAGAAGGGCATGTCTTCTTTTGTTGATTCTAGAGGATCTTTGGTTTGCCAGAACTTACCCTTCGGTAAGGTTTTTCGGATTGATTTCTCTAGTTCTTTTGGCCCTTCTCGCCATTTGATTGCTGGATCCTTCTTTGAGCTCTGGAAGTGGCATAGGAGGTTAGGCCATTTGAGCTTTGATCTGCAAGTCAGATTGAGCTCTATGGACCTCATCCGAGGATTGCCCAAGCTTAAGATGGAGAAGGATCTAGTTTGCCATCCTTGTCGTCACGGGAAAATGGTTGCCGCTTCTCACGCACCTGTGACTCAGGTGATGACTTTGTACCCGGGAGAGCTGTTACACATGGACACTGTTGGTCCAGCTCGGGTACGTTCAGTCGGTGGGAAGTGGTACACGCTTGTGATAGTTGACGATTTTTCTCGATTCTCGTGGGATTTCTTCTTGGAGTCTAAGGATGAGACTTTTCAATTTGTTCATGACCTGATTTTGAAGCTGAAGAACGAGAACAATGGTCGGATGCGAGCAATTCACTCTGACAACGACTTTGAGTTCAAGAACTCTCAGTTCGTCAACTTCTGTAGTGATCAGGGTCTTGATCATCAGTTTTCTGCCCCTTACACTCCCCCACAGAACGGCGTTGTGGAACAAAAGAACCACACGCTAGTCGAGATGGCCAGGACAATGCTCGATGAGCATAGGATTCCTAGGCGTTTTTGGGCTAAAGCCATGAACATGGCTTGCTATTTGGCCAACCGCATTTTTCTTAGAGCTTACTTAGGTAAGACTTCATATGAGTTGCAGTTTGGTAGACATCCTAAGGTGAGCCACGTGCGAGCGTTTGCCTGCAAGTGCTTTGTGCTCAAGAAGGGAGGGCATTTGAACAAGTTTGAATCTCGTTGCTAGGATGGAGTCTTTCTTGTTTATGCTTTGCATTCTCGAGGCTTCCGTGTTTGGAACCTCGACTCCTAGCAGCTTGTCGAGACTTGTGAGGTTTCTTTTGATGAGTCCATGCCTTCGTTGACTCCTTTTGGGCTTTCTAGAGATGATGAACTTGGAGAGTCCATCTTCGAGGAAGATGATGACGCTCCTGCTGTCGATGAGGGTGGGCCTTCTGCACAGCCTACAGACCCACACCTTCTGAGACTTTGACTGAGGACGAGGGCGGACCTCTGATCACTTCTTCCACTTCGATCGAGCCCCCTCAGTCGAGTCCAGAGGTGCCAGCTGCTGACTCCGGTGAGGTGACTTCAGATCACCTAGGATCCCGAGCAGTTCAGCATGATCACCCCTCAGAGCTCATCATCGGTGATCTTACTGAGAGAACTTTGCCCGCTTCTATTGACTCACTTGTTGTGTTTGCTGAGTGTGCGTTTGTTGCCTCTTTTGACCCCAGAGACGTTTCTCATGCTCTTTCTGATTCGAATTGGATAAATGCCATGCAAGAAGAGCTTGAGAATTTTGTCCGCAAGTGAGTTTGGACACTGGTTGAGCTGCCACCTGGATGCAACCCCATAGGCACCAAGTGAGTGTTCAAGAATAAGCAAGGTGAAGATGGGGTTGTGGTGCACAACAAAGCTCGACTAGTTGCCGAGGGTTTTTGCCAAAAAGAGGATATTGACTTTGAGGAGACCTTCGCCCCTGTTACCCGTCTTGAGTCCATTCGCATTCTTTTGGCATTCGCTGCTTATAAGGGTTCAAGCTTTTTCAAATGGATGTCAAGAGTGCTTTTCTGAATGGGTACATAGAGGAGGAGGTCTATGTTAGGCAGCCCCCCGGTTTTGAGAACCCTAAGTTTCCTCGACATGTTTTTAAGCTGTAGAAAGCTTTATACGGTCTGAAGCAAGCCCCCAGGGCTTGGTATAACCGGTTGAAGCAGTTTTTGTTGGGGAAGGGCTTTGTGATGGGTTCTGTAGACAAAACTCTTTTCTTGCTCAAAGATGGCCCAGACTTCTTGATTGCTTAGATTTACGTGGACGATATTATTTTTAGTGGTTCTACTGATGCGCTTGTGTCCAAGTTTTCTAAGCAGACACACAGTTAGTTTGAGATGAGCCTCATGGGTGAGCTCAAGTATTTCCTAGGGCTCTAGATCAAGCAGACCAAGGACGACGTCTTCATCCACCAAAGTAAGTACACGCAGGACATGTTGAAGAAATTTGACTTTGGTGGAGAGCTAAAGCCTTAGATGACCCCAATGAGTACATCTGGGGGCCTGGACAAGGACGAGAGCGGCGTCAAAGTCAATGAGAGAGTATCGAGGGATGATCGGTTCGCTGCTGTACTTGATGGCGATGAGGCCAGATATTTAGTTTGTCGTGGGACTGTGCGCGTGCTTCCAGTCTTCACCACGCGCGTCTCATCGGCAGGCTGTCAAGCGCATTTTCAGGTACCTTACCCATGTGCCTGATCTAGGTCTTTATTATTCAACATCATCGTCTCTTGATTTATCTGGCTTTTTTGATGTTGACTTTGGTGGGTGCTGGCTAGATTGCAAATCGACTTCCGGTACTTGCCAGTTTCTTGGTTCTTCGCTTGTTTCTTGGTCTTCTTGAAAGAAGTTTGGAGTTGCACTTTCTACCATAGATGTTGAGTATGTAGGTGCTGCTAGCTGCCGCTCACAGTTGGTTTGGATGATTTCCACTCTGCGAGATTTTGGGTTGTTCTTCCCTACCAGAGTTCCTCTGTTTTGTGATAGCACCAAAGCAATTAGTGTAGGGAAAAAACCCATGTCTCCATTCAAAAACCAAACATATTGATGTGCGCTTTCACTTTCTGAGGGATCAATATGAGAAAGGTGTCATTGACCTTGTTCATGTTGATACCCATCATCAGTTGGCTGACATTTTCACCAAACCCCTAGATTAGTCTAATTTTGAGCGTTTGCGAGGGGATTTGGGAGTTGTGTATCCTTTTTAGGATATTTTGAGTCAATTTTGTTTCTTCTTTACTCTTTTCTTGAGACTTTTTGTGTGTGTTCATATCATGCATATTCATATATCACACTTTGAGCTTGCTTCTATTATATGATTGATCTGCTTTACTTACTCTAGCTAGTATATGCTTTTGAGTACTTGTCGAATGATCATGCTTTGCTTCAGTTCACATGATATGTCTAATATCTGTCATATGCATGGCTTTTATGCTTTAAAATTGAAAAATTATCACCATTGCTTCTGGTTACTAGCATGTGTAGGCTGAGTGCTTTTGCTATCTTTTACATACCTGGTAGCTAGTTTCTCACTTAGATGCAGATATGCAACTTGGACATCTTTATGCTTTAACATGGAAATGTGCTATAAAAATGATAAAAATCAAAAAAATGAAAAATCCATGCCTTTTTGTGCATAATTTGAAAAGATTCAGGTGGGTTTGCTTTGTCGCATTGCATTGTTCTAGACTGCTTACCATATCAGTTTGGTATGAACTAGGACAACTTAATTCATGCCAAGACCAATGTCTTAAGCTTCTGATGGTCCATTTCTGGTCTAGGATTGACTTGGTCGGTTAGCATAAGGTTTGACATGCAAATAACCCCTGGCAAAAATGAAAAAGGAAAAGAAAAGCCTGAAATTTAAAAGGATAACAAGTTTGATGAAACACTTTGTCTAGACAATGCTTACCTTGGTAGATATCAGTTAGCTTTTGCATATCATGCTTTACCTTGCTTGTCGACTAGGAAATGTGGTGATGCTTTTGTTTGCAAAATTAAAAATGCGTGACAATGACTTTCTTTAGATATCATCTGCTGCACTGATCATGCCATGTGTATTAGACAATATGTCTTTTGCTATACCTGCTAGATGTTGTAATTATAGTCAATCATATCTAAGAAGCATGCTTCCTTCACTCCACCTGCACTCCAGTTGCATTCATTGCATATTTTGAGGGGGAGCTGCATTTCAGGGGGAGTTCAAGTCTGTGTCTTTTTAGAGTGCATTTTAGTCTCACTTGATGAGTCCAATTGTCAATAAGGGGGAGAAATTTTGGGTTACTCGATTTTTTAGAAGAGTTTAGGGGGAGTTTTGGCTTTCTCTGGGATTTGTTTCAGGGGGAGTTTTAGTCTCTTTTGCCTTTACTTTTTGGATATCCTTGTTGATAATTCTGAGATTGCACTCGTTTTGAGTCTTTATTTGTGGTTAACCATAATGACCGCTTTCTTGCTTTTGTTCGACTTTTGGTCATTAGGGTTAAACTTTTATTTTATTTTCTTCTTTCTGTCTTCTTGTGTTTTGTTTTTTCGTGTTTCCACATGTGCTTGCAGGTACTGAAGAGCTGATGAAGAGAAGTGTTGACAATGCACTCATCAAGGGGGAGATTGAGGAGCCATATTGAATAGCATGGGCCTCATGGATCTAGATGTGATGAGTGATTGTCAACGGAAGTCAAAGAGGACATGAGGAGAAGAGAAGACCTGCTGTGTCTGGGCCGCATGTGACTTAGGTACACGGGTAGCGAGCGACTGTAGGGCAGAGGGGCCGCGAAGTCGGGCTGGCCAAATCCGAGTACATGGGCTAGGAGCAGCAGAGGTTCCATTGGTTTGTTGACCGGGATTGACTCAGGTACCCAGGCGGCGAGCGATTGCCGGGCTAAGGAAGCTGCGGAATCGGGCCGGCCCAATCCAGGGTACCCGGTGCGAAGATGGTGGACGCTTTGTCAGTTTCGACGCAAAACTGACCGCTGATCTCGGATCTGACTGTTCTGAGGCAAAGCCGTAGCTGCTACGAAAGCTCCGCATCAGGACAAGTTATCTTTATTTAGGTTTTTACTATTTTGCCTTTAGGCCCACAGTCTGTCAGTCGAGTCTGTAAAAAACCCTAAGGGCATTTCGGTCTTTTCCATTTTTATTTTAGCGTCTATAAAAACCCTAGGGGTATTTTTGCATTTTCCCATTTATTGGGCTGCCTATAAAAGGGCTCCAATACCCTAGGGTTAGGGTTACTCATTTTTGAAATACACTTTCCCAATTTCTGAAATTGTGGGTCACTTTTTCTACATTCTTTTCTTCTCCGCCACCGGTGTTCATCGGTTCTAAAGTCGCCACCGCCATCTATCCGGTGATTCTTTTCTATCCCCGAGCTACAGTATCGCCTGTGTTTTCTCCGTGTTTGCTTATTTTTTCCTGGTCACTACCAAACCGTTGATCGCGTAGGATCTCTATTCTGGTCGTGTGGTCTCTCTTCACCGGGTTGGGCAAAAAATACTAGTTGTGCTGTCCTGTCTCATCACAAAGGGCATGCGCGAGCTGCAGCAGCGAGCTGCGCACGGCAGCTATCTGCTTGTCAGGCTAGTCCTCTCATAGGCTTTAGCCTATATGCGCTGAACGGTGAGCTGGGAAGCAGAAGGGCGCACGGCACCTCCTGCGTCGGCAGCTGCACAAGCGTGGGTCCCACAACACGGTGCCGCTGGCTTCAATTTTTTGCAGGCTTCGGTTCGGTGGTCTCCACTTCGAAGGCTGCAGTCTGAACGGACAGGCTTCGACAAATAGAAGCTGTCTTCGGTGCTCGGTGGACTTCGAAGGACGAAGTCTGCCTTCGCTGAAGCACTGCAGGCTTCGGTTGTCCCCTTCGAACATCGTTTAACAGACTTTGAACCAGAGACAGAATTTGAACAGTGATACTTCGTCTCGTTTTGCATGTACTTAAATTAAATGCCTGTGATGATTACTTTCATGAAGCTTGAATACCCATGTTTTTAATGATCTGTTAATCTGCCTTTGAACACTGTGGTGGTGTCTTTTCAATTAGGACACTGGTTGTTTTTTGGCTAGATTATTTTTAGTACCTGAGATTTGTTTTAGTTTTTGCTGGATATTTTTGAGGTGCGTTGGGTGTTGGGAGTAGGTCATTGATTCGCAAGAATTTTTTAAGGTGCCCATTCATCCCCCCTCTGGTCGCTACTTTTTGTCTTACATACTTTCGAAGGCCACCAGCATCGTCGATCCATCGGGGACGAAGTGCTTCTTCGGTTGGCATCTAGCTTCGTGCATTGCTGCAAAGATCTTCGCTCGCCCTTCGGCCCCCTCGGCCCGCATGGACCATTCAAAGATGGCCAAGCGGGAGACAACATTCGGGGAGAGCTGTGGGAGCATCACATGGTACAGATGGAGGACTTCCACTAGGAACTCTGAGGAAGGTAGCCCGAGGCCTGCATCAAAAAAGGCTCTTCGAATACCACCACCTCTCCGTCTCGCGGCACCGGGATGGTCTCAGACGGCGTCGTCCATCGTCTTCTTGGTGCAGGTGGTCCACCCCAGGTTGAAGGTCTGGTCCGGGAACTTGCTGGTGGGCGGCCGGAGGTCCCGAGGTTCGTAGGACCGAGTGTTTCCCGGAACCACCGCCACCACCGCTACTACCGTCGCCTATTGCTGGACCAGCGATGAGCCCATAGTGGGCACCCTAGTGCTTGTCCTAGCCATCGGAAAGGAGGCAATGAGGCCAAAAACGAAGGCTAGAAGAGAAGAAAACATATACAGGGAGCTCGGATGTCAGGAATGTAAAGGGCAGAAGGCTTCGTGCCGCTGAAACCACTAATTCTCCCCTTTTATAAGAAGGGGGTGGCTTGCACTGTACGCCCTAGGGCGATTGTTGATATTCTTTTTCAGGCGACAACCCCCCATCAATGATAGGTGGGGCCATCACCAAGAAATGTCTAAATCGCGCCCCAGACCGTCTACGGTTCATGGGATTCTTGGAGGTGACGGTTGTCACAAGCGATGGTTGACGTGATTAAGCAAATTCATCGAAGTAAATTCTGGGTGCCCACCTCCGAAGTACTCCTGGCAGGGGTTTGGAGTCAGCTTCCCCCCTAAATTGAAAGCTACGACATAATGGTTGTGAGTACCTTCGATTTCTCTAGTCAGGAGCATGAAATTATTTCTTGCGTATACTGCCTTCCTCACTATGCAGGACATTTGGAGATGCGTATTTGAGGGGCTACTGTTGGGGGGAAATACTTCCATCCACATGGTAAATAGGAGGCCTCTCCAGAGGCTTAATTCAAAGGGTAGAGGATCCGAAGCTTCGCCCCTCAGAGACGCAAATGATCGATAAAGCTCCACTGAAGGGAGCCTTTCCAAAGGGTCACAGGCCGAAGGGTTCAACGAGGCTTCGTCCAAGGAGAGTTCCCCAAAGGGTCATCCACCGAAGGGGCGCCGCCAAGACGATGGGACGTCTGCTTTACCCAAGTGTTCACACGACCTTTTACTTTTTTAGCCCTACGGGGGTTAAGGAACAGTGCTCTCTATGGCAGTTGTAACTAGAGGGTAGAATGGTCTTCTCCTTATGTATTCTTGCCTATAAATACTCCCTCTTTACTGAGGTATAGGCAATCGAAGTCTGATATAATCAATACACACTCCGAACTATCCTTGACTACTATCCTCCTCGTAGGCCTAGAATAGTTCGCAATCAACCATCTCACTCGATAACCCTTCGAGGTCATTCAAACCTGTTAGCATAATCTTTTATGCCAATAGCGTGCAACTCCCCTATCTTGGCCTCGATCTCAGTCCTGTCCTCCTTGGAGATGTCATCGATGGTGGGGAGGATGGCATTATTGTCGTCGATCTCCACACTCCCCAGCATGTTCGCCGATGTAGATGGTACCGTTGATGTTGCCATAGTAGTCATACCCATCATCGGCGTAGTCATGCTTGGCGTGTATATTCCCCAATGGAGTCGTCAAAAAGTGTGTTGACGGTAAAATCTGTCGATAAAGCACCAACAAACACTGATGTTAGTTCGGCAATCCAAAAGCGCGCTAACACCTAGGGAAGGCCCGCTAAACGTCTCGTGACATTAATACCGCATTCCGACAACCCTTGACTATGACAAAGGAAATAAACGGAGTCGCCAAGCAATTAAATAATACCAAAATAATATTATTCAACTAGCTGAAGTGTAGGGATAAGGATCAAACTGGCTAAATTAGGGCCGATTGGACCAAAGGGTATCCAGTGGTTAGACCAGCCAAGGCGGGCCAGTCAGATCGGCAGTAGACCTCCGGTGTGTACAGCAGAGGGCAACCGAAGGCTGACCTCTGGCGTGCAATGCGAAGGGTAGCCGAAGCCTCTGACATTTGGTGTGAGGATGGCTGAAGGGGGGCCTTCGGCACTCAGTCGGTTAGACCGGCGTTAGGCCTTCAGTCAGATCGAAGGGGTGCGAGGGGTTCCGGGGTGCCTCCACGCGTGGCCTGTTAGACCGGCCTTGGGCAACCGGTCAGACCGAGGTGTGCTGCCACGCCAGATGATTGAACGACACATGCCGATCGAACTAGTGGGGTGCCACCGGTCAGACCGACAAAAAAGGCAAGGTGGCCTTTGGCTTGCCGGCGACCGTCTCGACGATGGTGGATGGATGCAGAGCTCCTTGGCGATGAAGATGAAGATGGAAACCCTACAAAACATATGAAATCAAATAGCAATTCGGCCTAGAGACCGAATTACTAATAAAAATGATAGAAATTCGTTACGTGGATTGAACGGATGTTTCACAATTGAATTGAAAAGGATTACCGTGATTACGATGCGGCGGATGGATGGTTTACAGCGCAAACCAACAAAGATGGACGTTACGGCTAATCCTAGTGCAAAGAAAGTAGATTGAAAGTAAAAGAAAGATTCAAAGGTATAATAGATTGGATCTATTAGGGTTATGGGGGTCCCTTGAATTGGCCTTGCCCCTATATTCATAGGGGTTGGTCTTGACGTTCCTGGGCTTCTAATTGACTCAATTACACATCCAAGTCGTTACAAATTGATTAGAGATAAAAACATCCTGAAACAACTAAAAATAGATCGGACTCGGTTTGGGCCAGTCTAACCGGGCCTATATGGCCGGTCCAATTGGCCCAGTTGCACCGGCCTTGGCAGGAAATGCATATTTTCGGTCCAAATTACCAATTTTGACTTTTTTTACAATTTTTACCATTAATGCTATTTTTTGCTATCAACACCATCAACACCTCTATCAGATCGATTTTTTATTGTTTGCCAAGTGTATTTTTCTAGGGCACTTGACAAATGATATGTTCATCGAGTGTTTAGGTTTTGCCAAGTGTTTTTTTCAAAAACACTCGGCAAATTTATCTTTTCGGAGTGCCCGACATAATGTACTCGACAAAGATTTGTACACTCGGCAAACTCTTTGTTTCCTGTAGTGTATCAATATCGGTTCGTTGCTAGAAATGACACTAATAGCCATGTACTATTAGTTCTAAATAATCAGTAGGGTTCAGAACCCGCCATTAATGGTTATTTTGATCTGACACTAATGTTTGTTCATGTAGTAGTGATAAAATTATTCATTCAGAAAATGTGAAATAGTAGAGAGAATGACATGACAACTGGATATCACATTTTGTATAACCTTAGCGTTATAACTTATAAGTTTTTATTTCCACCATAATTTAAAAAGGTAGAGGAACAGAACACCACAATAATCATCAACAATATCCGCACGTAGTTTGGGCTGTACACGATATACAAGACTAGGTTAAAAAAATAAAAAAATAGATATTTTTCCTCTTATATATATGGGTTATGTAAATTGATAACTTAAATTTATAAGTATGGTATTTTTTTCAATATAAACCGAATGTATAAATTAAATTTATATAGCTCAAATATAGTTTAAAGTTTTATACATGACAACATAAAGAAGTGAATATACAAACAAAAGATAATTATTACAAATAGCCCTAAAATTTACGAAGTGCGGTAGAAAATCCTGCATTTCTATTTAAAATATGGAAATGAGCATTAGTAAAGGTTGGTAACTCTAGCCAATATTAAATGTATGACTCTCTGATAAAGATAATTGCACATATATGTTTTTTCTACTTGTTGTTAATATCAACTAGTACTAACGATAGTGCTTAAAGGCAGATTCAAATCAATCAAAATCCAATGGCATATCAACAAGCATTGATACAAACAACATATATTTCATTCAATAATTAAGGTACAATACCTAGACCTTTTAATTTGACAAGATAAATGCAAGAAGTAAAATGTGCTTGCAGATATATAAACGTATAATCATAGAATAAACTAAAATTTAAGTACTGAAAACAACCAGTGTTCTAAAACGCGGGCTTAGGCGGGCGCCTAGGCGGCGCTGGGCGCTGGGCACCGCCCATGCGCCGCGTGGAAGGCTTTGGCGGCCGGCTAGGCGGCCAGGGCGCCTAGGCGGGTCAACCGCGCCCTGGGCGTTGACCGCGGTGCCTAGGCGCCCTGGGCGGCGACGGCAAAAACGCAAAAAATTCAGATTGTGGGGGGTAAAATGCAAAAAAACCTAGGGTTTTTATTTTCCTGGTGGCTGGTACTCACCCGTGGCATACTCCTTGGCTCGCCGCATGCGCCGTCACGCCGCCGCACGCGTCGCCGCCTCGCCGGCTCGCCGCCGTTCACCACTTCGGCCTTCGCCGCGCTCTGGTGTCGACGCCGGCCTCTCGTGCGCCTCCGTTTGGCCATCTTCCCTCGCGCGTGACGACTTCAGCAGTCCGACGGCCTCGTGCAGTCGTGCTCCGGCCTCCGGCGGCGCTCCTGGTCTCTGGCCGCCCCGCTCTGCCCTCTGGTCTCCGGCGCGGCTCGGTCCGCCGGTGTGCTGCACTGCTGCTGCTCACGGCTCACCCAGAGTCCCAAACACGCACGCGCCTAGCCCAGTCTGGTTTGCCCTGCCCAGTCCGGTTTGCCCCTTTACTTGTTAGTTGTTTCACTTGTTTGCAGTTTACACTTTGCACTGTTGAGTGTTGACCAAAGTGCACATACTGATTTTGTAATTTGTAAATGAATAAATGTTGTGATTGTAGTCAATGTATTAACGTAAATTTATAGAATGTAGATTTGTAAATGTAATTCATTGATTCAATGAGTCATACATTCATATTCTAAGTTAATTATTAATTGTAATTTGCCTACATTTTCAGTTTTTAACTTCTAGGCTCTTGCAATTTTAACCATGTCGTCCAACCCGGGAACATCGAGCAACCTGTATGTGGTGGTGGTTTGATACTTTGGTGTTGGTGGATGGTTGTTGGAATGATGTTGTATGTGGTGGTTATTTCATACTTTGGTCAATGGTTAATTGGGGGTGGATGTTGTCAACTTATCATGTTATATACTTGTAAGTGCAAAATTGTTGCTTTTGTGAATTGTGAAATATTTAAATGTGAAATATCAATTATGTTATTAAGAGTTAATAGAAATTATCAATGCCTAATTTATTATGCACATGTAGGTTTTCATCAACCGCTAGTGCTACTGTCGAAATAAGTGATGTGCTTCTCCATAAGAGAAATTCCGATGATTTGGGATGGGATTTCGGCAAGACATATGACCCAAACAATAAAGACAAGGTTGAATGTTTGCTATGTGGTCATAGAATGTCCGGAGGGGTACGTAGGATTAAAGAGCATATTGCTCACATAAGCGGCAATGTGAGGGCTTGCCCTAAATCAACAAAAGAAGAACAAGAGAAATGCAATAATTACATTGATAATGCAAAAGTGAAGAAAAGGGCCAAGATAGAACATCAACAGGAGGTTAGAGATAGTGTGACAATTGAAAGTGATGAAGAGGATGAATGTGAGGTGGATGCAACAACTAGGAGAAAGAAGATATGGCCTATGGATAGGTATTCAACTCCTATCGACCCTTCTATTCCTTTGACATCAAAACAATTTAAGCAACAAAGAATGGATGAAGCAATTTGGAAGGAGAAAATCCATAAGGTCAAGCAATATGTTGCAAGATGGCTATATGCTAATGGTACAACACTAAAACTCATTCCTATCTTGTGTGTTCACTTTGTTTAGTGGTTGCTATATCTTATTCAGTTAGTTACTCATTCTTATAACTTATGTTTTTTGTCTATAGCTATTCCTTTCAATGCAATAGATAATGATGAGTTTAGGCAAATGTGTGAGGCCATTGGTCGTTTTGGCCCGGGTTTTGAAAGTCCGACTCAATATGAATGTCGAGAGAAGCTATTGAAGGAGGAGGTAGAGAGGACCAAGGGATTATTGAAACCACATGAAGAGGAGAGAAAGAGGACTGGATGCTCAATAATGACTGATGCTTGGACAGACGTTAAGAGGAGAAGTATAATGAACTTGTGTGTGCATTGCAAGTTGGGAACATGCTTCATAGGATCAAAGGAGTCATCAGAAGAGGCACACACAAGTGAGTATATTTTTGAGTATGTTGATGCTACCATTGTTCAAGTAGGGGCTGAAAATGTTGTACAAGTGGTTACAGACAATGCCTCAAACAACATGGGAGCAAAAGATTTATTGAAAGACAAACGACCAAATATCTTTTGGAGTTCATGTGCAACTCACACAATCAACCTAATGCTAGCTGCAATTGGTGGGATGCCAAGATTCACGAAGACACTTGATCAAGCTAAGGCATTTACGGTTTTTGTCTACTCTCACCACAAGACATTAGCATTGATGAGGAAGAATACAAAGAAGAGAGATATTATAAGGCCAGGTGTGACAAGATTTGCTTCAGCCTTTCTAACTTTACAAAGTTTGATGGAAAGAAGACTGAGCTAAGAGGTATGGCCCTAAGTGCGGAGTTGGAGCAATGTATTCACACCAAGAAACAAAAAGGAAAGATAGCTACATCTACATTAATAAGTAGAGCCTTTTGGAATGGTGTTTCTCATTGTTTCAAGGTATGGTGTTTCTCATTCTTTATGTAGATTATTGAGCCATTGGTTAAAGTTCTTCGCTTGGTTGATGGAGATGGCCCTTCCATGGCCTTTGTTTATGGAGAAATTCTACAAGCAAAGAAGGAAATCATGGTGGCATCAAACAATTTGGAGGCCAACTACAAGCCTATATTTGATCACATTGAGAAGAAGATGCAAGGTAGACTTGATTGTCCATTACATTTGACGGCATATGCCTTGAATCCATACTATTCTTATAGTGATCCATCCATCTTTTTGGATTCTGCTATTATGGATGGGTTGATTGAATGTGCCGAGATATTCTATCATGGAGATTATGAGATTCAATCTCAAATTCTTAATGGAGAATTTCTTAAGTTTAAGAATCAACAAGGTCTATTTGGCAAAGCAATTGCAAAACATGGATGTCAGAAGATCACATTTATTCCTGGTAAGTGGTAATGGAAAAGTTTCTTACTTTTAACATGTGAGCCTTCATTTTTTTAACCGAACACTATAAGAATGCACTTTAATCATTTGAATAAACACAGCTGATTGGTGGGCAACATATGGATGTCATGTTCCTCTTTTACAAAAAATGGCTATACGAATCCTCTCTTTGACCTCTAGTGCATCTGGCTGTGAAAGGAATTGGAGCACATTTGATATGGTATTTACAAACCTCAAGTACTAAGTTTTGTACTTTTCCATTCTATGTTAGGATTGTTAGCTATTATCATTTAACATTTGTATAATCCGATTGTTAGGTTCATACAAAGAAGAGAAATAGACTTGGAGTTGGCCACCTAAACAACCTAGTATATGTTCAATTCAATGCAAGGTTGTTGAAGAAGACAGAGAAGCGTAATGGCAATAATAAAGATGTGCTCCTAGCTATAGATGCATATCATGCCCAAGGTTGGATCATTGATGGAGCCGATGATGAGGATATTGATCCTGTCTCAGGACTTTCTTTTAGACTTATTGATGAAGCAAGTGGAGCTACTGAAGCAACAAGACCTCGTAGAAGTACTAGGATGAGAGATCTTTATGATGATGACTTTAATTCTGGAGATGATGAAGAGGAGGCCAATGAGGATGAAGAGGAGATTGATTTTGAATCTGACAAAGATGAAGTCCTTCCATCAAAGAACTATGATCAAGAGGATGAGGATTGATAAATGACAATTGAGTCTTGTGGACTTATTGTACTAGCTATTGCCTATTGGACATTTGGACCTATTTTTTTATTTCCTTGAAACAATTATGTTTGGACATTGGAGTTTGGATTTTGAACTTTTTCCTAAATGTTTAATTTTGATACTCCAATTGTTCAACTTCATTTGTTCTTTGTTCTTTGTTTTGTGTTGTAGCTATTGTTCATGCTATCAGATATGCACCAACTTGTTCAAGCCTTCAAGCCTTCAAGGTAAATATTTAATTGCATATTTCCATCTACCATTCCATCTCATTTTTATTGGTATGTTATTAATTTTATTCTATTTGCATTCTATACGAGGTGTGGTCATTACCTAATTGTTGGATTGTGGCAAGGATACAAGAGTGTGACAGTACAAGTCTTCAAAATGTGGTAAGTTCATACTTCTACTTCATAATTCATATTAACAAATTATTCGAAATCACCAAATGATTGAATGAATGGAATGATATTTATACATCATACATGTTGTCATGTTGATATGCTCAAACTTAGCTAAAACTTTTGTTTTGATTGCTATTTAAGTAAAAAACATAGTGCTGTCTTGTATGGTGGGCCTGTGCAGCTCCAGGCGCCCCTAGGCGCCGCCTAGGCGCCCCTAGGTGCTAGGCGGCCAGTCACCGCCCGACTAGCGCCTAGCGCCTTTTAGAACACTGAAAACAACTGCATCAATTTCAGAGTATTCTTGGAGATAAATACTGTAGAGCATGAAAATCAAAGCGTGAAAGTATACTGTGTTTAGTTGATTTCTGTGCAGCTGCTCCTGGGCTTCAATCTACATGCCTTCCGCTGGCTGGCACTTGGCGCAGGTCTCTCGGTACGCCCGTGCGCTCCCTCACTGCTTGCCTCATGCGCGACTAGCCGACACACAGTGTGACGCCCCGATTTACCAAATCGTAACATTATTGAATTTCCAAAGAAAAACAATAATACAAGAGGTTCAACGTGTGACAACGTACATACGGCAAACATTCGTGGTACGCAGACCACATTATTACATAAGAGTAAAATTAAAATAAAAAATAAAAATAAAATGCATGACGAACGCCCTCTTCAGGATATTTTTTCTTGATTGGGTCGCTACTCCAGACCATCTTCCTCGTAGTAGGCATTCTCTGAATGGTGTGTCCAACGGGTATGAGTACAAAAAGTACTCAACAAGCCACCGTAAATGCAATAGTAATGCAAGGTAATAACAAAGGAAGGATAATGGCTAAAAGTGCGGAAAAGTACATTTTTCAGTTGTTGCATTTAGTGTAGTCAAATTTAATCATGCGGAATAATAAACATGAACATCATAATACCATCTAACTCGAGGAGTACATTTTCTCTCCTCGCACAACAGTCCTTACATGTCAAATCATCATGCACATTCATTATAAGTAAACTAACTGTGGGATGTCACGCAACCCGCCCTTGACCGTGGGCTCGACTTTTCAAAAAGATTTATGACTCTGATCAGAGGTGTACTACTGTACTCACAAGGCACGCACTCATCCCAAACACCAAAGTGTAACGAGATGACCCATACCATGGGAACTCATGCCAAAACCTCAGCATGAAATGCTCCAAGCGATAACCACCCGCTGTAGGTTTCACCAGCGTGCCGGGCCACATCCCAGCTAACGTCGCACCCCCTTTTATGCCACATCGGTACAAGCCACCCACAAGTGCTGCTTGACCCATCTCCAAGTGGTGGCCTCGGTTTGGAATACTCCATACCTTAGTTAGGACTTACCCACTAGACTTATGATTAGTACGGAAGTGTATTGTAATGGATCCCGCAGACCGGTCCTTATAGTGCCCCGGGTGCTACTTACCAATGCCCTAGCTTGCACCCGGAACCCACCATGCATACACTCTCAACCATAACTCTATCACCAACAACATTCCAGGGATAAGAATAACAAGGATCATATAGTAGATTCCAATCGCTACGACTCAATTTTAATCCTATTGCAATCGTGTCGATACCTTGGACACTAGCTAATAGTACTAATAATATGGTGACAAGGAGTTTAGGCTAGATAGCATGGCTTGGGTTGCACATCAAGGTCGGGGGATCTAAATAAATATATTGTAAGGCTTTCATTTGACTAATGCATGTATATCCTATGTGTTTTAGCGATAGTTTAATAAAACATGGGTTCAACATGCTCAAAAGATTGGTTTGGTGACTTGCCTTGTTCAACGAAAGGAGAGGGAGGGACTTCAGGAAAGTACTCTGGCTCCTCGGCGGCGTCGTAGTCTTTTCGATATGAATGATAAAAATAACATTCAATAAACAATCCAAAACCACACACAAGCATATAAGTTTTGATTTGTTTAAACCAAGGGAAATAAATTCATTAAGTTTCTGAAATTTACTTTAGGAATATTTTAAAATGAACTTTTAATGGGGTTAGGTTAGGAAGTTTCTAAAAGGAATAAAATGTTTAACTAATGTATTCTAAACTTCCAATTGATTTAAAATAAAAGGTTCAGGATAAACCTTGGGTTTCCATTATACTAGTATGAAAAGAATAAAAGATAATTTTTCCTAAAGGTGAAATGGACAATTTTTTTGACTTTATCCTAAAGTGCATTTGAATATTTTATTAAATAAACATAAAATACTCAAAGTAAACCTACTGTTTTTATTGCATTAACATGTAGAGAATAAAACTATAAATTTTCTGAAGTTGAAATGGTAATTTTTGGAGTTAAAATGAGAAAGATATGAATTTTAGAAGTTTAGAACTATTTCTAGAATTTAATTTAAATCCAAAAACAGGCGTCGGTCCAGGGTGAACCGGATTCACCGTGAACCGGCACACTGTGCGTGTGCGCCGGATCCAGATCCACCATTGGATCCTGATCGGATGGCCACGGGCGAGGCGTGTGGTTTAAATGAGAACGGACGACTGAGATTAAAAGATCGAATCGGTACGCGATGGATGGTCTGGATTCTATGCGGGTTTTAAATATGAATGGACGACTCAGATTAGAACGTAACGCTTCGCCGAGATCTAACAGTTCTGATTAAATCGCGTGAACGGTTTAACCGCCACCGTCGGATCCAGATCGCACGGTCGCGATCGAATCCGACACGGAACGGGTACTCTACCCGTGCCGGTCGTCTTCTCCGGCGACGGCGAGCGGGCCAGAGGCCACGACGAGCGACGGCGGTCCTAGCTACGCCTAGAAATGGAAAGAGGGTGAGTAGGGGAGTACGAGGGTAACGATGTGGTGGTCCGAGGTCGACGGAGTGCAGCTGGCGACGAGTGTAGACGGCGGAGGGGTTCGGGTCCTTGTCGGTGAGGTGGCTCCGGTGGTCTTCGTCGACGTAGGAGGGGTGGCCGAGGTCGGGGAGGCGCCGGTGGTCACAACGGTGTGGTCGTCGAGGACGGAGGGGAACTCCGGCGACGGCGAGCAACGGCTGGAGCGAGGGCGGCGGTGTGGTGCTAAAACCGAAGAGGGGCGCTCTGGTTCGTTCTCAACGTGATCGGACGTGCGGGTTGGACGCGGTGGAGGCCAGGGGTTTAAATAGAGGCGCCGGCGAGGGTTAGAGGGGGACACATGCAAGGAAAGCCGAGGGGAGGCATTCACTCGCCGGTGAGGTCTCACCATGCATGAACGCTTCGATCCCGGGGCTTAAACGCATCCCTTAACGCGATTAAATGGCCGGCGGGCCTCGGGGTGCATTAAACCGGCGATAAATGGAGGGGGCTGACGGGGCGGATCCGAGGCGAGGTCTTCGGCCGACGGATTTAGGGGGGAGCGCGAGGTGGATGACGGGTCCGACAGGTGGGGGCTACCGGGCAGCGGGCGTGGGTGTGGCAACCGGCGGGGCTGACGGGTGGGGTCGGGTTCGGCCAAGAGGGGGTTGGCACCGACAGGTGGGCCGAGGTGGCGGGCGGGCGCGCGAGGAGGGAGAGGGCCACTGACCATTGGGGTCCGCCTGCCAGTGAGGGGCGCGGGGAAGGAGTGGGCTAGGCCGGCCGGGGGAGGGAGAAGAGGGGGAAGTGGCCCATTACTGTTAAAATACTTTCCAAATAAATTTAATTGCTAAAATTAGTTTAAAATATTTGGGATACTTCCAAGGGTGATAAAAATTTGTAAAAATTCTCAAAAATATATCTTGCCCTTGGGATCATATACAAAATTTTCTAGCCCCTGGTTTGAATATTTTATCTAGGATCTAGTTCAATTAAGCTTAGAAGGGTATTATAGGTATTTCAAAATTAATTATTTCTAGAAAAATATAATAAAAGATATTTTTTATTTCTCTGAAAATTTGGGGTGTTACACGCAGGCCCACGCGTGCTGCTAGGGATGGATATGGATGTCAGAATATCCGAATTATCCATATTCGTATTCAAATAATTGTAAATATGGATATCCGTATTCGTATCCGAATTAAATATGGATGTAATTCGAAAACATCCGGATTCGTTTTACAAATGTGGATATGGAAACGGATATCCGAATTCTGCTGAATGTGGATATGAAAATGGATACATCCATACTCGTTTTAGGATTTCATACATATTAAACTTAGACTCAAGATGATATATTATCATTATGTTAATGGTTTATTTATTATTTATATAATTATGGAATACTTAAGTTAGTGAATATTAATAAGTTATGGTTTAAAGTAAATTGATGGTTAAATATTTGTTTGAACTTGAAACTTTTTTATAATCAAAATATAACATATCTCATTCCATATAATATTTTTTTGTATTTTTCTAGATCCATTTACTATTTTTAATTCATTAATTGTGTTTCTAGGATTTAAATTGGAATATGTGAAATTTGAACTACAAGTACCTAAAATAATACACTAAAATTTATAAAAAATCATATTCACTATTTAGTGTACATTTTTAATTCTTACCAACTAAATTTAAAGAAATGTTAAAAAAAATTATGTTACAACACTTCATCGATAATGTGGAGCTTAAGGGTTTTTTAATTATAAAAAATCAAATACAGTCTAAAAAATACGAGACTTTTTATGGTGTTATAATATTATACATAGATACTATGATAAAATTTTGAAAATGTTTCAACAAATTTATCATATAGGATGTTACGAAACCTGAGATTCTCTTGAGATTAATTATAGTTTTGAGAAGTAATAGACTATGGTTTAAAGTAAATTGATGTTTAAATGTTTATTTGAACTTGAAATTTTTTTATAATCAAAATACAACATAGCTCATTCCATATAATTTTTTGTATTTTTATAGATCCATTTTCTATTTTTAATTCATTAATTGTGTTTCTAGGATTTAAATTGTAATATGTGAAATTTGAACTACGAGTACCTAAAATAATGCACTAAAATTTATAGAAAAATAATATTCACAATTTTGTGTCTATTTTTAGTTTTTACATACTAAATTTAAATAAATGTTAAAAAAATATGTTACGACACTTCATCGGTAATGTGGAGCTTAAGGGTTTTTTACTTATAAAAAAATCAAATAAAGTCTGAAAAATATGAGACTTGTCATGATAATATAATATTATACTTATATATTATGATAAAATTTTGAAGTTGTTTAAAGAAATTTATCATATAGGCTATGGTTTAAAGTAAATTGATGGTTAAATATTTATTTGAACTTGAATTTTTTTATAATCAAAATACAACATATATAATTACATATAATTTATTTGTATTTTTCTAGATCCATTTGCTATTTTTAATTCATTAATTGTGTATCTAGGATTTAAATTGGAATATGTGAAATTTGAACTGCAAATACCTAAAATAATGCACTAAAAATTATAGAAAAATCATATTCACAATTTTATGTTCATTTTTATTTATTATCCACTAAATTTAAAGAAATGATAAAAATTATGTTACGACACTTCATCGGTACTATGAAGCTTAAGAGTTTTTTAATTATAAAAAATCAAATAAAGTCTAAAAAATACGATACTTTTCATGGTATTATAACATTATACGTAGATACTATGATAAAATTTTAAAATTTTTTCAAGAAATTTATCATATAGGATGTTACTAAACGTGAGATTCTCTTGAGATGAATTATAGTTTTGAGAAGTAATAGGCTATGGTTTAAAGTAAATTGATGGTTAAATATTTATTTGAACTTGATTTTTTTATAATTAAAATACAACATATCTCATTCCATATAATTGTATTGTATTTTTATAGATCCATTTGCTATTTTTAATTCATTAATTGTGTTTTAAGATTTAAATTGGAATATGTGAAATTTGAACTGCAAGTACCTAAAATAATGAACTAAAATTTATAGAAAAATCATATTCACTATTTTTTATCTATTTTTAGTTCTTATCTACTAAATTTAAAGAAATTTTAAAAAATTATGTTACGACACTTCATCGGTAATGTGGAGCTCAATGGTTTTTTAATTATAAACAAATCAAATAAATTCTGAAAATATGAGATTTTTCATGGTGTTATAATATTATACGTAGATACTATGATAAAATTTTGAAAATGTTTTAAGAAATGTATCATATAGGATGTTAAGAAACATGATATTCTCTTGAGATGAATTAATGTTTTAAGAAGTAATAGGTTATGGTTTAACGTAAATTGATGGTTAAATGCTTATTTGAAGTTGAATTTTTTTATAATCAAAATACAACATATCTCATCCCATATAAAACTTTTGTATTTTTATATATCCATTTGCTATTTTTAATTCATTAATTGTGTTTCTAAGATTTAAATTGGAATATGTGAAATTTGAACTGCAAGTACCTAAAATAATGAACTAAAATTTATAGAAAAATCACATTCACTGTTTTTTATCTATTTTTAGTTCTTATCTCCTAAGTTTAAAGAAATTTTAAAAAATTATGTTACGACACTTCATCGGTAATGTGGAGCTCAATGGTTTTTTAATTATAATCAAATCAAATAAAGTCTGAAAAATATGAGATTTTTCATGGTGTTATAATATTATACGTAGATACTATGATAAAATTTTGAAAATGTTTTAAGAAATTTATCATATAGGATGTTAAGAAACATGAGATTCTCTTGAGATGAATTAATGTTTTAAGAAGTAATAGGTTATGGTTTAAAGTAAATTGATGGTTAAATGCTTATTTGAAGTTGAATTTTTTTATAATCAAAATACAACATATCTCATCCCATATAAAACTTTTGTATTTTTATATATCCATTTTCTATTTTTAATTCATTAATTGTGTTTTTAGGATTTAAATTAGAATATGTGAAATTTGAACTGCAAGTACCTTAAATAATGCACTAAAATCAAATAAAGTCTAAAAAATCCATGTTACGACACTCCATTGTTAATGTGGAGATTAAGTTTTTTTTAATTCTAAAAATCAAATAAACTCTAAAAAATACGAGACTTGTCATGATATTGGACACTTTGAACTTTTGGATATTTTGTGAAACAATGAACATTTCGAGTTAAAACCGAGTAAACATCCGAATATGTATTCGTATTCGAAATATCTGTTTTGTATTCATATCTGAAAACATCCGTATCCATATTCGTATTCGAAATAAAATGTGGTAAATAGTGCTATCCAGATTCGTTTCCATCCGTATCCGATCCGAATCCATCCCTACGTGCTGCTTCTGCTCGCCCAGTCAAATGCCACGTGCGGCTGCTCAGCGCCAGGTGCTCCACACCCGCCTCTCGCGCCAACGGCTTCCCAAATAAAAACCGGTGATGAACCGGCTAGGGATGGTTCCCACAGAAAAATTGGCGGGATTCAGAGGAATAGTGGCGCGATAAAAACATCCAAACGGCGGGATTTCTGAAATGGATGAAATCCAATTTTTCTAGAAATGAGTTAAGAAATCCTATGGGATTGGGGCCTTATTTATAGGCAGCCTAATAAATCTGGAAAAAAACCCAATATATCTTTAAGGTTCTTTACAGACGCAGAAATAAATTGGAAAAGACTAAAATGCCCTTAGGTTTTTACAGACTCAACTAAAACAGATTGTGGGCCTAAAAGGCAAAATAGTAAAATCCTAACTAAAGCTAACTTGTCCTGATGCGGAGCTTTCATAGCAGCTACGGCTTCGCTTCAGAACCGTCGGATCCTCGATGAACGGTCTGGATAGATAAGTCGGTTTTACGCCGAATCTGACAAAGCGTCCATTGTTTTCGCATTGGGTACCCGGATTGGGTCGGCCCGATTCCGTGGCCCCTTTGCTCGGTAGTCGCTCGCCGCTCGTGTACCTGAGTCACACGCGGTCAACAGACTAGTGGATCCCCTACTGTTCCTGGCCCATGTACCCGGATTGGGCTGGCCTGACTCCACGGCCCCTCTGCCCGGCAGTCGCTCACCACCCGTGTACCTGATTCACACGCGGCCCAAGACACGATAGGTATCGTATCCTCTTCGTCTCCTCTCTCTCTTTACTTTGACTTCCGTCGACAATCACTCATTACTTATGGAGCCATGAGGCCCATGATCTTCAACATGACTCCTCAATCTCCCCCTTGATGAGTGCATTGTCAACACCCTCTTCATCAACGCTTCAAAACCTACAAAACATGTGGAAACATGAAAAACAAAGCACAAGAGAATAGAAAGAAGTAAATAAAATAAAAGGTTGAACCTTATTGATGAAAAGCCAAACAAAAGCAAGAAAATGGTCATTATGGTTAAACAGAAAAGAAATTAACAAAAATTTCAAATAAAAACTCAAACAAGTGCAATCTCTGAATTATCAACAAGGATATCCAAAGAGTAAAGGCAAAAGAGACTAAAACTCCCCTTAAAACAAATCCTGGAGAAAACCAAAACTCCCGCTAAACTCTTCTAAAAGATCGAGTAACCCCAAAATTTCTCCACCTTGTTGACAACTGGACTCATGAGTGAGACTAAATGCACTCAAAAGAGACACAAACTCAAACCCCCCTGAAATGCAACTCCCCCTCAAAATATGCAATGAATGCAAGTGGGGTGCAAGTGGAGTGTAAAAAGCATGCTTCTCAGATATGATTAACTACAATTACAACATCTAGCAAGTATAGCACAAAATATTATCTAAGTCACATGGCATAATTAGTGCAATAGAATATATCCAAAGAAAGTCATTAGCATTTTCTAATTTTGCAAATAAAAGCATCACCACATTATCTAGCAAACAGGCAAGGTAATGCATGAAATGCAAAGGTTAGCTGATATTTACCAATATAAGCATTGTCCAGTACTAAGAGCTAGCTTCAGTAAATTTGTTATATTTTTAATTTTCAGCCTTTTCTTTTCCTTTTTCATTTGTGCTAGGGGTTATTTGCATGTCAACCTTATGCTAACTGAACAAGTCAAGCCTAGGCCAGAACAACACCATTAGAAGCTTAAGACATTGGTCTTGGCATACATTACAATGTCCTAGTTCATATCAAGTGCTTTGGTAAGCAGTCTAGAGCAATACAATGCGACACAGCAAACCTACTTGGATCTTTTCACTTAAGCATAAAAGGTATGAATTTTTCATTTTTATGATTTTTATTATTTTATAGCATATTTACCATGTGAAAGCATACAAATGTTCAAGTTGCATATCTACATCTAAGTGAAGGACTTAGCTACCAGGCATGTAAAAGATAGCAAAAACACTCAGCCTACACATGCTAGTTACTAGAAGCAATGGTGATCATTTTTAATTTTAAAGCATAAAAGCCATTCATATGACATATATCAGATATATCATGTGAACTGAAGCATATACTAGCAAGAATGAGTAAAGCAGTTTAATCATATAACAGAAGCAAGCTCAATGTGTGATATATGAATGTGTATGATATGAACTCACACAAAAAAGACTCAAATAAAAGAGTAAAGAAAAAAGAAAAGACTCAAAGTATCCTAAAAAGGATATACAACTCCCAAATCCCCTCACAAACGCTCAAACATAGACTGATCTAGGGGTTTGGTAAGAATGTCAGCCAACTGTTGATGGGTATCAACATGAATAAGGTCAATGCCACCTTTCTCATATTGATCCCTTAGAAAGTGAAAGCGCACATCAATATGTTAGGTTTTTGATTGAAGGCATGAGATTTTCCCTATACTAATTGCGTTGGAGCTATCACAAAACAAAGACACTCTAATAGAGAAAGACAACCCAAAATCTTTCAAAGTGGAAATCATCTAAACCAACTGTGAGCAGCAGCTATGTACTCAGCATCTGTGGTCGAAACTGCAGCTCCATATTGTTTTCGAGAAGACCAAGAGAAGTGAAGAACCGATAAACTGGCAAGTACCGAAAGTCGAGTTGCGATCCAGCTGGCACCCACAAAAATCAGCGTCGGAAAAGCTAGATAACTCAAGAGATGATGATGTAGAATAGTAAAGACCGAGATCAGGTGCATAAGTGTTGATAGCAAAAAATGGCATCAATTTTTAAGATTGTCAAAATATCAATTTTGGTAATTTCGGCCGAAAATGCACATGTCCAGGGTTAGGCCGAAGCCCTACAGGGCCAAAGGACCACTGGGCTACGTAATAGATTGCTATCGCCTTGTTACTTCGCTTGTGAAGTATCCGTTAATCCACGTAATAGATTGCTATCGCCTTGTTACTTCGCCTGTGAAGTATCCGCTAATCTGCATAACAGATTGCTACCTTCGCTCCTAGTGCAACACCTAGCAGAATTCGGTCCTCAGGCCAAATTGGTACTTCGAATCTACTTTGTTGTTGGTTTCCACGTTCGGAGCTACTTCGTCGTAGGTGTCCGGAGCTAAGAGATCGGTTTCGGAGGTTGCCAGAACACCCTTCGGCGAGACTGCTGCTTTGACCACATGCCAACGCGCTTCACCAACAGACTTCATCATGACAGGCTTCGCCACGCTCGTACTCTTCTCCGGACGAAGTCGCGATCGCGCATTGCGCCTAAATCATTATTCTGTATCTTAATGTATCGGAGACTTCGCACTGAACCCCGCTGTTCAGAGGCGATTGTCGCGTCCAGATCTGTTCGGAGTTCATCTTCGGCCAGACCAGTCCGAACGCCGAAGGTACCCTTCAGTGGGACACTTCGCATCAGACGCCAAAGGTACACTTCAGCGACCCCCTTCGCACCATACTTCGAACAACCGGGCTTTGCTCGGTTGACTGGTTTGTTCTATTTAATATATTTCTTTCGGCTAATTGGATTATTTTGTGTGATCTAATTACCTAGTGACTCCACCCCCTTACCACGGCTAAGGGAAGTCGGAACGCGACGTCGGTGCTGTGTTACGCTTAGGCTTGTCCCTAAGTATCCACACATTTTTGGATCATCAAACTGACCCAAGTGCGGGGGCACGTTTTCATGTCAACAATAAGTAAGATACCTAAAAATGCACATGATAGCCTGCATCTGAGATGCACGTGGTGAAGACTGGAAGCGCGTTCACAATCCCACGACGAACTGAATGTCTGGTCTTATCGCCGTCAAGTATAGGAGCGATTTGATCATCCCTTGATACTCTCTCTCATTGACCTTGATGCCACTCTCGTCCTTCTCTAGGCCTCTAGATGTGCCCATGGGGGTCATCTAAGGCTTCAACTCTCCATCGAAGTCGAACTTCTTCAGCATATCCCGCGTGTACTTGCTCTAGTGGATGAAGATGTTGTCCTTGGTCTGCTTGATCTGGAGCCCTAAGAAGTAATTGAGCTCACCCATGAGGCTCATCTCAAACTCGCTGTTCATCTGCTCAGAAAACTTGGACACAAGCTCATTAGTAGAACCACTAAAAATAATGTCATCCACATAAATCTGAGCAATCAAGAAATCAGAGCCAACTCTGAGCAATAAAAGAGTTTTGCCCACTGAACCCATCACAAAGCCATTCCCCAACAAAAACTGCTTTAAACGATCATACCAAGCCCTGGGGGCTTGCTTCACACCATATAAAACTTTCTGCAACTTGAAAACATGTCGAGGAAAATTAGGGTTTTCAAAATCGGGGGCTGCCTAACATAGACCTCCTCTTCTATGTACCCGTTCAGAAAAGCACTCTTGACATCTATTTGAAAAAGCTTAAAACCTTTAGAAGCAGCGGATATCAAAAGTATGCGAATGGACTCAAGACGGACAACGGAGGCAGAAAGTCTCATCAAAATCAATACCCTCTTTCTAGCAAAAACCCTGGGCAACTAATCAAGCTTTGTTGCGCACCAGAACCCCATCTTCATCTTGCTTGTTCTTGAACACCCACTTTTGTGCCTATGGGGTTGCAACTTGGTGGTAGCTCAACTAGTGGCCAAACCTGATTGCGAACAAAATTCCCAAGTTCTTCTTGCATGGTATTTATCCAATTTGCATTAGATAAAGCGTGAGCAACACCTCTAGGCTCAAAGGTGGCAACAAAAGTAGACTCAGCAAAAATAGTGAGAGAACCAGTCTAAGAACACAAAAATCTCGTAGTGAGATCACTGATGATTAGCTCCGAGGGATGATCACCCTAAACTAGAGTTAGCAGCTGGCACCTCTAGACTCGACTAAGGGGGCTCAATCGAAGTAATAGTACTGATCAGAGGTCTACCCTCATCCTCAGTCGAAGTCTTAGAAGGTGTGGGGTCCGCAGGCTATGTAGATGACTCACCCTCATCAACAGCAGGAGTGTCATCATCTTCCTCGAAGATGGACTCTCTAAGATCATCATCACCAGAAAGCTCAAAAGAATGAGTAAGTGAAGGCATGGACTCATCAAAAGAAATCTCACACGTCTCGACAAGCTGCTAGGAGTTGAGGTTCCAAACACGGAAGCCTCGAGAATGCAAAGCATAACTAAGAAAGACTCCATTTCAGCAACGAGACTCAAACTTGTCCAAATGCCCTCCCTTCTTGATCACAAAGAACTTGCAGCCAAACGCTCGCAAGTGGCTCACCTTGGGCTATCTGCCAAATCACAACTCATATGAAGTCTTACCTAAGTAAGCTCTAAGAAAAATACATTTGGCCAGATAGCAAGCTGTGTTCATAGCTTTAGCCCAAAAACGCCTAGGAGTCCTATGCTCATCAAGCATCATCCTGGCCATCTTGACTAGTGTGCGGTTCTTTTGTTCCACAATGTCGTTCTATGGGGAGTGTAAGGAGCAGAAAACTAGCGCTTAAGACCCTAATCACTATAGAAGACGACGAACTGAGAATTCTTGAACTTAGACCCGTTATCAGAGCGAATTGCTCACATTCGACCATTGTTCTCATTCTTCAGCTTCAAGATCAGGTCCTGAACAAAATGAAAAGCTTCATCCTTAGACTCCAAAAAGAACCCACGAAAATTGAGAGGAGTCATCGACAACCACAAGCGCCTACCACTTCCCACCGACTGAATGTACTCGAGCTGGACCAACAGTATCCATGTGTAATAGCTCACCCGGGTATGAAGCAATCACCTGAGTCACAGGTGCGTGAGAAGCGGCAACCATCTTACCATTATGATAGGGATGGCAAACTAGATCATTCTCCATTTTAAGCTTGGGCAATCCTTGGATGAGGTCCATAGAGCTTAATTTGACTAGCAGATCAAGCTCAAATGACCTAACCTCCTATGTCACCACTAGAGATCGGAGGAGGATCTAGCGATCAAATAGCGAGAAGGGCCAAAATAACTAGAGAAATCAATCCAAAAAACGTTACCGAAGGGTACAATTTGGCAAACCAAAGATCCTCTTGAATCAATAACAGAAGACATGCCCTTCTTAAAATGAACCTCTAAGCCATCCTCAAGAAGTTGCAAAACAGAAACCAAATTAAAACACAAATTTCTAACCAAAGCAACATTCTTCAAGGAGAAATGCTCAGAAATCCGAATTGAGCCAAAACCGTGTACCTTCCCTTGACCATTATTCTCGAAAGTGATGTACTCTTTGGAGCTCAGGGAAGTGAGGCTAGAGAACCATCTGCGATTTCCTTTCATGTGGCGAGATCATCTGAATCCATGATTCATATGTCATCCAAGCCTCGATCTTGCAAAATTAATGGTCATAAGGGGGAGCAAATGGTCCGACACTAGGTTTAGCAAAAGAGCTAAACCAGTGTCAAGCCATCTGCTAAAAAGTAGGAAAGCAGAATGAAGCATAAGAGATTGGACCAAAGCATGGCTCAAAGCGCGGTCCTCTGTTCTACCTAAAGTCACAGAGATGAGGTCCAAAGCCGTATCCAGAACGACCTAGAGCTCTACCGGAGCAAAAACCACCCTCCGGATCATGGGCATGAAAGTCGTCTCCTCTACCACCACCTACACGACACGCCCTAGCCTCTAGTCTCTCTCCACATCGAGGGACTCTCTGTCTACCACCTTGCTGGTAGAATTTCTCCTGCCCACCTAAAGCTCTGTCTGCTCTCTCAACCCGCTTCCTCCTGAAGAAAAACTACGCAAGATGCCTTTCTCTCTAACAGAACTCACAATGATAGGTAGGCTTCTTGGGATGTGGTTGAGTCTTGGGTTTCTTGGGCTTGGTGGTATTGGATGTTGGCTCTTTGGTATGACAGGGTTCTGGTAGAGAGTCAAGAGAAGTGTCCAAGATGCTTGAGCTTTGGGATCCAGATAGGCTTATTGGGTGGAGCTTTAGGTTGTTATTGGAACACTCCATCCTTGGGCTGACTAGCCTGAAAAGACTCAGTGGAGTAAGTCTTGGGATATCTCTGCTCTGGAGTCATCTTACTCCACTCCACTGCATGGCTCAGGCACTCTTAAAATCAGCCTAGGTGTAGGTGTAACCTACTCCAAACCCATCCTACCTCTTAAACTGTTGGATCATCATGCCTAGTTGAGGCTCTCTAGCACTCACCCAACTCAGGATCTAACGGAGGTAAGAATTATCGTTCTGAGCATCATCTAGCTCCTCTCTCAAGGAAGCTAGCACCTCCACCTGATACAAAAATATCTCACACTCTCCATCGATTTGAACAGACTTCTCAGCTTTCATCTTTATCAACTCCAATCTTAGAGACAAATAGTTCTTACAGACAGTGGGTGGAATTGACAATGTCTGAAGCTCAAGCTTAGTCTGCTCCAGATCATCTCTAATTCTCTCTAACTCGCCCTACTGCTCATTGCCCCTGCACTTGGGTCAGTTCAATGATCCAAAAGTGTGCGGATACTTAGGGACAAGACTAAGCGTAACACACACCGACGTCGTGTTCTGACTACCCTTAGCCGTGGTAAGAGGGGTGGAGTCGCCAGGTAATCAGATCACACAGAAATAATCCAATTAGCCGAAAGAAATATATTAAACAGAATAAATCAGTAAACCGGTCAGAGCCTGTCTGCTCCGAAGTATGGTGCGAAGGGGGCCACCGAAGTGTACCTTCGGCGTCTGGTGCGAAGTGTCCCGCCGAAGAGCTTCGGCGTTTGGACTGATCTGGCCGAAGATGAACTCCGAACGGATCTGGACACGACAATCACCTCCGAATAGCGGGGTTCGGCGCGAAGTCTCCGATACAGTAAGATACAGAATAATGACTCAAACGCAACGCGCGAGCGTGACTTTGTCTAGAGCAGAGTACAAGCGTGGTGAAGCCTGCCGTGACGAAGTATGTTGGTGAAGCGTGCGGTCGATGCAACATTCTCACCGAAGGGTGTTTTGGCAACCTCCGAAACCGATCTCTCAGCTCCGGACACCTTCGATGAAGTAGCTCTGAACGTGAAAACATGCAACAGAGTAGATTCGAAGTACCAATTCGGCCTGAGGACCAAATTCTGCTAAGTGTTGCACTAGTAGCGAAGGTAGCAATCTGTTACGCAGATTAGCGGATACTTCACAGGCGAAGTAACAAGGTGATAGCAATCTATTACGTAGATTAATGGATACTTCACAAGCGAAGTAACAAGGATTACCACTATTTCGAAGTGGTCGTAGGAGGGCTTTCAGGCAAACCCACAAAGAGTACAGAAAAGTAAAGATAAAGTAAATGTGATTCAAAGCTAGGGCTTTGTGGTAGATTTTTGTTGGGGGCCGTCTCTGAACTGGCTTCACCTCTATATTTATAGGGGCTAGACCTCTGATCTAATCTACTATAATTCAGCTGAATAGAGATAAAAACTTAGCCCGAATCGTGTCCAACTCTATCTCTGCCGAAGTGGGCCTTTGGCCAGGCCCGTCGAAGCCTGCTCCTCGGGCCAAAGCTTCGGCGGCGTGGGCCTTCGAAGGCTTCCTGGCCAAAGGCCGTGGGCTGGCTAGAAGCTTCTGGAGCCCATAGCCCAATGGTCTTTCGGCCCTATAGGTCTTCGGCCTGACCCAGGACATGTGTATTTTCGGCCAAAATTACCAAAATTGATATTTTGACAATCTTAACCATTGATGTCATTTTTTGCTATCAACACATGCCCCCTGCCTTTTAGTGAACTAAGTGAACTAAAAGCACAACGAGCTAAAGACGATACCTTCCATATCGACCTTTCGACACCTTTACGCCGTTTGCCACACACTAGGGAAATACCTTTTCAAGTATCTACCATTCAAAGCTCTTCGAAACCGCTCTCCATGCAGAGATTCTAGCACATATGCATTGCTAGGAGCGATTTCGGCTATTTTGAAATGGCCTTCCCAACTAGGTGACCATTTACCAAACTTGGGACTCTTAGTGCCTAAAGGTAAAATCGTCTTCCAAACCAAGTCACCCACTTGAAACGATTTTGGTTTGACCTTCTTATTGTAGGCTTTAGCTACTCTCCTCTTGTCTACTTCTATGGCTTCTAGAGCCTTCAATCTCTTATCGGTCACTTCTTCTAGGTTGTCCTTCAAAAGAGTTTCATACTCGTCGACCAATAAGCCATCTTGCCTTAACACCCTTAGAGATCCGATATCTACTTCTATAGGTAGAACGACTTCTTGTCCATACACTAACTCGTATGGACTAACTTTGGTAGCACCGTGCTTTGCAATCCTACAAGCCCATAGCACCTCAGAAAGCACCTCATGCCACCTTTTAGGGAACTCTTCAATTTTCTTCCTAATGAGTTTAATCATGGTTTTATTACTAGACTCGGCCTGACCATTGGCCTGAGCATTGTAGGGCGAAGAGTTTATCAACTTAATACCATAATATTCGGCAAAGTCCCTCACTTCTTTAGAAACAAATGAGCTACCTTGATCTGTAGTGATAGTTTGAGGAATGTTGAATCTATGTATGATGTGCTTCAAGATAAAGTCAAGTACCTCGTTGTGAGTCATGGTCTTGAGAGGCATGGCCTCAGTCCACTTGGTGAAGTAATCCATCGCCATCAACACGAACTGATGCCCTTTTGAGGAAGGAGGGTGAATTTAGCCGATGAAGTCTAAACCCCAACCTCGGAACCGCCATGGCTTGACAATAGGGTTAAGTAATGAAGCAGGAGCTAACTGAATATTGCCAAACTTCTGACACACCTCACACCCTCTATAATACTTAAAACAATCATCAGTCATAGTCAGCCAGTAGAAACCCACTCTTTTGAGCATCCAACTCATTTTCTAGGCCGATTGATGAGTGCCACACATCCCTTCATGGACTTCTCCCATAGCCACCTAGGATCGTTCGTGGTCTAGACACTTTAACAGTACTCCGTCAATGGTTCGGCAATATAGTGTGTCATCTATCAACACAAATTTAAATGCTTGTCGCCGAACCTTTCGATCAACCCTTTGGCTAGGGTCTCTCAAATACTGGACGATTGGAATTCTCCAATCACCCTTATGGGATTCAGAGGGTTTCGCTGGTTCACTCCCCGAAAAAATATCTAGGCTACTGATTCCGGGGTGCCCCCCGAGCCCTTCCTTCTTCTGCCGAAGCCTGGCTGGACTGGCCGTGCGGAGGGCATCAGGCCGAAGCCTCCTGCCGAAGGGTCCAGACTCCCGGAAGCCCTCGCTGTCTTGGGGACTTCGGCTCGTGGGCTCCAGCATGCCAGACTCTTTGGTGGGCGGAACATTCTAGTCCTAGGACCTCCTGTACAGAAAATTTTCCTCTCTTGACTTGGTAACCAGATACTTGCTGAGCCAAATCATTTGCAACCGAATTGGCCTCTCTCGACACATGAGAAATTTTGAAGTCATCAAAAGTAGCAACTATGTCCAGACACTTATCCAAGTAGCTATTTATCAAGCCATTAAAACATTGAGCACTCTTAGCCACTTGTTGTACCACTAACAGGGAATCACTATGCGCATGGACATGTTTAACACCCATGGAATCCAACAATTCAATCCCTAGCAGTAAAGCCTCGTATTCAGCTTGGTTATTAGTAGAAGGAAACTCTAAACGAGCCGAGGTATCAAAGTGCGCTCCGCTAGGTGATACGAGGACCACTCCAATACCTCAGCCATTTTTGCAAGTTGAACCATCAAAGTAAAGTTTCCACGTCATTACTTCATTCAAAGCAACATTGTCGGTCCAGCTGACGTCTATGTGGTGATCAACTATAAAGTTGGCTATGATCTGGCCTTTCATAGCTCTTAGGGGTTCATAGGCCAAATCACATTCAATTAAAGTGTAAGCCCATTTTCTGATTCTTCCACTTAGAATCGGCTTTTGTAACATGTGTTTTATAACATCGGTTTGGCAAACGACAACACATGTAGTAGGGAGAAGATAATGGCGCAATTTGGTGCACGCGTAGTAAAGCGATAAACACAAACGTTCCACAAATGCGTACCTGGTCTCGGTATCCAGCAGGCGGCGGCTCAAGAACGTGATGATGTACTCTTTTCCTTCCACCTCCTGGGTTAGCACGACCCCGATCACGCTATCTTCAGTAGCGATGTATAGCCGAAACGGAATCCCGGCTTTGGGTGCTCTCACCACGGGCGGTGATGACAAGCACTCCTTGATTTTCTCAAAGGCGCTTTGCTGGCTTGCCCCCCAAGCAAACTCGGCTTCATTCTTTAGCCGAAGTATGGGGACAAAGGCATCAATCTTTCCAGACAAGTTGGATATAAAGCGACGCAAATAATTCACCTTGCCTAGCGACTTTTGTACATCCCTTTTGCATGTTGGCGCTGTAACGTTTCTAACTTTCTCAAGCCTCTTAGGATCAATCTTTATGCCTCTTTCATGAATCATGAAACCTAAGAACTTACCCGCCGACACGCCAAAAGCACATTTGAGTGGGTTCATCTTTAAACCATACGGCCGCATCCTATCAAAAGCAACTTTCAAATCGGCTAAATGGTTTCCCATAGCGTCTGGTTTGACTATGACATCATCAATGTAAACTTCTAACATAACTCCTAGCAAGTCATGAAAGATTAAGTTCATAGCACGCTGATACGTGGTGCCAGCATTTTTCAAACCAAAATTCATAACGACCCACTCGAATAAACCGACAAAACCAGGGCATCGAAAGGTGGCCTTGTAGACGTCCTCTTCAGCCATAAAGATTTGATTATAACCAGCATTGCCATCAAGAAAACTTAGCATGTCGGCTATTGGCATCAGATATTCATCCTTCGGAGTGGCCTTGTTCAGATTCCTGAAATCAATACATACTCGTATCTTGCCGCTCCCTTTATTTTCTATAGGCACAATGTTAGCAACCCATTCTGCGTACCTACATGGCCTAATAAATCCAGCTTTGACTAGCCATTCTACTTCTTCTTTAACTCGGTCATAGACGGCCGAGTTAAAGCGACGAGGAGGTTTTTTATAAGGCCTAAATCCGGACTTGATGGGTAGCCGATGCTCTACGAGCTCGTGGCTTAGTCCTTGCATCTTGCTATATTCCCATGCGAAACAATCGACATACGACCGAAGCAACTTTATTACTTTGGCCTTTTCATTAGGCTGTAAATGTTGGTTTACAAAATCGGCCTCGGGATGCTACCATCACCTATGTCAACTTCTTCTAAGGGATCGGCCGACGCAAAACCTTGTCCTAATTTTTCTACTTCGCTAAAGTCCTCGATGGCCTCGGCAATACCGTCTTTAGTAGACTGATACTGTGGCGCCCCGATTTATCAAATCGGAACATTATTGAATTTCCAAAGAAAAACAATAATAACAAGAGGTTCATCATGCGACAACGTACATGCGGGCAAACATTCGTGGTTCACAGACCACATTATTACACAAGTGTAAAATAAAAAGAAACTATAAAAATAGACTGCATGACGAACATCTTCTTCAGGATCGTTTTCTTGACTGGGTCGCTACTCCAGACCATCCTCTTCATAGTAGGCATCCTCTAAATTGTGTGTCCAACGGGTATGAGTACAAAAAGTACTCAACAAGCCACCGCAAATCCAAGTAATAATGCAAGGTAATAGCAAAGGAAGGATAATGGCTAAAAGTGCGGAAAAGTACATTTTCAGTTATTACAATTAGTGTAGTCAAATTTTATCGTGCAGAATAGTAAACATGTACATCAATAGCATCATCTAACTCGAGGAGTACGTTTTACCTCCTCGCACAACAGTCCTTATATGTCACATCATCATGCACATACATATCAAAAGTAATCTAACTGTGGGATGTCACGCAACCCTCCCTTGTCCGTGGGCTTGGCTTTTCGAAAAGATTGATGACTCTGATCAGAGATGTACTACTGTACCCACAAGGCACGCACTCATCCCAAACACCAAAGTGTAACGAGATGACCCTTACCATGGGAACTCGTGCCAAAACCTCAGCATGAAATGCTCCAAGCGATAACCACCCGCTCTAGGTTTCGCCGGCGCGCCGGGCCGCATCCCGGCTAACGTCGCACCCCCTTTTGCGCCACGTCGGTACAAGCCACCCGCAGGTGCTGCTTGACCCATCTCCAAGTGGTGGCCTCAGTTTGGAACACCCCATACCTTAGTTAGGACTTACCCACTAGACTTGTGGTTAGTACGGAAGTGTATTGCAACGGATCCCACAGACCGGTCCTTATAGTGCCCCGGGTGCTACCGACCAATGCCCTAGCTTGCACCCGGAACCCACCATGCATTCATTCACAACCACAACTCCATCACCGACAGAATTCCAAAGACAAGAATAACGGGGATCATATAGTAGAGCCAAGTTACTACGACTCATTTTTAATCCTATAGCAATCGTGTCAATACATTGGACACTAGCTAATAGTATTAATAATATGGTGACAAGGAGTTTAGGCTAGAAAGCTTGGCTTGGGTTGCACATCAAGGTCGGGGGATCCTAATAAATATATTGTAAGGGTTTCATTTGACTAATGCATGTATAACCTATGTGTTTTAGCGATAGTTTAGTAAAACATGGGTTCAATATGCTCAAAAGATGGGTTTGGTGACTTGCCTTGTTCAGCGAATGGGGAGGAACTTCCGGGAAATATTCCGGCTCCTCGGCGGCGGCGTAATCTTCCCAATATAAATAAAGTAAAATAGAATAAATACAACATTCAATTAAACAATATAAAACCACACAACAAGCACATAGGTTTAAATTGGTTTAATCTAAAGGAAAACAAGTTGTTAAGTTTCTGAAATTTATTTTAAAAATAATTTAAAAGGAATTATAATGAAATGTTGTCCTTTGTGAAAAGGGGTTTTAAATGGGAGTAACCTCATTTTAAGTTTTCTAATTAATTTAAAATGAAGGGTTCAGAGAAAACTTAGTGGTTTCATTATTCTAACAGGGAATGAACAAATATAAATTTTGCTGTAATTTAAATAATCAAGTTTGCATTTTACCCTAAGGGTATTTGAATACTTTATTAAATAAGAATGAAATATTCAAAGTAAACATATTGTTTTTATTGCATTAACATGTAGAGGATAATATTACAAATTTTCTGAAATTGAAATGGTAATTTTTGAAGTTAAAATGCGTTAGATATGAATTTTTGAGCCAGGCCCACGGTGAACCCGCGCACTGTGCGTGTGGTCTGGCCCAATCTGGACCGTTGGATCCAGATCCAACGCGCGAGGGTGAGGCGGGGGAGTTAAAATAACGCAGACGGCTGAGATTAAAACATCGAACCGGTACGCGATGAACGGCTCAGATTAAACATGGGTTTTTAAAACTAACGGACGCGCGACATTAAAACATACCCCTTCGCTCAGATCCGACGGCGAAGATTAAACTGCACAGGGGATTTAATCGCCACCGTTAGATCTGGATCGCACGGCCGAGATTAGATCCGACGCGGCACGGGTACTCGACCCGTGCCGGTCGTCTTCTCCGGCGACGGCGAGGGTACAGCGGCCACGGCAAGCTATGGCGGTCGGTTCTAAGGGCTAAAACAGAACCAGTATACTGTGGGGGTCAAGAGGGTACCGTCGGAGGGACTTGGGGTCGTTGGAGCATGGTCGGCGATGAGCGAGGGTAGCGGAGACGTACGGTCCTCGGCGGCGGTGGCGTTCCGGCGAGGGTCGTCGACGACGAAGTGGTGGCCGAGGTCGGTGAGGTCTTGGCGGTCACAGAGGTGCGGTCGGCGTGGACGGAGAGGGGCTCCAGGCGACGGAGAGCGGTGGCTGGAGTGCGGTTGACAGTGGTACGCTAAAAACCGAAGTGCAAGGGCTCTGTTCGTTCTCGCAGCGAGTGAGCGTGGGGGATCAAACGTGGATGGTCAGGGGGTTAAAATAGGACCACCGGCGGAGCTCGCATGCAAGGAAAGCCGAGGGAGGGACTTAACTCGCCGGCGAGGGCTCGTCCATGCACGCGCAGCGCGATCCCGGGGCGTAATCGCGAGGATTAACGAGGGGAAACGGTCGGCCGGGCGCGGGGGACCGTTTAATGGCGACAGATTAAAGAGGGGGGCAGCGAGGCAGATCCGAGGTGGGGGTCGTCGGCCGGCGCAATTTGGGGGTGGTGGCGGGAGGTAGACGATGGGTCCGACAGGTGGGCCAAGGCGGTCAGCGGGCGCGAGTGCATGAGGGCGGTGGCTGACGGGTGGGGTCGGACTCGGTCGCGAGAGGGGGTCGGTTGACGCCGACAGGTGGGCCAAGGCAGTCGGGCGCGCGGGCGTGGAGAGAGGGGGTCTCTGATGGGTGGGGTCCGGATGTCAGTCCGAGGCGCACGGGGGTAACGGGCTGGGCCGGCCGGGAGAGAGAGAAAGGGAGGGGGGAGGGGCCCGTTACTGTTTAAAAGGTTTTCTAATTAAAAATAATTGTAGAAAATGGATTAAAATATTTGGGCTACTTCCAAGGTCGATAAAAATTTGTAAAAATTCTCAAAAATATATCTTGGCCTTGGGATCATATACAAAAATTTCTAGCCGTAGGTTTGGTCATCTCATGTATGTTCTAGTTCAAAAAGGGTAAGGAGGGCATTAAAGGTATTTCCAAAATAATCAATTCCAGGAAATTGGAATAAATAATATTTTTATTTCTTTGAAAATTTTGGGTGTTACAAACCTATCCCCTTACAAAGAATCTCATCCACGAGATTGGAGCGCTACTCGAATAGTTCAGCGTATTGGGCTTTCAGCTCGTCTTCCTTTTCCCACGTAGCCTCTTCGGTGGGGTGGTTGTCCACTGAACCTTGCAGAAGTGAACCACATGGCTCCTGGTTACTCTTTCCTTAGTTTCCAATATCTTGACAGGTTTCTCGATGTAGGTCAAATCCTTTTGGACGTTGAGTTGTTGGAGGTCGGCTTGTTCGGCGGGTACACGAAGACACCTTTTCAGCTGGGAGACGTGGAACACATCGTGAACTCCTACCAAGGATGGAGGCAGTTCTAGTTGATATGCCACTTCTCCTTGCCGTCGGAGGATCTAAAAAGGTCCGACATAGCGGGGTGCTAGCTTGCCTTTCATGTTGAACCTTTGAGTGCCACGGAGGGGAGTGACTCGGAGATAGACATAATCACCCTCCTCAAAGGTTAGGTCTCGTCGACGGTTATTGGAGTAGCTCTTTTGTCGGGACTAGGCTATCTTTAATCTATCCCTTATGATCTTGACCTTCTCTTCAGCTTCTCTAAGTATATCTGTCCCGAACAGTTGCGACTCTCCGGTCTGGTCCCAGAGCAGCGGCGTTCTGCACTTACGCCCGTAGAGTGCTTCGAACGGGGACATTTGTAGGCTGGCTTGATAGTTGTTGTTGTAGGAGAACTCCGCATAGGGCAAGTTCTTGTGCCACATCCCGCCAAAGTATAGAGCGCAAGCTCTAAGCATATCCTCCACTATCTGGTTGACCCTTTTGGTTTGACCGTCGGTCTGTGGATGATAGGCGGTGCTAAAGTTCAGCCGGGTGCTGAGTTCCTCTTGAAGGTTCTTCCAAAACTTGGAGGTAAACTGACTCCCACGGTCAGATACAATCTTCTTAGGAACTCCGTGCAGGCACACGATCCGGGTCATATACAACTCGGCCAACTTGGTGACGATGTAAGTTGTCTTGACGGGGATGAAGTGAGCCACCTAGGTGAGTCAGTCGATGATCACCCAGATAGAATCATGACCGGCTTGGGTCCTGGGTAGTCCCATGATGAAGTCCATTCCTATCTCTTCCCACTTCCATTCAGGGACTTTGAGAGGTTGCAATAGTCCAGCAGGTCTTTGATGCTCTGCCTTGACTCGCCGGCATGTGTCGCACTTGGCCACATACTCAGCTATTTCTCTCTTCATGCTGACCCACCAATACCTCTCCTTCAGGTCTTGATACATCTTTGTACTCTCGGGATGAATGGAGTATAGAGTATCGTGGGCCTCCTAAAGGATGAGAGTCTTCAACTCAGGCTTGTCGGGTACGCATATCCGGTTTCCGAACCAGATGGTACCGTGCTCGTCCTCGGAGAATCTGGGGGCTTTACCCTTCCACATGTTCTGCTGGATCTCCAAGATGTCCGGGTCTTCCTTCTGCTTTTCTCGGATCTGGTCTATTAAGATAGGCCTAGACTCCAAAGCAGCGAGGTACGCTCGGGTGGTGATCCCTAAATTCAGCCTTTCCATCTCCTTGTATAGCAAAGGGGATTGGTCCTGTATCATGATGGCATTGCAGTACCCCTTTCGACTAAGGGCATCTGCCACCACGTTTGCCTTGCCTGGATGATAATGGATGCGCAAGTTGTAATCTTTGATCAGTTCCAACCATCTCCTTTGCTTGAGGTTTAGGTCTGGTTGGGTGAATATGTACTTGAGGCTCTTGTGGTCGGTGAAGATCTCACACCGATTTCCCACAAGGTAATGTCTCCATATCTTCAAGGAATGAACCACGGCTGCTAACTCCAGGTCGTGGGTCGGGTAGTTCAGCTCATGTGGTCTTAGCTGTCGGGAGGCGTAGGATATCACCTTCCCTTCTTGCATCAAGACACATCCCAATCCTTGACGAGAGGCATCACAGTAGACGTGGAAGTCTTTCCGGATGTTTGGCAGGGTCAGAATAGGGGCTGACACGAGCTTCTTCTTGAGGGTTTGGAAGCTTTATTCACAATCTGGGGTCCATTCAAATTTTACCTCCTTTTGTAGTAGTCTGGTCATGGGCTTGGCGATCTTCGAAAAATTCTCGATGAACCGGCGGTAGTATCCGGCCAATCCGAGAAAACTCCGGATCTTGGTCACGGTCGTGGGCTGCGGCCAGTTGGTCACTGCTTCCACGGTGGTTGGGTCCACTGCTATTCCTCCCGTAGATATAACATGACCGAGGAACTTTACCTCAGACGACCAAAACTCACACTTGCTGTATTTGGCGTACAGTTGCTGTTCCCTTAGCTTTTCGAGGGTCAGGCGGAAGTGGGTTTCATGTTCTTCCTTGGTCTTGGAGTAGACGAGGATATCATCGATGAATACCACGATGAACTTATCCAAGAACTCCATGAAAACATTGTTCATCATGTTCATGAAAAAGGCCGGGGCATTCGTGAGTCCGAACGACATCACAGTATACTTGTAGAGTCCATAGCGAGAGGTGAAGGCAGTCTTGGGGATGTCTTCTTCCCTAATCCTCAATTGGTGGTAACCTGACCTGAGGTCAATCTTGGAAAACACTGAGGATCCCTTCAGTTGATCGAACAGGTCGTCGATCCAGGGCAATGGGTACTTGTTCTTGATGGTTACGTCGTTCAAGGCTCTATAGTCCACGCACATTCTTTTAGTCTTGTCCTTTTTCATGGAAAAGATGATCGGTGCACCCCAAGGTGAGGTACTCGGTCGGATGTACCCTTTCTGCTCCAGGTCTTCGATGTTGCTCTTGACTTTGGCTAGTTCATTGGCGGCCATCCGGTATGGGTGCTTGGAGATTGGAGTGGTCCCAGGGACAAGTTCGATTCTGAATTCGATGTCCCGCTTGGGAGGCATTCCTGGCAGGTCCTCTGGGAAGACGTCCACGAACTTCTTGACTATGGGCACTTCCTCAAGGGCAAGCAAGTGGAGCGATGCCTCGAGAGGTTTGCGGCTGGTCATCCGAAAAGTGACGGCTTCGCCTTTGGGGTTGGTCACTGTTACGGACTTGTTGGCACAGTCGATCACTCCCTTGTGCTTCATCAACCAATCCATCCCTAGGATGAGGTCGAGTCCGGCGCACATAATGAGGACTGGCTTGGCCCGGAACAATACTCCTTGGATCTCTATCTTAACCTTAGGACTGTATAAGTGGGCTAAGGTTTTATTGCCTGGAGTGGCAATCATCATGGGGACCGATAGAGGGAGTACTTCCAAGTTGTGCGTTTTCACAAAATCTTCCGAGATGAAAGAGTGTGTTGCTCCAGAGTCAAATAATATTATAGCCGGTATGGAATTTGCAGTAAACGTACCGAGCATGACTTTGGGAGCCTCCTAAGCTTCCTCCGCGCTGATGTGGTTGACGCGGGCACGAACCACCTGGTTGGGTGCCGCGCCTTGGTGTTGCTTGGGTTGAGGACACTGGTGCGAGTAGTGCCCTTCTTTCCGGCAGTTGAAGCAGACGACCGGCTTTCCTTGGCGATCCCTTAAGATAGGGGCCTTGGCGGCGGGCATCGGCTGAGCGGCCGGAGCTGGTGGAGCAGGGCGGGGATGCCTGGCGTTGGATCCACCGGTGGTGTGAGGTGGCCGGTAGGCCGGCCGAGGATGGTAGGCGGGCGCTGGTGGCGGCGGGACGAAGCGGGGCCTCTGGGAATTTGCTTGCTGATGTTTGAAGGCGATCATCTTCCTCTTCTTGAGGTCCAGCTTGTTTTGCTCAGTCTCTTGGATGAGCGCTTTATTCACCAACCGTTGAAAGTCGGCGTAGTCAGTGGCGACGAGCTGGATGGACAGCTCATCCTTAAGTCCCCGGAGGAACTTAGCCTAGCGGAGCGCGTCGGTTCGCACCTCTTCTGGCGCGTAGCGGGCCAGACGGTTGAACTCATGGAGGTACTCCATGACAGTCCGGCTGCCCTGTTGCAGGTCGCGGAACTCCTGTTGTTTCACCGCGATAACTCCGGCGGGGACGTGGGCGGCGCAAAAATCGATGGAGAACTCCGCCCATGTCACCACATGGTCCTCTAGCTGGGACTCACGGTAGTTGTCCTACCATTCTGCGGCGGGACCCTGGAGCTGGTGAGTGGTGAATGCCACTCTCTCCCGGTCGGTGCAAGGAAGGAGGTCCAACTTCTTCCCGATGGTGCGGATCCAATCTCCGGCCTCCATGGGGTTGGTGGTGCTGGAGAAGATCGGTGGGCGCACACGCAGAAACTCCGAGAGTTGGGGCGCGGGTGCGGGTGCTGGTGCACGAAGGGCGGGCTCCACGTTTTGCAGGCGGTCCAACTGTGCCTGTTGGTGCTGCATTTGGGTGAGGAGGGCGGTGATCAGCTGGTTTTGATACGCCATAATCTCCGCCAAGGTAGGGTGGTTGGTGGACGGCGACCCAGTCTGTCGGGGGCCCGTTGCACCCCAGTTGGGCACAACGCCTTCGGGCAAGCTGTGGCTTCCTCCTTCTCCATTGTTGGAGCCGGTGTTCTGGTTGTTGGTCATCTTCTGAACATAAAAAGCTTAAGGCATAAGGTAAAAGATGATGAAACAACATTGCAATTAAAATGACCCATGGGGCTCATATATATATAAACCAAGTGGTATAAAATGTTCATTACAATTCAGCTCTTATTTTAATACACCCCCAACTCAACTCGTTGTAGATGGTACCACAACATTATTTCAAGCAACGACAGCTAACGCCTACTCGCCATCGGAGGCGATCTCCGTGCTCTCGGAACCACGAGCACGCGGGTCCTGAGGGACGGTGGGCTCGAGAAAATTCTCGATGATGGGGTCGGAGACGAGGCCGGGGCGTGGTGCAGGGGCGCTGGCAGTGGACGGTCCGGCGGTGGAGGGGTGTGGTGGGATCCTCTTGGGGTGAGGGGCAGGCTCGCGGATGGGCTTCCTCTTCCTCGGGACGAGGGGAACCATCTCCGCAATGTCCTTCTGGAGTTGCATAATCTTGCGCTGCAGCTCGCCGTTCTGTTGGATCAAGCTCTTCGTCTCCTGACGAAGGAACTCAACCGCCTCATGATGCTCCTCGGCGTCCATCACAACCTCGGTATGGAGATCGTCCATGGCCTAAAGAAGATGCGTCTGCCGGGCCATGACTGGATCACGATCAGAGTGAACTCCGATGTAGATGCTACGGTGGGCGCTGGGAGTGCGCTTCGGCACAAGCCAGAAAGACGAGTTCTAAAGACGATCGTCATAGATCATCCTCAACTCCATAAGGGCATGGAGGGCGACGCGTTGGCTCGCGACGTCGAAGGTTGGGCCCCCAAGTGCTGCCGTGAAGAACGGCAGGTGCTCGCCAGAACCATGGATGGTGAGGGAGACGTCACATGGCCCCACGACCTCTTCCATGTACACCCCATGGAATTCGGGCTCAAAGAGGAACCCAAGGAAAGTGACCATCATGCGGAGCTCCCTGACGAAGGCCTCGAAGTGGCGGCAAAAGCTGTGCACTTGGTAGACCGGCATCTACAAAAACAATATGTTGAAGAAAAGTGAGGAGAGGAACAAAGTTTATAAAGTAGGTTTTCGAGAAATAATTTTTTGCAGCTATAGCCTGGGCTGGTCCGTTTGGCTTCCTACAGTCAAGTCGGCTCTGATGCCATCTTGTGACGCCCCGATTTATCAAATCGGAACATTATTGAATTTCCAAAGAAAAACAATAATAACAATAGGTTCATCATGTGACAACGTACATGCGGGCAAACATTCGTGGTTCGCATACCACATTATTACACAAGTGTAAAATAAAAAGAAACTATAAAAATAGACTGCATGACGAACGTCTTCTTCAGGATCGTTTTCTTGACTGGGTCGCTACTCCAGACCATTCTCTTCGTAGTAGGCATCCTCTGAATTGTGTGTCCAACGGGTATGAGTACAAAAAGTACTCAACAAGCCACCGCAAATGCAAGTAATAATGCAAGGTAATAGCAAAGGAAGGATAATGGCTAAAAGTGCAGAAAAGTACATTTTCAGTTATTGCAATTAGTGTAGTCAAATTTTATCGTGCGGAATAGTAAACATGTACATCAATAGCATCATCTAAATCGAGGAGTAGATTTTACCTCCTCGCACAACAGTCCTTATATGTCACATCATCATGCACATACATATCAAAAGTAATCTAACTGTGGGATGTCACGCAACCCGCCCTTGACCGTGGGATTGGCTTTTCGAAAAGATTGATGACTCTGATCAGAGATGTACTACTGTACCCACAAGGCACGCACTCATCCCAAACACCAAAGTGTAACGAGATGACCCTTACCATGGGAACTCGTGCCAAAACCTCAGCATGAAATGCTCCAAGCGATAACCACCCGCTCTAGGTTTCGCCGGCGCGCCGGGCCGCATCCCGGCTAACGTCGCACCCCCTTTTGCGCCACATCAGTACAAGCCACCCGCAGGTGCTGCTTGACCCATCTCCAAGTGGTGGCCTCAGTTTGGAACACCCCATACCTTAGTTAGGACTTACCCATTAGACTTGTGGTTAGTACGGAAGTGTATTGCAACAGATCCCACAGACCGGTCCTTATAGTGCCCCGGGTGCTACCGACCAATGCCCTAGCTTGCACCCGGAACCCACCATGCATTCATTCACAACCACAACTCCATCACTGACAGAATTCCAAAGACAAGAATAACGGGGATCATATAGTAGAGCCAAGTTACTACGACTCATTTTTAATCCTATAGCAATTGTGTCAATACATTGGACACTAGCTAATAGTATTAATAATATGGTGACAAGGAGTTTAGGCTAGATAGCATGGCTTGGGTTGCACATCAAGGTCGGGGGATCCTAATAAATATATTGTAAGGGTTTCATTTGACTAATGCATGTATAACCTATGTGTTTTAGCGATAGTTTAGTAAAACATGGGTTCGATATGCTCAAAAGATGGGTTTGGTGACTTGCCTTGTTCAGCGAATGGGGAGGGAGGAACTTCCAGGAAATATTTCGGCTCCTCGGCGGCGGCGTAGTCTTCCCAATATAAATAAAGTAAAATAGAATAAATACAACATTCAATTAAACAATATAAAACCACACAACAAGCACATAGGTTTAAATTGGTTTAATCTAAAGGAAAACAAGTTGTTAAGTTTCTGAAATTTATTTTAAAAATAATTTAAAAGGAATTATAATGAAATGTTGTCCTTTGTGAAAAGGGGTTTTAAATGGGAGTAATCTCATTTTAAGTATTCTAATTAATTTAAAATGAAGGGTTCAGAGAAAACTTAGTGGTTTCATTATTCTAACAGGGAATGAACAAATATAAATTTTGCTGTAATTTAAATAATCAAGTTTGCATTTTACCCTAAGGGTATTTGAATACTTTATTAAATAAGAATGAAATATTCAAAGTAAACATATTGTTTTTATTGCATTAACATGTAGAGGATAATATTACAAATTTTCTAAAATTGAAATGGTAATTTTTGAAGTTAAAATGCGTTAGATATGAATTTTTGAAGTTTAAAAGAATTTCCGGAATTTAAATTAAACTCAAAATAGCCACGGTGAGCCAGGCCCACGGTGAACCCGCGCACTATGCTCGTGGTTCGGCCCAATCTGGACCGTTGGATCTAGATCCAACGTGCGAGGGCGAGGACGGGGTAGTTAAAATAACGCGGACGGCTGAGATTAAAACATCGAACCAGTACGCGATGAACGGCTCGGATTAAACATGGGTTTTTAAAACTAACGGACGCGCGACATTAAAACATACCCCTTCGCTCAGATCTGAAGGCGAAGATTAAACCGCACAGGGGATTTAATCACCACCGTTAGATCTGGATCACACGGCCGAGATTAGATCCGACACGGCACGGGTACTCGACCCGTGCCGGTCGTCTTCTCCGGCGACGGCGAGGGTACAACGGCCACAGCGAGCTATGGCGGTCGGTTCTAAGGGCTAAAACAGAACCAGTATACTACGGGGTCAAGAGGGTACCATCGGAGGGACTTGGGGTCGTTGGAGCGTGGGCGGCGACGAGCGAGGGTAGCGGAGGTGTTCGGGTCCTCGGCGGCGGTGGCGTTCCGGCGAGGGTCGTCGACGACGAAGTGGTGGTCGAGGTCGGTGAGGTCTTGGCAGTCACAGAGGTGCGGTCGGCAGTGGACGGAGAGGGGCTCCGGTGACGGCGAGCGGTGGCTGGAGTGCGGTTGACAGTGGTGCGCTAAAAACCGAAGTGCAAGGGATCTGTTCGTTCTCGCAGTGAGTGAGCATGGGGTATCAAACGCGGACGGTCAGGGGGTTTAAATAGGGCCACCGGCAGAGCTCGCATGCAAGGAAAGCCGAGGGAGGGACTTAACTCGCCGGCGAGGGCTCGGCCATGCACGCACAGCATGATCCCGGGGCGTAATCGTGAGGATTAACGAGGGGAAACGGTTGGCCGGGCGTGGGGGACCGTTTAATGGTGACAGATTAAAGAGGGTGGCCAACGAGGTGGATCCGAGGCGGGGGTCGTCGGCCGGCGTGATTTGGGGGCGGTGGCGGGAGGTAGATGATGGGTCCGACAGGTGGGCCAAGGCGGTCAGCGGGCGCGAGTGCACGAGGGCGGTGGCTGACGGGTGGGGTCGGACTCGGTCGCGAGAGGGGGTCGGTTGACGCCGACAGGTGGGCCAAGGCAGTTGGGTGCGCGGGCGGGGAGAGAGGGGGTCTCTGATGGCTGGGGTCCGGATGTCAGTCCGAGGCGCGCGGGGGTAACGTGTTGGGCCGGCCAGGAGAGAGAGAAAGGGAGGGGGAGGGGGCCGTTACTGTTTAAAAGGTTTTCTGATTAAAATTAATTGCAGAAAATGGATTAAAATATTTGGGCTACTTCCAAGGTTGATAAAAATTTGTAAAAATTCTCAAAAATATATCTTGGCCTTGGGATCATATACAAAATTTTCTAGCCCTAGGTTTGGTCATCTCATGTATGTTCTAGTTCAAAAAGGGTAAGGAGGGCATTAAAGGTATTTCCAAAATAATGAATTCCAGGAAATTGGATTAACTAATATTTTTATTTCTTTGAAAATTTGGGGTGTTACAGATACTACTCTACATGAGACTTTAGCCAATACAGATTACTCTTGCTAGACATGACTACTAATATAAAAATAGTCATGCTACACGAGCCGGCTTTACAGACACTGGTACAAAACGTCCTCTAGACATGCTAACAAAATCGTAATCCGAAATATCTCTACCTGACAGACACTCTACCTTGTTGTGAATGGCGTCAACTGACACATCGGCCAGTGCCACTTGGGCCGAAGTGTATGCGGGTATGACTTCTACTTCATCACCATCCCACTACATTAGGCACTAGTGTAGGGGTAGAAGGAATGCAGCAATTTGCGTGAATCTAGTCACGCCCAAGCAGTATGATGTAGTTACCTTGTACATCGATGACGAAAAATGCTATCGGTAGCGTCTTGTTGCCCACGGTCAACTCCATGGAGAGCACGCCCTTGGCCTCAGAACTGTCGCCGTTGAAGCCGTTGAGCATCAAGTTGGTCTTCTTCAGATCATCCTCATCCCTGCAAAGTTTCTTCAACAGCGAGTAAGGCATTAGGTTAACAGTAGCGCCGCCGTCAATAAGCATCCGGAAAATCAGCTTTCCATCAATGTGACCTCTCATGTAGAGAGGCTTCAGATGGCGAGCTGAGTCCCCGAGATTCACAAAAATAGCATTGTGCGGGCCGAGGTTCAGCTGAGCAACCTCGGCCTCATCCTACAGCAGGGAAAACTTGGCGGGTAGCATGACGATGTTGATGTCCATTGCCTGGGGTGCAGGTCCCTCGAAGACAGGCGAGTAGTCATCATCGAGCATGTCATCGTCGTCGTCACTCGGACTAGGAGCTGGGTTGGTCGTCTCAACCGGCTTTACCCTCCATACCTGTCTTGTAGTTGGTCGAGGGCGGATTTCTTCAAAAATAGCATCGCGCTCGTCCTCGGCTTTCTTCTCGCGCATCTCTTGTGCCCGTAGTTGTTGCAGATGTCTCTTTTGTGATTTGTACATGCCTGGAAGTGCCCAAGATGGTTGTGGCTTGGTGGCAGGTGCTACTGCCTAGTTTCTGTCGACTTTAGCCGAAGTGGTATTGCCCACATCGGCCTCGTGCACTCTGTATTTGGAGGGGCCTTCGCTGCGGACTCTGGCAGTCGGACCAGCCTCGTTCGGCCGATCGGACCAAGCTCCAGCGCGGGCTTCGGCCGAAGCAGGGGACTTACCTCCGTTAGACTTCGGCGATAAAGCCTTTGGGATTAGGACTTCCTGCAACCCTATTCTGACTATGATAGCTTAGAACTCCCTGTCTTCGGCCTCTTCACGCCTGTATCTTTCGACTTCGCTGTGCATGGGCCGATTCAAAGGTACCACGGATAGTCTGTGGATGATGCCTCCCTCCGCTGCGTCTGTTTGTCCCAGCCATTCATAATTGTAACACCCCAAGAATTAAAAAGAAATAAAAGAAAAGAAATATATTAATAAAGGAATTTCTGGATTTTATTATTAAAGAAAAACCCTTAAAGAGCCCTATGTAAAATCAAACAGAGACAAATATTCAAAATTTGGACTTGGAAAATTTATGGAATAAACTAGAGGCCAAAACATAATTTCAGGAATTTTTACAAATTTTTATCAACAGTGATTGAACCCTTAATCGAATATATGAATTACTGCAATTATTTTAAATCAGAAAACGTTTATAAATCTAAATGGGCCTCAACCCTCAAAGTCTCCGAGCCCAGCCCAGTCCAAATCACCAGTCACTGACGAGTGGAACCCATCTGTGGGCACCAACCCCCGCCTCTCTCTCCCAGCCTCGGCCCCACACGGCAGCCACCCACGCCCGCTTTCGCCCTCTGACCAACGTGGCCCACCTGTCGGCACTATTGGCTTTGCGCTCGGCCACTGACAGGTGGGGGCCACTTGTCGGATCCATCGTCTCCGATGGAAGGGGATCGCCCCCTTTCCTTCCGGCGACTCCCTTTCCAATTTCTCGCCGCCGGCCGCCCGCGTTCGCCCGGATTGACCCCAGATCACTTTCCCCGAACACCGCCGCCCCCTTTCCATCTATATCCGACGCGTATTCACGTGTATGGAAGGTTATCCGAGGAATTGGAGACCTCGCCGGAGAATGGAAGAAACCCTTCGGGTTTCCTCCATTTCCCTTGCCAAAACCACCGCCGGCGACCCCTATTTAAACGCCTCGGCTCACCGCACTCCGCCCACACCCCTAACGCCCTAGCCGAAGCAATCCCGAGCATCCTGCTCCATTCTTCGGTTTCACCTCCTGCTCCACCTCCGGCCGCCGGTCACCGCCGCCTCGGACCCCCTCCATCCTAGCCGTCGCCACCGTCGTGATCGCCAGAGCCCACCCGTCCTCGGCCACCCCTCGGATGGCCGTAGGATCCGCCGGAACGCCGTTGCCGTCGAGCACCCGAGAAGGCCTCCGTCGTCTACCCCACCGCTGGTCACCGTCCGTTGATCATCGTCGCCGCCGAAGGTATGGACGAGACCGCCATAACCTCCTCTATCCATTTTCGCCGAGAACTAGGCCCGTAGGCGTTCGCCGGTGCCGTCACCACCACAACCGAGCCCCGCCGTCGCCGGAGATGAAGGGTGTGAGGTCCCTTACGCGCGTGCCATGCCGGATTAAATCCTGGCCGCATGATCGCGATCGGAGCGCACAGATTAAGCCATAGATCTGGTCAAAGGGGTACGGGGCGATCACAGCCGTCGATCGCCACTTAAACCCTCAGAGCGATCTCGTGTGTCCACGTCATACTAGTTCGCACGATTTAATCTGGACCATCTATTTTCATTTAACCTCTCCCGCCTCGCGCCTGGTCGCCAGATCCAGATCCAACGGCTCTGGATTAACCGGTCCACGCGCACAGTACAGCGGTCCACCATGAGCCTGGCTCACCGTGGACCAAAGTCCATTTTCCAGTTTAAATAAAATTCCAGAAATTGATTTAAACTTTGAAAATCCATAACTTGCTCATTTTAACTCCAAATTTCACCATTCCAATTTCATTAAATTCAGTATTTTATTCTCCACACATTAATGCCATAAAAACATTATGTTACTTTGGCCCAAAATAATCTTAGCAATTAAATGAATAAAAACCCCTTAGGGTTAAAATTATTAATTCAGAAAATAAATTAGGAAAAACCTTAAAAGATAAGTTTTACTGTTTTTCACCAAACTTCAGAATATTAAAACATTATTTCACATAATAAAACCCATAACATGTATGTTTATTATTTGGTGGATTTTTATCTGTTTATTGAATGTATTGTTTATTTTTCCGTATCGAGAAGACTACGAGTTCGTCGAGGAGCCGGAGTTCTACCCTGAGGTTCCTCCATCACCATTTGCTGAGCAAGGCAAGTCATCGACCACTCCTGTGGAAATAGTTGATCATCTTTGAGCCCATGTTTTAATAAATTATCGCTATAACTCATAGGATAATATTGCATTAGTCCAATATCAAGCCCTACACTTATAATTATTAGATCCCCGTCCTTGTGTGCAAACCCAAGCCATGCTTATTGAGCCTTAACTCCTTGTCACTTTACTATAAAATTATTAGCTAGTGCCCAATGTACCGGCACAACTACTATAGGATAAAAAGAATGAGTCATAGATAGCTGGATTCTGTTATATGAATTTCCCCGTTATTCTCGTCTCTGGACTCTGTTGGAGTTGGCTATGTTATAAGTATGGTGGGTTCTGGGTGCAAGCTCGGGCATTGGTTGGTCGCACCCAGGGCACTATAAGGACCGGTCTGCGGGATCTGTTGCAAAGCACTTCCGTACCAACCACAAGTCTAATGGGTAAGTCCTAACTGAAAGTATGGAACAATCTGACTCGATGCACCATAGTGGAGGGGGCAAGGGGCAACCTGCGGGTGACTTGTACCAACGAGGCTCAAGGGGGGGTATGGTGGGGCTCCGATGCGTCGAGACACCATATGAAACCTATAAGAGGGTGCTGTTGAGTCGAGGCGAACCATATGGAAGGTTTTGGCACTGAGTTCCCGTGGAATGGGTCATCACGTTACACTTTGGTGTAAGTGGTGAGTGTGTGCCTTGTGGGTACAGTGGTACATCTCTGATCAGAGTAATTTAATCTTTTCGAAAAGCCGAGCCCACGGTGAAGGGTGGGTTGTGTGACTACTCGCAGTTAGTTTACTATTGTTTGAATGGTTGAGTTATTCATGGCATGTAAGGACTGTTGAGCGAGGTGGGGTTGACTGTACCCCTCGAGTTAGAAGATGATCATGCATACACATGTTTACGTTTCAGTAATAATAAATTGTTCACATTTAATTGCTTTACAAATTATGCTCTTCCACAAAAATTAGCCACTATCCCCCTTGTTATTACCTTGCATTATATTTGCATTCGGTGGCTTGCTGAGTACGTTTGTACTCACCCCCGTTGACTTACACCACTAGAGCCCGTCTACTACGAGAAGGATGAAGGTCTGGAGTAGCGACCTAGTCAAGGCGAGACTGGAAGGAGGCGTTCATCTAGGACCCCTTTATTTTATTAGTTTCTCTTCACCTTTATTCACTTTTGTACTAATGTGGTCTACGAACCGTGAATGATTTCTCGTTTTGTACGTGGTCGCATGATGAACGTCTTGTTTTATTGATTTTCTATGGAATTTCAATAAAAGTCCTGATTTATTAAATCGGGGCGTGACAAGATGGTATCAGAGCCGACTTGACTGCAGGAAGCCAAACAGACATGACCTTAGGACTTATATTTACCATATTTTCTTACAAAATTACTTATCCTCTCATCTTCCGAGATTTTCACAAAAGCTTTCTCTCTTTTGTAGATGCCGGTCCATACCATGAGCGGGACTCTTCGTGACGAGGCTGGATTCATCTGCGAGCTGCGCATGCTGGTCGGTTTCCTCGGATTTGAGCACGAGCTGATGTTTCATGGAGTCTTCCCCGATGAGGAAGAGAGCTACTATGAGGTCACCGTCGTCGTCCAGCCCTCTCCTCAGACAGCCCACACCTATCGAGGTGGAGGACATACCTTCTTGGTAGCCAGCCAGCGCACCGCCCTCCAGGCCCTTACTGAACTCTGGATGATCTACGACAGTGAGCTCTACGATACGGATTATCGCTTTGTGCCACTTCGCACTCCAGGGAGTCCCCACAGCGTATACGTCAGCACGCTCTCCCAGCGCCATTCTACGATTGGACACACCGTACGTTTGTTGGAGGCAATGGATGATCTCCACTACGAGGCACTGCAGGATGCCAACAGATAGCGCGACATGATCGATTTTTACCGACACTCTTCCAAGGATCTAAACCGCGAGAACGGAGATCTTCGACGCTGCATCCAGCAGGGACACCAAATGGCCGCCAAGGCAGAGGAGTTACGGCGCCAGAATGAGATCCTACGGCAGCGCGTCGCCAACAATCCTCATCTCCGCCATCAGATTGAGGAGTTGAAGAAGGATATTGAGGAGATCGCACCCCTTCCGCCCCGCAAGCGGAAATCGCTTCGGATCCCCATCGTGAGGCCCAAGAGGATTTCCCGCAGTGCACCACCCGTCGGACCCTCTAGCTCCACCACCCCTACTGTTTCCGTCGAGCCTGTGGTCGAGTCATCCCCTGAGCTTCCTTAGACGTAGTTTTTACGATTGATTGTTTTCTTTTACTTGTTTGTATTGCCATTCATGTCAAATATAAGGCATGAGTGAAGAATTAAATAAAAGACAATAAATGTAACCGCAAGAACGACATTTTGGGAATAAAGCTTAATAATTTCCTCTGAGAAAATGTTATCTACTTTGGAAACTTCAGGATGACTAACACTCAAGGCTCTGACGCTCCCCAGAATGGAGGGGAGAACGGTAACTTGCCCTAGTGGGGAGCGACCGAACAAAGGCAGGCCCCGGTCGCCAACCACCCCACTCTTGCTGAGATGATGGCCACTCAGAACCAGCTGGTCGCTGCCCTATTGAACCAGATGCAGCAACAGTAGCAGCAGATGCAAGAGCAGCAGGCTCAGTTCTTCCGCCTTCACCTTTAGCCCGAGCTGCCCCGCCCCGCCACTCCAGCTCCCGTTCCCGCCTCTCAGCTCTCAGAGTTCCTCCGAGTCCGCCCTCCTACCTTTTCGAGCACTACCAACCCCATGGAGGCTGGGGATTGGTTGAGAACCATCGGGAAGAAGCTCGACCTCTTGACCTGCACTGAGCAGGAGAGGGTGGCTTTTGCCGCCCACCAGCTCTAGGGTCCCGCCGTAGAATGGTGGGACAACCTGCGTGAGACTCTGCCCGAGGGACATGTCCACACTTGGGCCGAGTTCTCTGCCACCTTCCGCGCGGCCCACGTCCCAGATGGCATCATTGCCCAGAAACAACAAGAGTTTAGGGACTTGCAGCAGGGAAGCAGGTCCGTAACTGAGTACCTGCACGAGTTCAACCGATTGGCCCGGTACGCACCTGAGGAGGTCCGTACCGATGCGGCCAGGCAAGCAAAGTTCCTCCGGGGACTGAAGGATGAGTTGTCTCTTCAACTCATCTCTGGAGATTATGCCAGCTTCCAAAAGTTGGTTAATAAAGCTATCATTCAGGAGACCCAGCAGAACAAGGTCAACCTGAAGAAGAAAAGGATGATTGCCTTCAGGCAGAACCAGGGCATGGCCTAGAGGCCTCGCTTCACCCCTCCTCCATCAGCGCCACAATACCACCCTCGCCCAGTGTATCGTCCGGCGCCACCCGCCACCAACGCCAGAGCCGGACAGCCTAGCCCCGCTCCCACCACACCAGCCGCACCACCCGCCCCGGTGAAGAAGACGGAGATTCTGCGTGACAAGCACGGCAAGCCCGTGGTATGCTTCAACTGCCGCTAGGAGGGGCATTACTCCCACCAGTGCCCCCATCCTAAGCGCGCTCAAGGAGTTGCAGCGAACCCCGCCATTCGCGCCCGTGTCAACCACGTCACTGCTGAAGAAGCCCAGGCCGCACCAGAGATTGTCATGGGTAAGTTCATAGTATACTCAGTCCTTGCAGTCGTTTTATTTGATACTGGATCTACGCATTCCTTTATATCAACGTCTTTTGTGGAAAAGAATGATCTAGACATAAGCGAACTGCCAAGACCCGTATTAATAGCCACCCCTGGCAAACAAACTCTCGCCCATTCCTATAGTCCAAGGGTATGGGTAGATATCCAAGGCACAATATTTTGGGCCGACCCCATCCTAATAGAATGCCAAGGATTGGATCTCATTCTAGGAATGGATTGGCTCAATAAACACCAAGGAGTAATAAGATGTGCCCGGAGACAAGTAACTGTGACCAGTGAAGAAGGGACTGCCGTCACATTTCAGATGCCAAGCTTAAGGTTCGGAAAACCAAGACTGCACCAGATTACCTTGGAAGATATACCAGTGGTCTGCGAGTACCCGGACGTATTTCCGGAGGATTTACCGGGGATGCCACCCAAGAGGGACATCGAGTTCCGGATTGATTTGGTGCCCTGGACCACCCCCATTTACAAGTGACCATACCGGATGGCCGCCAATGAGTTATCTGAGATGAAGAAGTAGTTGGAGGACCTTGAGAAGAAAGGCTATATCAGACCCAGCACATCTCTGTGGGGTGCCCCCGTCATCTTCGTTGAGAAGAAAGAAGACAAGGCTAAGCGTATGTGTGTGGATTACCGCGCTTTGAATGAAGTAACCATCAAGAACAAGTACCCGTTACCCAGGATCGATGATCTTTTGACCAGCTGAAAGGAGCTACGGTATTTTCTAAGATCGACCTGTGGTCCGGATATCATCAGCTAAGGATTCGAGAAGAGGATATACCCAAGACGGCTTTTACCACCCGTTATGGATTATATGAGTGTACTGTTATGTCCTTTGGATTGACCAACGCCTCTGCTTTCTTTATGAATATGATGAATAAGGTGTTCATGGAATATTTGGACAAATTCATCGTGGTCTTTATAGACGACATCCTAATTTATTCCAAGGATCAGAAAGAGCACGAGACTCACCTCCGGTTAACCTTAGGAAAGCTAAGGGAACACCAGTTGTATGCCAAGTACAGCAAGTGTAAATTTTGGACGGCAGATGTAAAGTTCCTTGGACACATCATCTCTGCGCAAGGCATCACAGTAGACCCTGCCACCGTAGGAGCAGTTACGGATTGGCTGCCACCCACGAATGTATCTGAGATACGAAGTTTTCTGGGTTTGGCCGGGTATTATCGGAGGTTTATCGAGAATTTTTCAAGATCGCCAAGCCTATGACCAAGTTATTGCAGAAGGGAGAACAGTTTGAATGGACTCCCGAATGCGAGGAAAGTTTCCACACCCTCAAGACCCGGTTGGTGTCTGCACCCATACTGACCCTACCAGATATCAGGAAGGACTTCCATGTTTATTGCGACGCATCTCGCCAAGGATTGGGATGTGTTCTCATGCAAGACGGAAAGGTTATTTCATACGCCTCTCGTCAGTTGAGACCCAATGAGTTAAACTACCCAACCCATGACTTAGAATTGGCCGCTGTTGTTCACGCCCTTAAGATATGGAGGAATTATTTGGTCGGAAATCGCTGCGAAATCTTTACGGATCATAAGAGTTTGAAGTACATCTTCACGCAGCCAGACCTCAATCTGAGGCAAAGACGATAGTTGGAATTAATAAAGGACTACGACTTAGGTATCCACTACCACCCCGGAAAAGCAAATGTGGTAGCTGATGCATTAAGTCGTAAGGGATATTGCACCGCCATCGTGATTCAGGAGCACGCGCCCTTGCTTTATAAGGAATTGGAAAGGTTGAATCTCGGGTTAACCACCAGAGCGTATCTAGCCACCTTGGAGACCCAACCAGTCCTATTTGAGAAGATCCGTGAGGCTCAGCTAGAAGACCCAGATATAGCAGCCATAAAGAAGAACATGAGGCAAGGTAAAGCCCTAGGATTTTCCGAAGACGAGAATGGCACCGTATGGTTTGGAACCCGGATATGTGTGCCGGATAAACCGGAGATAAAGACCCTTATCCTAAGGGAAGCCCATGATACTTTATACTCCATCCATCCCGGAAGTACCAAGATGTACCAGGACCTGAAGGAACGCTATTGGTGGGTTAGCATGAAGAAAGAGATTGCTCAGTTCGTCGCAGAATTTGACACCTGCAGACGAGTAAAGGCAGAACATCAGAGACCTGCAGGACTGTTACAGCCACTTAAAGTGCCTGAATGGAAATGGGAAGAGATCGGAATGGACTTCATCACTGGACTCCCAAAGACCCAACTTGGGTATGATTCTATTTGGGTAATCATCGACCGGCTCACGAAAGTAGCACACTTCATAGCCGTTAAGACAACCTTCAGTGGCCCTAAACTCGCAGAGTTGTACATGGCCCGCATTGTGTGTCTTCATGGAGTGCCCAAGAAGATAGTATCCGACAGAGGAAGTCAGTTTACCTCTCGTTTCTGGAAGAACCTTCAAGAAGAGATGGGCACGAGACTGAACTTCAGTACTGCTTACCACCCTCAGACAGATGGACAAACTGAAAGGGTGAACCAGATATTGGAAGATATGCTACGGGCATGCGTCTTGGATTTTGGAGCAACTTGGGACAAGAGTTTACCGTACGCTGAGTTTTCGTACAACAACAATTATCAGGCCAGCCTTCAGATGTCCCCGTTCGAAGCCCTGTATGGACGAAAGTGTAGGACGCCCCTACTTTGGGACCAAGCCGGTGAATCCCAAGTATTTGGAACAGATATCCTTCGAGAAGCTGAAGAGAAGGTACGGATTATCAGAGACCGGCTCAAGACAGCCCAATCTCGCCAAAAGAGCTATGCAGACAATCGTCGTCGAGATTTAGCCTTTGAAGAGGGAGACCATGTCTACCTCCGTGTCACACCCCTCCATGGCACTCAACGGTTTAACATGAGAGGAAAGTTGGCCCCTCGATATGTTGGACCGTTTCCCATTATTCGATGCCAAGGCGAAGTTGCCTATCAGTTGGAACTACCACCCTCATTGACCGGAGTGCATGATGTGTTTCATGTGTCTCAACTAAAGAAGTGCCTTCGCGTCCCGACAGAGCAAGTGGACCTGCAACAGTTGGATGTTTAGGAAGATTTGACCTACGTGGAAAAGCCCGTCAAGATATTGGAAGTCAAAGAAAGGACCACCAGAAGTCGCGTCATCCGCTTCTGTAAAGTTCAGTGGAGCAATCATCCTGTAGAGGAAGCTACCTGGGAAAAAGAGGAGGAACTCAAGGCACAGCATCCTGAGCTATTCGAGGATTGATCCAAATCTCGAGGACGAGATTCTCTGTAAGGGGGATAGGATTGTAACACCCCAAGAATTAAAAAGAAATAAAATAAAAGAAATATATTAATAAAGGAATTTCTGGATTTTATTATTAAAGAAAACCCTTAAAGAGCCCTATGTAAAATCAAACAGAGAAAAATATTCAAAATTTGGACTTGGAAAATTTATGGAATAAACTAGAGGCCAAAACATAATTTTAGGAATTTTTACAAATTTTTATCAACAGTGATTCAACCCTTAATCAAATATATGAATTACTGCAATTATTTTAAATCAGAAAACGTTTATAAATCTAAATGAGCCTCAACCCTCAAAGTCTCCGAGCCCAGCCCAGTCCAAATCACCAGCCACTGACGAGTGGGACCCATCTGTCGGCACCGACCCCCGCCTCTCTCTCCCAGCCGCGCCCCTCCTCGGCCCCAGACGGCAGCCACCCACGCCCGCTTTCACCCTCTGACCAGCGTGGCCCGCCTGTCGGCGCTGTTGGCTTTGCGCTCGGCCACTGACAGGTGGGGGCCAACTGTCGGATCCATCATCTCTGATGGAAGGGGATCACCCCCTTTCCTTCCGGCGACTCCCTTTCCAATTTCTCGCCGCCGGCCGCCCGCGTTTGCCCGGATTGACCCCGGATCACTTTCCCCGAACACCACCGCCCCCTTTCCATCTATATCCGACGCGTATTCACGCGTATGGAAGGTTATCCGAGGAATTGGAAACCTCGCCGGAGAATTGAAGAAACCCTTCGGGTTTCCTCCATTTCCCTTGCCAAAACCACCGCCGATGACCCCTATTTAAACCCCTCGACTCACCGCACTCCGCCCACACCCCTAACGCCCTAGCCGAAGCAATCCCGAGCGTCCTGCTCCATTCTTCGGTTTCACCTCCTACTCCACCTCCGGCCGCTGGTCACCACCGCCTCAGACCCCCTCCTTCCTAGCCGTCACCACCGTCGTGATCGCTAGAGCCCACCCGTCCTCGGCCACCCCTCGGTTGGCCGTAGGATCCGCCGGAACGTCGTCGCCGTCGAGCACCCGAGAAGGCCTCCGCTGTCTACCCCACTGCCGGTCACCATCCATTGATCATCGTCACCGCCGAAGGTAGGGACGAGACCGCCATAACCTCCTCTATCCATTTTCGCCGAGAACTAGGCCTGTAGGCGTTCGCCGGTGCCATCGCCACCACAACCGAGCCCCGCCATCACCGGAGACGAAGGGTGCGAGGTCCCTTACGTGCGTGTCGTGCCGGATTAAATCCTGCACGCACGATCGCGATCGGAGCGCACAGATTAAATCCCTCCATAGATCTGGTCAAAGGGGTACGGGGCGATCACAGCCGTCGATCGCCACTTAAACCCTCTGAGCGATCTCGTGCGTCCATGTCATACCGGTTCGCACGATTTAATCTGGACCGTCCATTTTCATTTAACCTCTCCCGCCTCGCGCCTGGCCGCCAGATCTAGATCCAATGGTTCTGGATTAACCGGTCCACGCGCATAGTACAGCGGTCCACCATGAGCCTGGCTCACCATGGACCAGAGTCCATTTTCCAGTTTAAATAAAATTCCAGAAATTGATTTAAACTTTGAAAATTCATAACTTGCTCATTTTAACTCCAAATTTTACCATTCCAATTTCATTAAATTCAGTATTTTATTCTCCACACATTAATGCCATAAAAACAGTATGTTACTTTGGCCCAAAATAATCTTAGCAATTAAATGAATAAAAACCCCTTAGGGTTAAAATTATTAATTCAGAAAATAAATTAGGAAAAACCTTAAAAGATAAGTTTTACTGTTTTGCACCAAACTTCAGAATATTAAAACATTATTTCACATAATAAAACCCATAACATGTATGTTTATTATTTGGTGGATTTTTATGTGTTTATTGAATGTATTGTTTATTTTTCCGTATCGAGAAGACTACGAGTTCGTCGAGGAGCCGGAGTTCTACTCTGAGGTTCCTCCATCACCATTTGCTGAGCAAGGTAAGTCATCGACCACTCCTGTGGAAATAGTTGATCATCTTTGAGCCCATGTTTTAATAAATTATCGCTATAACTCATAGGATAATATTGCATTAGTCCAATATCAAGCCCTGCACTTATAATTATTAGATCCCCGTCCTTGTGTGCAAACCCAAGCCATGCTTATTGAGCCTTAACTCCTTGTCACTTTACTATAAAATTATTAGCTAGTGCCCAATGTACCGGCACAACTGCTATAGGATAAAAAGAATGAGTCATAGATAGTTGGATTCTGTTATATGAATTTCCCCGTTATTCTCGTCTCTGGACTCTGTTGGAGTTGGCTATGTTATAAGTATGGTGGGTTCCGGGTGCAAGCTCGGACATTGGTTGGTCGCACCCAGGGCACTATAAGGACCGGTCTGTGGGATCTATTGCAAAGCACTTCCGTACCAACCACAAGTCTAATGGGTAAGTCCTAACTGAAAGTATGGAACAATCCGACTCGATGCACCATAGTGGAGGGGGCAAGGGGCAACCTGCGGGTGACTTGTACCGACGAGGCTCAAGGGGGGTATGGTGGGGCTCTGATGCGTTGGGACACCATATGAAACCTATAAGAGGGTGCTGTTGAGTCGAGGCGAACCATATGGAAGGTTTTGGCATGAGTTCCCATGGAATGGGTCATCACGTTACACTTTGGTGTAAGTGGTGAGTGCGTGCCTTGTGGGTACAGTGGTACATCTCTTATTAGAGTAATTTAATCTTTTCGAAAAGCCGAGCCCACGGTCAAGGGCGGGTTGTGTGACTACTCGCAGTTAGTTTACTATTGTTTGAATGGTTGAGTTATTCATGGCATGTAAGGACTGTTGAGCGAGGTGGGGCTGACTGTACCCCTCGAGTTAGAAGATGATGATGCATACACATGTTTACGTTTCAGTGATAATAAATTGTTCACATTTAATTGCTTTACAAATTATGCTCTTCCGCAAAAATTAGCCACTATCCCCCTTGTTATTACCTTGCATTATATTTGCATTCGGTGGCTTGCTGAGTACGTTTGTACTCACCCCCGTTGACTTACACCACCAGAGCCCGTCTACTACGAGAAGGATGAAGGTCTGGAGTAGCGACCCAGTCAAGGCGAGACTGGAAGGAGGCGTTCATCTAGGACCCCTTTATTTTATTAGTTTCTCTTCACCTTTATTCACTTTTGTACTAATGCGGTCTACGAACCGTGAATGATTGCTCGTTTTGTACGTGGTCGCATGATGAACGTCTTGTTTTATTGATTTTCTATGGAATTTCAATAAAAGTCCTGATTTATTAAATCGGGGCGTGACAATAATACTCCAAAGGAAAACAAGGCATAGCATTAGGTTGCAGAGGGTACTCCAGCTGTGATACATACGGAGCCCATGGAGTTCCCGCCCAGCTATATGGTGGAGGCATCGGCGGCTCCAGTGGCCTCTCCCACTGTGAGCCAAACCCGTTACCTGGAGGGGGGGTTCGGCAGAGTCGATGGTGTCTCAGACCATATCAGCGAGGGGTCCTGCCAGGTCGGAGGTATGTTCGACCAGTGCGGGCCGAAGTCTCCTATTAAAGGACTCATCCAGAGTGGTGCGGGGTTCGGCCATTGGGGGCCGAAGTTACTATACGAGGAATTTTCCCACTAAGGTCCGAAGCCACTACACGGAGCGTTCGGACATTGTGGTCCGAAGTCGCTATGTGGCGGGTTCGTCCACTGCGGTCCAAAGTCGCCGTGCGGAGGGTTCGGCCACTGCGGTCCAAAGCTACCACGAGGAGGGCTTGGCCACTGCGGTCCGAAGCCACCCTCCGAAAGTCTTGGGCCCTTCGGCTGACTTAGTTTTTTAGCGCGGGGCCTGCTTCCTTGGCTTTTCTTTGATGTTTGTTCAACAACATTTTGTATGTTACCTTCGGCGTCTTGCGAGCCTTAGCCGAAGGGATGCTGATGTTCTATTTCCACACCCCCACTTCGGGGTTCTTGGGTGTGAGTGTGTGTGTGTGTGTGGTTCTCCAACAATTATCACCTTCCCTCTAATTGACTCGGCCTATTCCGGCCGAGTCAGCACCTTCTTCTCACCAAGGTCGATGGCGTTGACAGGGAAATGATCTTTGTCCAGCTTCATCTTCAGATTGTGGTCTATTTTCAATCGTCCTTCTTCTATGGCCGTTTGAACCTGCCGTCGAAAATCATTGCAATCGTTAGTATTATGTGAATGCGAGTCATGCCACACAGTATGGATGTTTCTTTAACTCATCAGCAGATGGAATGACTTGGCCTTTAGGCAACCTGAGAAGCTGGTTCTTTAGGAGAAAATCAAATATTTTATCACACTTAGTTATATCAAACGAGTACTTGACCTCACTAGGCCGATTCTTTGTGGGAGACGGTCGTAACTCGGAGGACGTGATGGGTTTGCTCTTAGCGTTCCAAACCCATTCGGTCGTGTACATGTCGGCCGAATCCTCTTCTTCTGACTCCTCCTCATCGGAGTGTTCATGATGTGGATTTCAGCCCTAGGTTTGTTAAACGTCTTAATAAACTTTTTATCTTTGGCTCGGCCTTCCTAGACCAGAGCCTACTGTAAAACTTGGCTAACTTCTAAGAAATTCTGGTTGTCTAATCTTTCTTTAATCTCGGAACACAACCCATTAAAAGCTAGTTCTGTCAAGTCCCTTTCTGAAATGTTAAGGCTGAAATAGCGGTTTCTAGTATCCCTAAAACGCTTTATGTACTCAGAGGCATTCTCGTTAGATTTCTGCCTAACCGATGTCAAGTGTGAAAGCCTAAGTTCTGTCTCACCCGTGTAAAAGTAATCATGGAATTTTCGTTCTAAATCATCCCACGTATGAACGGAGTTCGGCGGGAGCGCCGAAAACCAACTGAAAGCGGTGACGGACAGCGAGAGAGAAAATAGTCTAATTTTTAGAGCGTCTATCGTGCTAGCTTCTCCACACTGTGCTAAAAATTGACTAACATGTTCTAGCATGGTTTTGCTACCCTTGCCATCAAACTTAGTGAATTCAGGGATTCTATAGCCGTGCGGGTAGGGTACTGTATCAAAATGATAGGGATATGGCTTCCGGTAAACCCTAACTCGACCCTTAGGCACGAAACCGACGCACTCCCTAAATAGTGTGTAGATCCGCTCCTCTAGGTCATCCTGACCTGCTGCCTACGCACGTCTCTCATGCGGGGGCACGACACACGGCGGGATATCAGCGTGTCGGCCATGGGCCTCTTCTCTATGTGCTAGTTGTACGATGTGCTCGAGCCCAGGTGCCTGTGCATGTGGTGCGGGCAGCGTGGGCAGGGCTGGTATCGACGCAGGTGGTGGTGCATGGTACGCGGTGCTAGTTTGGCCGTAAGCATAATGACTAGTCTCGGCCATGGGTGTTGAGGCCGGAGACGTAACGGTCTTGCCAGTGCTACCGTCAGTTCTGCTGTACACATGATTTATCGGAGGTGCACGAGCAATAGGGACTGGTGGTATGGCCTCAGTAAAGCCGAACCTTCTAAGAGTTTCCTCTACTTGGGAGCTAACTATCGAATCTAAGCGGTTGGCTAGCGAAGCGCTAACGGCTTGATCTACTGATGTGGCTATTTTTTGCTCAATCTCTAAAGAAAATAAATGAGGCGATACAGGTGTTACTTGGATCCGAGCAAGGTCGCGGCGATGATGTCGCGCTTGATGAAGCCTGTGCGTGTCTTGACGTAGCCCCCAAGCATCATGTCTTGGAGCACCTTCACCTTTTCCTCGATTTCTGCTCGGTCTTCTAAGGGAATATCTTCAAGAGTAGGTGTTAGAATGTTGCGGTTGTCGATATCCGCGCCTCCTATGGTGTCCATCGGTGGTATAGACGTAGTAGTCGCTGTAGATGTACCGATAGCCGATGCAGACATACCCATCATATTGGCGTAGCTTTTCCCCAGTGGAGTCGCCAAAAAGTGTGTTAACACGAAAACGTGCCCCCACACTTGGGTCAGTTCGACGATCCAAAAGTGTGCGGATACTTGGGGACAAGCCTAAGCATAACACAACACCGACGTCGCATTCCGACTACCCTTAGCCGTGGTAAGGAGGGTGGAGTCGCTAGGTAATCAGATCATACAGAAATAATCCAATTAGCCAAAAGAAATATATTAAACAAAATAAATTAGCAAACCGGTCGGAGCCTGTATGCTTCAGAGTATGGTGCGATGGGGGCCGCCAAAGTGTACCTTCGGCGTCTGGTGCGAAGTGTCCCGCCGAAGAGTGCCTTCGGCGTTCGGACTGATCTGGCCAAAGATGAACTCTGAACGGATCTGGACGCGACAATCACCTCTGAATAGCGGGGTTCGACGCGAAGTCTCCGACACAGTAAGATACAAAATAATGACTCAAACGCAACGCGCGAGCGTGACTTCGTCCGGAGGAGAGTACGAGCATGGCGAAGCCTGCCATGACGAAGTATGTTGGTGCAGCGTGCGGTCAAAGCAACATTCTCGCTGAAGGGTGTTATGGCAACCTCCGAAACCGATCTCTCAGCTCCGGACACCTCCGACGAAGTAGCTCCAAACGTGAAAACCTGCAACAGAGTAGATTTGAAGTACCAATTCGGCCTGAGGACCGAATTCTGCTAAGTGTTGCACTAGTAGCAAAGGTAGCAATCTATTACGCAGATTAGCAGATACTTCACAGACGAAGTAACAAGGCGATAGCAATCTATTATGTAGATTAATGGATACTTCACAAGCGAAGTAACATGGATTACCACTGTTCTGAAGTTGCCGTCGGAGGGCTTCCAGGCAAACCCACGAAGAGTATAGAAAAGTAAAGATAAAGTAAATGCGATTCAAAGCTAGGGCTTTGTGGTTGATTTTTGTTGCGGGTCGTCTCTGAACTAGCTTCGCCTCTATATTTATAGGGGCTATACCTCTAATCTAATCTGCTATAATTCGGCTGAATAGAGATAAAAACTTAGCCGGAATCGTGTCCAACTCTATCTCTGCCGAAGTGGGCCTTCAGTCAGGCCCATCGAAGCCTGCTCCTCGGGCCGAAGCTTCGGCGGCGTGGGCCTCTGAAGGCTTCCTGGCCGAAGGCCGTGGGCTAGCTGGAAGCTTTTGGAGCCCATAGCCCAATGGTCCTTCGGCCCTATAGGGCTTCGGTCTGACCCAGGACATGTGTATTTTCGGCCCAATTTACCAAAATTGATATTTTGACAATCTTAAACCATTGATGCCATTTTTTGCTATCAACACACAAACAGTGGGTGGAATTGACAATGTCTCAAGCTCAAGCTTAGTCTGCTCTAGATCAGCACTAATTCTCTCTAACTCGCCCTACTACTCATTGCCCTTCGCTCTCAACTCAGCTAGATCAGATTGGTGGGATGGGCAGTCTCTATACGGCACGACGACTGAGGCATGAGCATCTTTAAGCTCTAATTGAGCGCTTTCAAACTCAGTGGCCAAAGCATCTCTCGCATCTACACTCTCAGTGTACCTGCACTTCAGAGTAGCCAGGTCACACAATAACACCTCGCAGTTAAGGCACTCACTGCTCTCACCCAAGCAAAGGGGAGAAGATAGACTCTTAATCTTTCTATTGGCCATAGCAAGCTCACTCTCAAGCTCATCTATCCTCTTCTTAGCCCCTCTAAGTAGTTTCTCTAGATATTTCAACTCCTAACGGTTCTCTTCAAGTAATTCAATGACTTCACGTTCATGGGAAGATACCTTCTCGTCGTCGTCATCGGAGTTGTTGCAGGATCCCTTATCTTCTTTATCCCCAAGATCCATTGAGCATACGCTCTTGCGGGATCTTCGGCTACGGTGCGAGTGAGTCTTTGGCTTGTCTCCAACAACCATGAAGCAAAGGCCTGCCAGATCATCCTTGTCCTTTCCCTTCTTGATCACAATCTCCTCATCGCTTGAGATTGATGAAGTGGAAGAAGAGGATGATCGCATGGAGTAGCTTCTCTCCATCTCGGCGAAGATGGTCCTGTCTCGCTTCTTGTTCTCGTGCCAGTAATCCTTTAGGGCCTTTCTAAAGAACTCCGTCTTGGGCTTGCCCTTGGTGAAGGAGGAGCTGTCGTGCTTGTTGGAGTCGTAGGAGCCACCGTCGGTGCCATTCTTATGTGTGTTTCGCTTGGGGCAGGCGGAGATGAAATGACATGGATCACCTGTTGGAATGAAAACGGCGACGAGAGGGGGGGTGAATGGGAGCTTTTAAAATTTTAGACTAAAAATAGTCTTCTGTTTTAATTTTGTCTTCTACGGAACAGGCTTCGAACACACCCTTCGAAGTTCTGGTTCGGAGGTATTTAACAGCTCCGAAACCAGGCTTCGCCAGGAGCAAAAGTTCGAAGTCAAGAAGACTTCGCTCCACCCACAACACCAAAAACTCAACTCTGCTAAGTCAGTGTAGGCTCCACACACTGGGTGCCTTCGAGCAGGCTTCGTACTTCAACCTTCGCAAGAGCAGACTTCCCTCTGAGGACTTCGACCAAATACTCAGTGATAGCAACTAGTGCTAGGCTTCGTACTTCGAAGGTCTAAACGCACACTGAACACACTTCGCCGAGGACTTCGACAAGGGAAAAAAATGGGCTTCGATTTAAGCCAAGAACAGTGCTTCGCTAGTAATCAGAGAGGTCTAGCCTCCAGTTTACACAGAGCGAACAGACACTGAAAAACACACACTTCACATGAACATACCTCTCACACACTTCTCCAGAAGAGATCCAGTGCACAAACTCAACCCAGAATAAGATGGTGCACAGAGAAATCAAAACATGCAGTGCAAAGTAGGCATACAAGTTCAAACAATAAATGAATACAAAATCAAAGTTTCATTGCTTGAACAGGGAACACAAAATGAACTCACAGGATGAACACAGAGAAATGGTGGCTAGCATAGGAGTTCTACAATGACTGCTCAAAGTGTTGTTGTGACCTAGGCTAGACTCCACTATTTATAGGCACTATTCAGCCCTATGAATAGACTAATTTACCCCTAGGTTTTACACTATTTTTGTCTTATCAGAATAGGGGGTACAGCTGGTAGTCTACTTTATTTGAGGCTTCTTTTGCCAGCTTCGTAGAGGGGACAACATCAGCTTTTGTAGAGCAGACATGGTCAGCCTTTGCAGTTTTGGAGCCTTCTGAAGCCCCCCTTCGCACGCGAGGGGTGCGGTAGCTTCGGTGAGAAGCTTTGAGCCTGACGGCCTTCGCTTCCCCGAAGTCAGCCTTCGATACAATAACAGTTTTGAGCTGAAGCCGTCAAAGCCCTTGAGCCTTCGCACCAATACCTCCGAAGTGGACCACCACGGCTTCGCAGATTCTCCCAGCTCGAACTACGTCAGTCCATGTACCGACGCCATGCATGGCCGAAGTACCTCAAGTCAGCCTCACTCCAAAGCCCCACCTTCGGAGTACTACCCTTTGAAGTCCCTCCTTCGTCCATGGCCTCCGCATGAATCATTCCATGAGCCCTTCGTCGCAGTGTCTCTCCCCGAGCACACTCCTCGACGAACCTCACCTGGACCATGCCTTCGATGCACCTCGACTTCTAAGACCTTCGTCGGGTATACCTTCGAGGGCCTCCCTCCGGAGCACAGTTCGAATGCCATGCCTCATTGCCGAGGACTTAGTCCACCAAACTTCGAAGTCAGTCCATTCAGAGTACCCTTCGAAGTGCCTCGCCTACGAGGACTTTGTCTCGGAATATCTTCAGCCGGAGTCACACTCCGCACTCTTTGCCTTCGCCTGGTGCACCTTAACCCGAGGACCGACCTCGACCCCACGCAGCCTTCATGACCGAGCTCCCCTCTCGCCTAGCATCAAGCCTCCCGCTTGACCCAGGTTCACTTGCTGCGAACCGTCCGTCGCCTCCGAAGTCACCTGCACACAACAGACAGACAGACAAGTGTATCTAGTACCCCAGAGACCTCTCCGGGTAAGCAACTGTTGTAGCAATTGCGTTAGCTACATCACATGTTTTGTATGTGTGTATACGATGTGTAGAATGAACCTCGAAGGGTTCTCTCAGAGGGAGAAAGGATTTATACTGGTTCGGGCCTCCCCTGGGGGATAATAGCCCTACGTCCAGTTTGTGGTGCATTTGCCATGGTATGCCTCTGTGTGGAGAAGTGAACTCTAGGGTCTCATGGCCCCTAGAGAAGGTGAACTCCAGGGTCTCATGGCCCCTGGAGAGTGTGTCCTGTTACAAGGGCTTGGCCCTGCTTTTATAGGCACGCATGCCAAAGGAAAAGACCGAGATGCCTTCTATGAGCCCTAGGATCATAGGGGCAAAGAGGGGAAAAGGAGCTAGCTACGGTACAAAAGTGCTTTACAGCTTTACAGACGTGTCAGGTAATGTCACATCTTGACCAGCTAAATGACAGACTATGGGCAGAGGGGCCCCTGGTACGACTTCTACACTGTAGCGGGGCTTAAATATCTTCTGGGTTTGGAGTAGGGCCGGAGCTCTTCAGGCAGAGGTTGCAAGGGAGGCTTCGAAGTGCACTCCGAAGTGGGCTTCGAAGTATGCTCCGAACTGGGGCTCCGAATAGGGACTCTGAACCGGGGTCTCGGAACCGGGGCTCCGAACCGGGGCTCCGAACTGGGCCTCCGAACTGAGGCTCTGAACTAGGGCCTCCAAACTAGGGCTCCGAATTGGGGCCTCCGAACTGGGCCTCCGAAATGGGGCTCCATACTGGGGCCTCCGAACTAGGCCTCCAAACTAGGGCCTCCGAACTGGGGCTCCAAACTGGGGCTCCGAACTGGGGCCTCCGAACTGGGGCTCCGAACTAAGGCCTCCGAACTGGGCCTCCGAACTGGGGCCTCCGAACTGGGCCTCCGAACTGGGGCTCCGAACTAGGGCCTCGGAGCCTTGGCTTTGAATCGGCTGGAGAGGGTCTGGAGACTAGCTCTGAGGAGCTCCGAAGGGAGCTCGAAGGCTAATTTTGGGCAGAGTCCGAAGGTTAACTCCGAGCAGGGCTCGAAGGCTAACTCCGAACAAGGCCCGGAGGCTGGCTTCGAAGTTTAGACTGAGACTTAGCTTCTGGTAATCTTTAAGGAATCTTGAGGGCTTCGCTCCGGAGGGCTCTGAGGGGCTTCACTCCAGAGGGCTTTGGCGTGAACCTTGAGGCTTGGAAACAACTTCTTTGGGAAGATACAAGCTTCGACAGTGTTGGGTTCCGGGCCGAAGGCTGTCGGAGGCTGACGTCATTTGGCCCCTGTTCAAGGGAAAGCTATTCCCGCAACAGTAGCCCCTCGCGTGCAGGCCTTCGGGACGAAGGGGTGTGCGCGCCCTTGGGACAAATGACCAAGATTACAACTTCAGCGACAACAGGCCTTCGGAGCTTGGACCGAAGGTGACTTCGAAATTCACAGGTAATAACTGCCTACGTCAGCTGTCAGAATGACCTTGGGGAGATCAACTGGCTCCTCAACGGCTAGAAAATTGACCGTTACCCCGTGCTGGGCCGCTTCGCCTTCGCTGGAGGCCCACCTGCCAGTGGGTTCGGCCCACGAACCGTCGGAATCCTTACCGCCTATAAATAGGGGTTTACCATGTGCGGCTTCGGCACGCTCTCATTTGCTTTCTTCTCAGCGTCTTGCATCCTTCGCTCTCTTCTCCTCCTTGGCTTCGCGTGAAGCACCCCTCGCTAGTGTTAGCCCCTCGCGCCGAAGTCCCACAAAAATGCCGAAGAAGGCAGCTTCGAAGGCCTTGGCCTTGGGCTCGAGCTCTAGCTCCGCCCAACTACAGGCAGCGGCGGCTGCGGCAGTAAAGCCTGCACCGAGGCGTCTGGGGCCGAAGGACCTTCGGACGCCATCCGACAAATTTGAGCAAACGCTGGAGATGAGGTCTTTGATCTCTACAGAGGAGTCTGTCCGGAGGGCCTGCGAGGGAAGGATTGCTGCGAAGATCCAACTCAGAGTGCCAGAGAAGACAGAAGCCATACCAAGACCTCGGGCTGATGAGGTGGTGCTGTTCGAAGCCTTCTTCGAAGGCGGCCTCAGCTGCCAGCATTGGGAATGTTGAGCGAAGTCCTGAGGGCTTACAACCTCGAACTTGCTTAGCTTTCGCCCAACGCCATGGCGAGGCTTGCTGTCTTCGAGTGGGCCATGAGGGCCGAAGGTTGCGAGGGCCGCGCAGATGTCTTCGTCGCCCTTCACGATGCCAACTGCCAGCCGAAGCCAAGGGAGGGCACAGACCGCGTCAAGAGGGCCTTGGCCTTCGGCAGCGCAAACTTCCAGCTTCGGAGGGTGTTCCAAGACACCTTCCCGGCGAGGGCGGTCAACAGCAAATGGTACTCGAAGTGGGATCAAGAGTGGTTCTATGCCTCCGTCGGTGCGAACTCTCCCCTTCTGAGTACCAATGCCCTTATCTCATATCAGCGCGAAGGGGTGGTGAAGACCAGCCCGGACACCCTTCGTTCGAGGATCTCGCTCCTTCGGAGGGTTGCCGCGAAGATGAGCATGAGGGACCTCGCGGAGGAGTTCATCACCCTCCAGCTTAGCCTCCTGGCGCGCTCTTGGCCGGAGGGGCTCTTCCAAGCTTCGGGCCGAGGGGGCCTAAACGAGTTGGCCTTCAAACGCCTCTGTAAGACTTTGAAACCTTTCCACTTTCATACTTTGCAAAAACTTTACTCTGACTTGAACTTTTCTGAAGCCCATCTTGAAGTGAGGACTCCAGAGGAGGCCATCGCGGCGACGGACCATGTTGTTGGGGCTCCGACACTGGAGGAGCAAGCTCAATGGCTAGCTTCGGTGGGGTCCTGGGAGCACTGGAATAGGGTGTGGACCTTGCTTGGCTACGAAGAGGTCCCTGCCCTGCCGGACTTCTCCCACCTCGCGGCTTCGACGGCCGAAGACAAGAGGAAGAGAGGGGATGACGACGAGCCCGAAACTTCAAGGGCTCGGCCGGAGGTCCCCGCGACCGAAGCCTCTACTCCGGAGGAGGTAGCGGCCGCGGACCCGCAAACAGCTGCGGAACCCACAAGTGCTCCGGCTGCCAGGGAGGTAGCGACGACTTCGACAGCAACGGCTTCGGGCGCGAAGGCCGACGTGTCAGCTCCACGACAAAAGGACTGGGGGGCGCTTGTTGACCGCTCTACCTTCGAAGAAATCTCTGACGAAGGTAACTACTTCAAACATTCTTCTCTTGAATATGTAGATTCTGACTTAGACTTTTGCAGAGGAGGATGCCGGCGCGAGGCCCACCGCGGTGAAGCCTGCAGAGGACGACGCCGGCGCGAGGTCCACCCCAGTGAAGCCAGCAGAGGCCTCCAGCAGCAGCAGCAGTAGCAGCAGCAGCTCGGAGTCCGACAGCTCCTCGTCTGAAGAAGACGTAGGCAGCGGTCGCGGCGAAGGGGACCCTCAAAGCGACGAGGACATCGAGGTGGTGGAGCTAAGACCGCCCATGCCGAAGCCTGCGTAGGCGGTTGCGACGGAGGAGATCGTCCGGCCTTTTCGGCCTAAGGGGGCCGTGACGGAGGCGGCCATCAACAACTTCCGCGAGGGCTGCGCAGCTGCGGAGGCAGGGGCCTTGGGGCTCAACTCAGCCGCTCGAACCCCATGGAACTCTTCATCAATGCGAACGAAGCTCTTATCCAGGTGAGCGAAGCCTGACGCAGCCTTCGAGTTATTCTTTAGTCCTCGATCAACACTTATGATTTCTTGAATTCTTGCAGGCCTTCACGCTGAATGCAGCAGCTTCGACTTCTGCGGACAGGCGGATGACGCGCTTGGCAGAGGAGAAGGAGGCCCTTCGACGTGAAGTCTCAGTGGAAGCCAAGAAGCGAAGGCGGGCCAAGGCTTCAGCCGATGCGGTGAGGGGTGAGGCCGGGACGGCGAGGGCAGAGGAAGAGGCGGTGAAGGTCGAGGTTAGCAAGGCTAAGGAAGCCTTGGCCTCGGAGATGGATAGGCTCCGCGCGGAGCTCAAAGCTGCAAAGGACGCCGAAGCCCGACAGGCGAAGGAGAACTCCGAACTCCGCCAATGGGCTCAATCACTTGAGAACTTCGTTGTTGACAACCTCGACGAAGCCACTCTGAGCCTGACCGAGGTCCTACAACAAATAGGGACCGAATGTCGGGCTCCGGACTTCGGTGATCTGGATCCAATTGGGGACCGCGCCACATTCTTGAAGGTGGTGGCTTCGTCGGTGGAGCAGTCTCTGAAGGGCTTCGCCCTGATGGCCGGCCGAGTGGCGGGCCAAGGGGTGTTGCAAATGCTTCATGACGCGGGGTGCATCCACCTCGAAGCAGCAACCTCCGCGACCCCGGTGGCCTTCGGAGGCCAGCACTTGGTGACGCCTCCGGCCAGCATCCGCGGAGCTTGGCAGCGACTTCAGGAGCCTTGGAAGGACCAAGGCTGCGAAGCAGTCCTCGAGCTTCAGAGGACCCTCTGCCTTTGCCGAGCCAAGGGACTCGCCTCGCCAAATCAGCCTTCGACGTCAACACCTCCGCCTCCGAAGGTGTAGATCTCCTTAGGCTCCTCGTAATTCTTAGCTGTAGGGTTTGTAAAAACTTGTCAGTTTATTAATATGAATGCGGGGGTGATTTATACCTGCCCAGGCTCAATCTCCGAATGTTGACTTCGAAGTACTTGAGGACTCTGAAGAGCTTCGCCAGTTGTGGGCGGTCCTCGAGGTAGCTAGGTCCGAAGGCCCCCCTCGGTTTAAACTTCCGAGGGGGCCTAACGGCGAAGCCATCCCCGAAGTAGTTCAAGATCTACTAGCCATTGTGAAGACGGAGTCCTTTCAGAGTTCTTCATTTTTGCCTTCGCAACCGGTCTTAGCAGGCGACGAAGCTTTAGACTTCTCTGCCTTCGACACAACACTGCGTGCCTCGCAATCTTGGAGCGACCTGCAAAGTCGAAGACGAGGTCTGCGGGATTCGGAGTCTGGACAAGCCGGACGTGGGAGAGCAGGCTCCGACGAGGCTTCGTCCAGCCGATGGGGCCCTGGCCGAAAGAAAGGCAAGCAAGGGTTGGGGCCTCGCACTCGATTTTTCTTAGGCTTAGATACAGACTACTCGTAGTTTTGTTTTCGAAGCATATTTGTAACATACTTCTCAATTATCATTCAATGAATGGAGTTTATTGTATTTGCATACTTCGTCTGCATGCTTCGCATTATCAGATGAACGTTTTAGCTTGTCACGCTCGTACTGCGTATGACATTCGCACACCTCGCATACATGCTTCCCCCCTTGCTCATGGCAGCTAGGGACTTAGCCATTGCTGGTGCGGGCAATAAAAATGCGAAGGGGTGCGCCTTTTGGCGGCTTCGGATGCTTAGAACACATCAATTGAAGGCCTCTTTTGGGCTTCGAATGCATTAATTTGGAGCGAAGCGAGGCTTCAGCGTAGCCAAACTAAGCGAAGCATGCTTCGACATGCCAGGATTTAGATGTTGTGCGTGAGCAAGGCTTCGAAACGCACTTAGATTTTAAGCGAAGCATGACTTCGACATGCTTAGGCGTATATTAGATTTTACACGCAAAGCAAGGCTTCGGAGCGTGTTTGGATAACGATGCAAGGCTTCTGAGCTTGATTCTGTAATGAAAATGGATATTTGGTGTGGATTCACCGAACCTGTGATAATGTGAGCCACCTTCGGCTCTAAGCCACCTTCGACTCTGGGTCACCTTCGACCCTGGGATGCTTCGGGTACGGAACCCAGAATCCCTGGTCGCATCGGGCCAGTGGCCTGGAGTCCCTGGACGCATCGGGCCATGGCCCGGAGTCCCTGTTACTGCTATGGGCCCGGAGGCGCTGTGTAGCCTTCGGAGGGGTGCTCCGGATTTTGTAAGGCGAAGCGAGGCTTCGGATTTTATACAAGGCGAAGCAAGGCTTCGGGTTTTTGATAAGATGAAGCAAGGCTTCGAATTTTAAGGCGAAGCGGGGCTTCGAATTTAAGGCGAGCAGGGCTTCGAATTTTATATCAAGGTAACTGTAAAACCGCACATCGAAGTGGTACTTCGGATAGCGTACATACCTCGTTGAGTGGCTGAAAGCTTGCCTCATAGCCCCTTGGGCTTCGACGGCCTTCGACACACCAAGCGGAGCCCCTTGCTGAAGGGCGAGCTCCGAGATGCAAAGGATGGGAGAAGGCGAAGATGGCCTTCGAACTGCACCCGAAGCCCCTTGCCGAAGGGTGCGCGAAGCAAGAAGGCTTCGAAGCTCCCCCCTCAAGCGTGCTTCGAGTTGCAGGCAGTGGCAGAGAACTTAGCTTTTAGGACTAAGATCACCACGGACAGCGCCAACTGTTGTAGCAATTGCGTTAGCTAGGGCACAGGTTTTGTATGTGTGTATACGATGTGTAGAATGAACCTCGAAGGGTTCTCTCAGAGGGAGAAAGGATTTATACTGGTTCGGGCCTCCCCTGGGGGATAATAGCCCTACGTCCAGTTTGTGGTGGATTTGGCATGGTATGCCTCTGTGTGGAGAAGTGAACTCCAGGGTCTCATGGCCCCTAGAGAAGGTGAACTCCAGGGTCTCATGGCCCCTGGAGAGTGTGTCCTGTTACAAGGGCTTGGCCCTACTTTTATAGGCACGCAGGCCAAAGGAAAAGACCGAGATGCCCTCTATGAGCCCTAGGCTCATAGGGGCAAAGAGGGGAAAAGGAGCTAGCTACGGTACAAAAGTGCTTTACAGCTTTACAGACGTGTCAGGTAATGTCACATCTTGACCAGCTAAATGACAGACTATGGGCAGAGGGGCCCCTGGTACGACTTCTACACTGTAGCAGGGCGTAAATATCTTCTGGGTTCGGAGTAGGACCGGAGCTCTTCAGGCAGAGGCTGCAAGGAAGGCTTCGAAGTGCACTCCGAAGTGGGCTTCGAAGTATGCTCCGAACTGGGGCTCCGAACCGGTGTCTCGAAACCGGGGCTCTGAACCGGGGCTCCGAACTGGACCTCCGAACGGGGCCTCCAAACTGGAGCTCCGAACTGAGGCTCCAAACTAGGGCCTCCGAACTGGGGCTCCGAACTGGGGCCTCCAAACTGGGCCTCCGAAATGGGGCTCCGAACTGGGGCCTCCGAACTGGGCCTCCGAACTGGGGCCTCCGAACTAGGGCTCTGAACTGGGGCCTCCGAACTGGGCCTCCGAACCGGGCCTCCGAACTGGGGCTCCGAACTGGGCCTCTAAACTGGGCCTTCGAACTGGGGTTCCGAACTGGGGCCTCGGAGCCTTGGCTTTGAATCGGCTGGAGAGGGTCCGGAGACTAGCTCTGAGGAGCTCCGAAGGGAGCTCGAAGGCTAATTTCGGGCAGAACCCGAAGGTTAACTCCGAGCAGGGCTCGAAGGCTAACTCCGAACAAGGCCCGGAGGCTGGCTTCGAAGTTTAGCCTGAGACTTAGCTTCTGGCAATCTTTAAGGAATATTGAGGACTTCACTCCGGAGGGCTCTGAGGGGCTTCGCTCCAGAGGGCTTCGGCGTGAACCTTGAGGCTTGGAAACAGCTTCTTTGGGAAGATACAGGCTTCGACAGTGTTGGGCTTCGGGCCGAAGGCTGTCAGAGACTGACGTCATTTGGCCCCTGTTCAAGGGAAAGCTATTCCCCCAAGAGCAACCTTCTGCACACACTCCGGTGTACCACCCAAAATACTGAAACCTTCGGTACAGCCAAGTCATTGTGTACTGTCGGACCCCTCCGACAGGCACACTCCACTGCAATAGCTGCAGCAACCAGAACCACTGAACCCTTTGGTGAAACAACCTCCGAACCCCTTCGGAGGGACCTCTTCAAATCATAGGATAAAATTTGTCTCCCAAAACGTAGCTCATAAGATGTCAAGTTCAAAATTGAGCGCAAGAAGATTCGGTTTGAAATGTAACAAGCAGTGTTCATGGCCTCAGCCCAGAATTTTCTAGGAGTCCTGTGCTCATCAAGCATCGTCCTAGCCATCTCAACCAAAGTGCGGTTCTTTATCTCAACAACACTGTTCTTTTGAGGAACCCACGGAGCAAAGAATTGATGTTCTATGCCATGCTCCACGCAAAAGTCAACAAAGAGACTGTTCTTGAACTCAGTGCCATTATCACTTCGAATGAATTTCAATGCACCAAGGAGTTCAGTGAAAGGTCTCAAAGCCAAGCTCCGAAAATGTGAAAACACTTCATCCTTGCTGGCAAGAAAGAAGACCCAAGAGTAGCGAGAGAAATCGTCGACAATTACTAACACATACCACTTGCCGCCTAAAGAACTAACCCGAGAAGGACCTACAGTGTCCATGTGGAGAAGTTCTCCGGGTTGTTCAGTCATCACCGTGGTGACTGGCAAGTGTGAAGCGGCAATCATTTTTCCATGTCGACAAGGAGCGCAAACTAAATTCTTCTCAAACTTGAGCTTGGGCAATCCTCGGATCAGACCTAGGGCACTCAGACGAGCAAGCAACTCAAAGCTCATATGACCTAGTCTCCTTTGCCACTTCCAAAGCTTAGAAGTCGAATGTGCAACAAGGCAATGAGAAGAACCAGATGACTCAGAAAAATCAGCTCCAAAAACTTTCCAAACTCTAAAGATCTTATAGACCACAACGCCATAAGAATTGAGTACTTGCGAAGTATTGCGATGAAATCGCACTTCGAAGCCCTCATCAAGCAATTGAGATACAGAAAGCAAATTGTATCCCAAGTTTTTAACCAAAGCAACATCTTTGAGAGTGAAATTCGAGTTAATTCTTACCACACCTTTACCTTTCACTCTACTCCTTTGATTGTTGCTGAAGGTGATATGTTCCTTTTGCTTAGTTGTGGTGAGGCTAGAGAACCATGCTGCATCTCCAGTCATGTGGCGCGAACAACCGGAGTCCTATGATCCACGTGCCCTCCAAGCCTTGGTCCGGCGCCTACACATGATAAGAAAATCTCGATCGCTCAGTGCTGGGGTGATTGAATACATGGTGAGGCATCCATCACTGAGTGATACGAGTAGTAGGCACAGTAAAAATAGACCATCTATGCACATGATAATCAGAATGATGCAAAGTGCGAGGTCTACCTACATGCTGTGACCCAAATGCATGTCGAGGTCTCCTAACATGTCGACGCACAAAGCTACTCACACGAGATCTATCACCATACGGATCATGGTGAACACCTCGAGGAGCAAAACCTCTCCGGGAAGTACGAGGAGCCTCGAAAATAGGACGTGAGTAAAACTCAGACCTATGCATACCTCGAGATGGGTAATGCATGTCCTGGAAACTCATCGCCTAAGAGCGTCGCTCATCCTTGATGCGACGAAAACAGAACCCAACCAGATGACCCACCCGCTGACAATAGGAACAATGAAAAACTCTCCTAGGGGCACTCTCATGGGTCATAGGAGCAACTCTCACATGCTCCTTGGGCTTCTGCTGTGTGGTTTTCTTGGGAGGAATTTTCTTGGCATGAGGAGTGGTTTTCTTTGGGGTTTGGGTAGGCTTTTTGGTTGATGGTGTGTCTAACAGGGCTCTTTCTTTCTCTAAGGTAGTGGGTGAGGTAAAAACAGTCTTGTTCTTACTGTCTGAAGGAATCCTCTCAAAACCCAATCCTAGAGCTAACCCAGCCCTGTCGGCACACATCTTGGTCTTAGCCAAGAGCAAGTCCATCCTACCCTTTCCCTCGGTGCATTTGTTAACCACAGAAAGGAGGAACTCATTCTCAGTCATGAGGTGTTCAGCTCGCTCTCTAACGGTGCCTAGCTGGTCCTTAAGGGTTATGCAAGTGTCACACACAGGTTGCACATCCTTAGAACTACCGGCCCTCTCCAATCTAGCCTCTAAATCCTGAACATGCTTATCACGTAAATTAATGCTCTCACGTAATAATGGGCAGTTCATGCATTCAATTATATCATGAGAACTAGAATCAACCATCAAAAGCTACTTCTGTGTAGTCTCAAGCTCTGAAAGAGTTTGAGCATGCACAGAATGCAGCTGAGCAAGCTCACCTATGACAACAGTGCAAGATTCACATTCAGCATCATTAACCCTAGACTTGAGCATGGCATAATCAGTAGAAATAGATTCTAGCCTAAGTCTAAGGTCTTTTCTATCGCTAGCGGCTTGCACAAGTAATCTATCCTGACCAAGAACTACTTCATTCAGTTCATCTAATTTAATTAAAAGATGATCATAGGATAGTGGTACCTCAGATGAGTCAAGCTCATCGCCGTTGTGATCGCTGTCGGCCATGAAGCAAAGGCCGATGAAATCTCATCCTTTCTTGTCCTTCTTTTCCTCCTTCCTTGGAGAATCCTCCTACTCAGAGCTCGACTCCTCAGTTGAGGAAGTGTCGATTTCATTGAGAGCAGCAACAAATGCTCTGGAAGCGTCTCTGGCTACCCTCTTAGCCACCTTGCCACGCTTGCCCTTCACAAAGGGTTTCCTCTCCTTTTTGTGGTATTTGGGGAGCTCACTCTCATCTCTCTTCTTGAGTTTAGGGCAATTGGCCTTGATGTGAGAAGTGTCGCCACACTCAAAACAACCACTAAAACCACTTCTCCTCTTATCCCATCTCTCGTGGTGAAAACGGGTGAACCTTCTGGCAATGAGAGTGAGCTCATCATCATCCAGAGTATCCACCTGCTCCTTAGTGATGGAGACCAGGGAGGACAAAGCAAAACCATCTGCAAGAACACAAGTGCTTGATGTGCTTGGTTCTGTAGTGGTGCCACGGCTAGTGCTAGAAACTACTGCCAATGGCTGTGGCAAGGAGTTCCTATGCACTGCAAGAGATGCTTTGGCATTCTTTGTGGACTTCAGCTTGCTAAAGAGCTCATGACAGGTCAATGTGTCATAACCAGCGGACTCCTCAATGTTGGATATCTTAACTTCCCAAATGCTACGATCAAGAGCATAGAGAAGCTTGATAACCCTATCATGATCATTGTAAGCAAGCGTCCCGTTAGACCACAAGTTACTCACAATCGCATCAAAGCAAGAAAACATGGCATCTATATATTCACCAGGTGCCTGCACAAATAGCTGATACTGTTGATTGTATGTGCTTTGGCGCCTGGCCTTAATCTGTGTAGAGCCCTCATGAAAAATAGTGAGTGTAGTCCAACTCTCCCTAGTTGTCCTAAGGTACTACACCCTATCAAACTCACTCCGACTCAAACCAATGAACAGTATATTTCTAGCCTTGGAGTTGGCATTATACTGATCCTTCTCTGTTTGAGAGGTGCGAGTTTCAGGGATGGAGTATTGTGAGTCCACAATCTCCCAAATTGCATTTCCTTGGCTTAGCAAGTAAGCCTCCATGCGCACCTTCCAGTATGCAAACTCCGTCCCATCGAATAGAGGTATTTTACTAACTCTGTCCATGTCGCCAACAGATCACAAAACCGGTTAAGGTCAACTGGTGATCTTAACCCGCTCTGATACCAATTGTTGGACCAAAAATGGCGACCAGAGGGGGGTGAATGGGAGCTTTTAAAATTTCACACTAAAAATAGTCTTTTGTTTTAATTTTGTCTTCTGCGGAACAGGCTTCGAACACACCCTTCGAAGTTCTGGTTCGGATGTATTTCACAGCTCTGAAACCATGCTTCGCTAGGAGCAAAAGTTCGAAGTCAAGAAGACTTCGCTCCACCCACAACACCAAAAACTCAACTCTGCTAAATCAGTGCAGGCTCCACACACTGGGTACCTTCGAGCAGGCTTCGCACTTCAACCTTCGCAAGAGCAGACTTCCCTCTGAGGACTTCGACCAAATACTCAGCGATAGCAACTGGTGCTAGGCTTCGTACTTCGAAGGTCTAAACGCACATTGAACACACTTCGCCGAGGACTTCGACAAGGGAAGGAAACGGGCTTCGATTTAAGCCAAGAACAGTGCTTCGCTAGTAATCAGAGAGGTCTAGCCTCCAGTTTACACAGAGCGAATAGACACTGAAAAACACACACTTCACACGAACATACCTCTCACACACTTCTCCAGAAGAGATCCAGTGCACAAACTCAACCCATAAGAAGATGGTGCACAGAGAAATCAAAACATGCAGTGCAAAGTAGGCATACAAGTTCAAACAATAAATGAAGACAGAATCAAAGTTTCATTGCTTGAATAGGGAACACAAAATGAACTCACAGGATGAACACAGAGAAATGGTGGCTAGCACAGGAGTTCTACAATGACTGATCAAAAGTGTTGTTGTGACCTAGGATAGCCTCCACTATTTATAGGCATTATTCAGCCCTGTGAATAGACTACTTTACCCCTAGGGTTTACACTGTTTTTGTCTTATCAGAACAGGGGGGTTACAGTTGATAGTCTACTTTATTTGGAGGCTTCTTTTGTCAGCTTCGTAGAGGGGACAACATCAGCTTTTGTAGAGCAGAAACGGTCAGCCTTTGCAGTTTTGAGCGGAAGACGTCAAAGCCCTTGAGCCTTCGCACCAATACCTCCGGAGTAGACCACCACGGCTTCGCAGCTTCTCCCAGCTCGAACTCCGTCAGTCCGTGTACCGAAGCCATGCATGGCCGAAGTACCTCAAGTCAGCCTCAGTCCGAAGCCCCACCTTCGGAGTACTACCCTTCGAAATCCCTCCTTCGTCCAAGGCCTCCGCATGAAGCATTCCATGAGACCTTCGTCGCAGTGTCTCTCCCCGAGCACACTCCTCGATGAACCTCACCCGGACCATGCCTTCGATGCACCTCGACTTCTGAGACCTTCGTCGGGTATACCTTCGAGTGCCTCCCTCTGGAGCACAGTTTGAATGCCATGCCTCATTGTTGAGGACTTAGTCCACCAAACTTCGAAGTCACTCCATTCGGAGTACCCTTCGAAGTGCCTCGCCTCCGAGGACTTCATCTCGGGGTACCTTCAGCCGGAGTCACACTCCTGCACTCTCTTCCTTCGCCTAGCGCACCTTGACCCGAGGATCAACCTCGACCCCACGCAGCCTTCGTGACCGAGCTCCCTGCTTGCCTGGCATCAAGCCTCCCGCTTGACCCAGGTTCACTTGTTGCGAACCATCAGTCGCATCTGAAGTCACCTGTGCACAATAGATAGACAGACAAGTATATCCAGTACCCTAGAGACCTCTCCGAGTAAGCAACCTTTGACACACACTCCGATGTACCGCCCAAAATACTGAAACCTTCGGTACAGCCAAGTCATTGTGTACTGTCGGACCCCTCCGACAGGCACACTCCGCTGCAACAGCTGCAGCAACCAGAACCTCCGAACCCTTCAGGGACCTCTTCGAATCAGAGGATAAAATCTGTCAATCACTCATCACAGACTCCAAAACCAACCCTTGGTTTCTCATCACCACACTCAAAGTAGCCAAGTTTTGTGCCATGTCATTTGAACATTCCCTTATCATAGACATGACGAAACCGACTATTGAACAAACACAGGTCATCATCTCCCAGTAGGTCCAACTAGTCCTTAGTGATAGACATCAATGAGGACAAAGCACAACTTAGAGAAGCAGGATCAGCAGAAGGTGTTGCAATGGCCAAGGTTTTTGAGCCAAAACCAGTGAGATTTGATCTCAACTAGATATCAACCTCTAAGGCCTTGAGCTTACTGAAAAGCTATGCGACAGTGAAGGTATCATAAGAAACACTCTCAACAATAGAAGATACCTTGATCTCCTAGATCTTAGGGTCCAAGGTATGAAGAACCTTGAGCGCCTATTCATGACCTGAGACCAGCTGATCTCGATTGGCCTTGTTGGCCCGAAGCTTGTTAATGATTGACTAAAAGCGACCAAACAAAGCTTCAATAATCTCACCCGACTTCTGTGAGAAATTTTTATATTCTCATCAGTAGGTCTGATAGAGCCTATCCTTGACCTGAGTTGTCCCATCATGGTGTGCCTGGAGGGTAGCCCAGATCTCTCGAGCAGTATCGAGATGGCTAATACGCTCAAACTCACTGGGACCTAGACCAGAAAATAGAATGTTCATTGTCTTGTTGTTTAGGTCATGCAGAATGACTATCTCAAGGATAGTACACTCAGCAGCTAGAAGCATAGTAAACGTAGCATGAACACACATATCACATATCACTGAGCTCTGGTTCAATAGATAAGCTCGTATGCGAGTCTTCCAATAGTTATAGCCAAAGACCTCAAGTGACAAAACCTTGCCAGTAGAAGTCATGATCGCTACCTTGGGTTAGAACCAGTTAAGGTATGGAAAACCCCTAACCAGACTCTGATACCACTTGTAGGACTGAGAGTAGCAACCAGAGGGGGGTGAATGGGTGCATCAAAAATTCTTTCGAATCGATGGCCTTCTCCCAACACCCAACACACCTCAAGAGTTAACCAAAAACTCAGACCAAAAAACACAGATGGAAATAGCGCTATCACTCTCATGTCAAATATGATGTGATATGTCAGTCTGAGAGATCATAAGAACGAAAAATAATCTAGCCTAAAACGACCGGTGTCCTAATAAAAAAGACACCACCAAAGTGCTTAAAGGCATATTCAAATTAATCTACACGCCTCCCGCCGGCTGGCACTTGATGCAGGACTCCCCGTACGCCGGCGCTCCCTCAGTGCTTGCCTTACGCGCACCTAGCCGACACGCAAGCCCGCGCAATTCATTCCTCCTCAGCCATGCGCCAGGCTCCCACGTGACCTCGCAGAGCACGCTTGCTGCTTCTGCTCGCCCAATCAAATGCCACGCATGACTGCTCAGCGCCAGGTGCTCCACGTGCCACCTCTTGTGCCGACAGCTTCCAAAATAACAACCGGTGATGAACCGACCGGGCATGGTTCCCATAGAAAAACTGGTGGGATTTAGAGGAATAGTGGCGCCATAAAAACACCCAAAAATCCAAATGCGGCACTAAGCTTGAATAGGAGAAAGAGGGATTTCTGAAATGGATGAACTCTGATTTTTCCATTGTAATGAGTTAAGAAACCCTAGGGGATTGGGGCCCTATTTATAGGCAGCCCAATAAATCAAGAAAAACCCAATATACCCAATAAATCACCGGTGACCGGCCGCGCGTGTGGTTGGAGTGGCTGCCTTGGGCAGAATACTTCTACAACACCACATTCCACTCCGCGCTCCGCACGACACCATTCGAGGTTGTTTATGGCAGACCACCGCCCGCCCTGCTGCCATACTCGTTGGGTACCGCTCAGACACAGGTGGTCGACAACATGATCTCCAACCGCGATGAGTTCCTTCAATAGGTACACACGCGTCTTTTGCAGGCCCAGGAATATAGCTGTCGTTACTAAGACGCACACCACCATGCCGTGGAGTTCGCCGTCGGTGATTGGGTGTGGCTACGGCTATTGAACCGCCACACTTAGTCCCTCGTACCGGGCACTCGTGGCAAGCTCGGCCCACGCTTCGCTGGGCCGTTCTAGGTGCTCGAGCGGGTGGGTGCAGTCGCCTACCGCCTCAAACTCTCGGCGGACGCGCGCATCCACGATGTCTTTCATGTAGGCATCCTCAAGACAGTCAGGGGAACTCCGCCAACATCAACTCCACCACTACCACCTCTACAGAACAGCCGTCTACTTCCACAACCAGAACGTGTGCTCCGCGCATGCCTCCGATGTGGCGTATGGCATGTTCTGGTGCACTGAGAGGGCATGTCCGCAGACGAAGCAACGTGGGAGCCACTGGAGGGCTTCCGCGCCGTGCACCCCTCCTTCCAGCTCGAGGACGAGCTGCTCGTCGAGGGGGGAGAGATGTTATGGTGGGAAAGGTGTACACTCGGTGCAAGAAGGGGGGCGCCTGATCCGGAGTGGCCGGCGCCTGCCTCTTCCGCCGTGAGTTAGTTAATTAGTTGAGGATAATTAGCGATTAGTTTGGATTAGTTAAGATTGGTTTTGGCTTAGTTGAGTTAGTTAAGATTGGTTTTTGTGGTTAAGGCTATATAAGTCGGTCAGTGCTATCAATAAAGTTAAGCGGGAGATTAATTATCTCGACAGCCTCTCCTACTCGAGTCGTCGGCACGGTGACTCGCCACCCTCGCCGCCGGGACTTCTCCCGGCCACCCACCTCCCACGACTACTTCCTCCACCAGCCCTCAAGCTCTAACAAAACGATTGACACACAAAATTGGATTTGCAAATGGTGAATCAATATATCAAGCTTATTACAAACATTCATGTATTATGCTTACGGTGGCTTTCATGTTTTGAGTGATCCCTAGAAGAGGGTGATATATGATCAACATGGAGAGGAAGGTCTCAAGGCCTCTATAGATGCAGGTGGTTCATCATCCAAGAACGAGTCTACAAACCACTAGTTCAATCCTCAGAGTGTTGAAGATGTCTTCACTGAGTTTTTTTGGCAGCGGCAAACTTTTTGAGAGAATGAGCCGAGCAAAGTCAATGAGGTTCCAGACACAAGGTGTTGGCACTTTTGGTGGATTTGGTGGGAATGAGAATAAATTCAGATCATACAATGATTCATTCGGTGCCAGTTCAAGCCAGCCCTAGAAGCCAGCAGCTGTGGAGTACAAACTGTCATACCCACTCGAAGAGTTATATGCAGGCAAGACACACAAGATGAAGATATCCGAGAATGTTGTGAACCCTAATAGGTAAGTATAGTTGTAGGTGTATTATTTTCTCTTAACTTGATTTTGTTCTGACCTGCTGCTATTTATTAAACAGACAAGTAGGGAATGAATTGAATTGAAGTTTCTAACTTACCATTTCTCTTGTTCAATAATATTCTCATTTCAGTGAGGCGACGGCGTGCCACTATTCTTGGTGCAGCTCGGCCCTATCCTATTCATGCACGACACCACGCTGCTGCTACCAGTGCACCTGTCCCAGCGACATCTCATCTAGTATGGATTCAAGCGCAATGTACACACATCAGTAGCAGCCGCCATCTTTTGCATAAATAGCAATGCATTTGCAGTTAAATCCATCAAATGATACTATTTTTATGCACATATATTCTATGCTAATGTATTGAAAACTACGATTATGCTATGTCTGCTTAGAATGGCGTGTACTCAGTTTGTCCTGCTTACTGGTCAGCTCGAAGAAGATGGTCCTTCATGTCAGTGATTTGCCTAAATCCATTCACGTTGTAAGTTTCTGCATTTTCTCTATAGTTTCTTCTTTCAGCTTCTGTTAGCCTGACAGATTTGTCAATTGTATGTTCTACCCCTCCCCTGCACTTTGACCTCAATTCTGATGTGTATGTCTCTATTTTTAGTTGCAGATATGTATTTTTGTGCTTAATGTGGCTAGCTGAACATTCGTATTAGGATTTACGACTATTTTTTATTCCTAAAAATCTTCAAATTGATATGCTTGAGTGCCTGACCTTTGTGTTTCAAATTAAGCAGTCATTTATGGACACGCAATTTCCTAACGGGCAAGTAAGATATGTAGCCAGCGATGGGTTCACTACACTAGGATGTGTATATATTACATTTAGAGGACACACATATGGTCAATACGAGGAAATAAACATTAATTTGTTCTTTAGAGAGGTTTTTGTTGGTATAAAAGATTACGCCGACGGGTTTGAGGACTTAGATTGAGGTGGAAAGCTTTGCTCAAAGGTTGTATTCTTGGATCTTGAGTTCTGTCTCTGTACAACACAGGGGAGAGTGTATTTATAGTGGAGCCCTACATTGAGCCAATACCCTCTGAACCCCTCAGACTTACATACGTCATACAACCTCCATACTCCTAATTGGTAGGAGTATGATCCTAACAACTCTTCCAGTCATTCAGTGACATGGCTACAATGCCTAGCGTGATGGTTTACGCGTGTGGTCTAGTCGTACCTAACCCCGACTAGACCGCTACCGACCCGCCCGTCACGCCCCACAGGGACTGATTGACGTCACCGTTGGTGGACTCATTATTTAGTGGTTGGCGTCCCGTCTTGGCAGGGTGTCGGTCGGCCCCCCTCGGAACCCTAATGTGGTTGACTCCGATGTCATTTTCCGAGGGCTCTCGCCCTTCGGAGACTTTGTCTTCGGAGCCTCCGATGGGGATCCCTGGGGTTCGGGGCCGAGGGATTCTAGCTAGGAGCAGGCGCCACACTGAACCTCACTTCGACCTAAAGGCCTAGGCCTCCTCAGAGCGCACCTTCGACCCCGATCCTAACATGGGGTGTCTTCTGCTGATCACCGTGCTGCTCTCTAGAACCACGCGGCCGTAGGTTGCGACATTCATGATGACCGTTGGCCTTGCCTGGAATACTGATAGGATTCTCCCCCAATAGTAGCCCCTCGCACCCATCCGTTCAACTGACCTACAAAGGAGAAGGGAAGGGTGCACCATAGATAATCCTGCAACAAAGAACTATTAGAAACGAACTCACCATTGACGCTTTCTAGGTACATCAAGCGGTAAAGGGTCTTGGACCGGTGGGAACAGGCGAAAGGACGCCTCGACGCGGGAGTTCCCATCATAGGGCCTGGGCCCTAAGGACGACTCTTCGTGAAACCCTGACGTGGTCCACGTGTCTCCCTTGGGGGAATACGAGCCGACCGGAGAATTAATGCGTCTCTCAAGCCTGGTCCTTATATAAAGCGTCGTTCTCCTGCTACGATCTAGGCTCTCAAGCATTCTCCAAATCTTGTTGATGACGTCCTGCTTGTGCACCACCCTCGCTCCCATTCTCATGCCTCCTCTCTTTCCGACAGCCTTGCGCCCACAGCGATGTCGAAGAAGGGAGGCGTCGCACCCACCATCGACTCCCAGTTCCTCCGATGGCAAGCTGTGGCTGCAGCTGTGGTGGCGGCGGCCCCAAGTTCCTCCAAAGCTCACGGCCCTTGGGATCTCCGACCCTCCTCGAAAAGGTTTAGAGAACAAATGCTGGTTCTGGAGAGGACGACCAGTACGGAGGGGTTGGTGACGAATGCAGTCTGGAACCGCCTCGGCCCCGGGGGTGGAGACCACTCTAGATCCACGCGAAGGCGAAGTAGTCATGTTCAAAGCCTTCTTCGATGCCGGACTCGGGTTCCCCGCTTCGGGGCTCCTAGCGGGGGTCCTCCATGCGTTAGACCTAGAATTGTTGCAACTATCTCTGAATGCAGTAACCCGCCTAACTGTCTTCGAATGGGCCATGAGGACTGAAGGCTGCGAAGGAAGGGCCGAGGTCTTCGAGCGGATGAACGAAGTCTGTTGTCAGCCAAAGAAGAAAGAAGACGTGGTCATGTCATATGGGAGTATCAACTTCCAGCTCCAAAAGGAGTATCTTGACTTCTTCCCGATGAAGGCCATCAACGAAAGATGGTATTCGGAGTGGGTCCGCCGCTAGTTCTATGTAGTGGTTGGGTTGGACTATGAGCTGGCGGGGCCCCCGTGCCACATCTGGTACCTGAAGAAGGCAACTATCCAGGTCAATGCTGGCTCGGTCTCCGCTCGCATTCGGCACCTACAAATAGTGACCCGGCGATTGAGCACGCGAGACCTAACCGAGGAGTTCGTCGCCCTCAAGATTCCGCCCTTGATGGAGGCATGGACCCTCACCCTCCAAAGTGCTAAGGAGGGGCCACCTTTAGAGATGTCCTCCGGCCTGCTCGGTTCGCTTTCTTTTCCTCTGCAATGAGTAGGTCATACCTTGTGCGGTTAGTTATTATACTAAGCATACCTTCGGGTCTTACAGGATCATGCGTGGTTAAAATTCTGGAGCAGGTGGCCCGGATCATTGAAAAAAATCCTCGGGGCCCCTACTCCCGTGGAGCGCAAGTAGAGGATGTAGCTCATGGGATCTTGGGAGCGGTTCAATCATGTGTGGATTGCCCTACGACCCAAGACTCTGTGACTTCCGGACATAGATCTCTCGGATCTGGCTCCAAAGAATAGGAAGGTGGACTTCGGCCCATCCAGATCCTCGAAGCGTCCCTCAAAGAAGACTTCGAAGGGGCCCAAGCACCTCTCCTCTGCCTCCTCTTCTAACCTCGACTCGGAAAAAGGGACTCCGAGCGGGGACGTGGCGGTCGACCTGGACGCCTTGGCACTGGACCTTAGTGCGCCTGAGCCGAACCAAGCCACGGGTGGTGATGACGTCACCGATGCTACGGCCGCTAAGGGGTCATCCCGACTCCCAGCGGGAGCGAAAGCAGAGGGAGGAGACGTGGGGGCGCCAGTGACCCCGCGAATGGCTACGCCTCCGAGTGAAGCGGTTGTAGGGGCCTCGCTAATTCTTGCGGGAGTCCTGATGTGGATAGCTTGGCCCTCGGGGGCCTGGCTGATCCTCTAGCGGCGGTGGTGGGAAGCGCAAATGTCGTGGCCAAGCCGACTGCCACGATGGGTGGATCCCCGGTGAACTCATTGGATGAGTTTTTCCTCCCGGCTCGATCCCCGGTAGCCGTTCACCCTTCAAATCCCTCGCTAGAGGGAGCTCACATAGGTAAGTGGCTCCGCTCAGGCTCGGCCCTTTGGATTTTGTTGGTCTTGTTCCCCCACCGTTATTTACATGCGTCCATCTACGAGCAGGCACTTCAGACAAGGACTCCACCCCTCCACCCTTGCCCCCTCAAGAGGGTACCGAAGCGAGACCAGGGGCTGCTGTCGACGTGGTGGAGGTATTGACGTCCGATGAGGAGGTGAACTCGAGGAGGGCTCGAAGGGAGCCCACTCCGCGTACCGAGGTCCCCCTCAGGCGGGGGGTCCAGCCAAGCGCGTGCATGCGTACCCCTCCTGGTCCCATTCATGGGAGCCGATTCAGAACTAGCAGCGCGAATGGTGCCTCTTCACTAGGCTTACCTGGGCCTAAGGAGCACTGACCTGGTGTCAGAGGTCGGTTGGTCGGACGGGGCTGACCTGAACCTCGCCATCGATAGTGCGGTGATCCAAGTACACATTTTCGGGCATCTTCGAGTGTGCTCCTCTCCTTCTTTCTTCATCTAACCCTCTCGCTCATTCTTGTGGACAGCTCGTCATCATGGCTCAGGGATCGTTGGTGTCTCTTTCTGCGGAGCGAAGCTGCCACGACCGTGAGGTCATGAAGCTCTGTGAGCGCGCCGAGGAGGCCGAGGTAGCGACGCAGGAGCTCAGGTACGAACGAGAAACCTTGGCTGCCGAGGCAACGAGGCTCCGCGAGCAGGCTGCTAAGGCCGAAAGGCTTTGGGTGCTGGATACTGAAGTCATCAACCTTTGGGCACAAGTTACCAAGATTAGAGAGCTCTGGGCTCGGGCTACCGAAGACGACACACTTCGAGCTTAGGTTGCCGAGGTCGAGGAGCTTCGAACTCGGGCTGTCGAAGCTAAGGCCCTCTGGGCCCAAGTGGCTGAGATCGAGGGGCTTCGTGTGAAGGCAGACGATGCTGAGGCCCTCAAGATCCAGAGGGTCAAGTTGGATTAGGCGATCGAAGATCTCCTAGCTTCGAATGAAGCGATGAAGGAGTCCTTGGCGTGGGGCGAAAGGGCGGTGACCGATGCCATTGGGGACCTCCAGGGCATCTTGGAGTGCTTCGGGACATCCTACGCGCCCTTCGATGCTGCCTGCGAGCCCCTAAGTCGCCGGTTGAAGTTTATCCAGGCCATCGTCTGGCAGGTAGATGCTACAGCGTCCAGGTATAGGGATGTTTCAGGGCGAGTGGCCGTCCTTGGGGTCCTCCACCTCGAAGCCGTAGGGGGCACTCTCCTGGCGATGTTGGGGGCGGCCCCGGTCATCTTTGGAGGGGATCTCCTTCTCTCCCCGACCCCTTCTGTGGTGAAGTCCTAGAAAGCCTTCCAGGCTCCCTAGAAAGCCGTAGGCCCTACCATGGTGAAGGCCTAGATGGATGAAGCCCACTGATCGAGCTTGGCACGGTCTTCTTTGGATCGTGCTTCCGTCGATCCTCCTTCGGACCCAAAGGTGTATTCTTCTTAGGGCCTTTTGTAAAGTAAGTCCTGTAAGCAAAGTTTCATGACTTTATGAATAAAAGGGAGGCTGCTTCTTTTGGAAATTATTTAGGGTTTGGCCGATGCCTCAGTCTTCGAGGTCAAGGTACTTGATGAAACCGAGGCATCAATGGGCTATTTTCGAAGCCCTTAGGGCCGACAGACGTGCTCGTTTCACCATACCTCAGGACGACCATGGGTGCGTTATTTCCGAAGTTTTGCACAAAGTTTTGGCTTTTATAAAAGAAGAAGAAAGGGAGGTGCAGGCCTCACATCGTCACTAGAACTCATGGATTGGTCCGACGCATAGCTGGGCTAGGATGAGTCAGCACCCACGGAACAACCTCTGCACACTTGGGCGGAACTTAAAGTAGATCAGTGAACTTGGAGAGCTCTAAAGAAGGCTGAGAAGAAGTGTTCTACGAGAGTAGCTCTTGCAGCCCCTAGGGCTCTGAGGACGCAAGCCGGGGAGGGCTCTCGAGATCGGGCCAGCCTATAGGACCGAAAAGGCTTCTGGTTCCTACTTGGCTAAGATACCGACTTCTCTTAGGGCTTCGAATCCCTCTTTGTGTTGTAATTGGAACTTATTTTATCTTAATAAAATCAAGATATTCGCCTGTTTTTTATGCTTATTATTATTCAAGAAATTTTAGTTGCTAGGGAAACTATAAGCTGCTCTGAACTTATTCCTCCTTCCCCTCCTTGCGAGTAGGTGGCTTGCCGTATTCACGCAATTTTGCTGTTGATATGCAGAGCGAAGGTTTAGGATAGCTAGGGTGGATGCCTAGGAATGGATGCCTTGATTCGGCTGCCCGAGGTCCTCGGCCTGGAGGCTTGGTGTTTGGGCTCGAAATCTTTAGGTGGGATGCTTCGAGCCGGGGCTCGGAATCCTTGGTTAGGATTCTTCGAGCCGGGGCTCAGAATCCTTGATTAGGATGCTTCGAGCCGGGGCTCGGAATCCTTGATTAGGATGCTTCGAGCCGGGGCTCAGAATCCTTGGTTAGGATGCTTCGAGCCGGGGCTCGGAATCCTTAGGTTGGATGCTTTTTCTCGACCCGAGACACGTCTTTGTACCTTAGTGTGTCCACTTTGGTAAAACATTGTGCCGGACAAGTACCGCTACAAAGCGAGGGGAATGCATCATACGATAAGATTGTACAAGATAGTTACATTGAGGTCATGCGTAATATCGCTTCAAGTGCTCCGCATGCCAAGTATGCGTCAGCTCTTCTCCCTCTAAAGTAGCCAACCTGAATGAGCCTAGCCCGCCAGAGCGGATGATGATGAATGGTCCTTCCCACTTGTTGCCAAGCTTCTTTGGCGCGACGAAGCTTCAAAGAACGAGGTTGTTGGACCGGAAACGGCGACCAGAGGGGGGGTGAATGGGAGCTTTTAAAATTTCGGGCTAAAAACAGCCTTCGGTTTTAATCCTGTCTTCTGCGGAACAGGCTTCGAACACTACCTTCGAATGTCTGGTTCGGAGGTGCTTCGACAGCTCCGAACACAGGCTTCGCAGGAGCAAAAGTTCGAAGCCAAGAAGACTTCGCTCCACTAACAACCCTCGAAAATCTACTCTGCTAAGTCAGTGCAGGCTCCGCACACAGGCTGCTTCGAGCAGGCTTCGCACTTCACCCTTCGCAAGAGTGGACACCCTACTGAGGACTTCGACCAAGTACTTGGCGGCAGCAACTGGTGCTGGGCTTCGTACACGAAGGTCTAAACGCACACAAACGGACTTCGCTAAGGGCTTCGACACAAGAAGAAAAACGGGCTTCGATCAGGGCTTCGCTAGTAATTTGTGAGGTCTGGCCTAAAGTTACACAGAGCGACAGCACACTGAAAAACACACTTCGCACAAAACACCCTTCGCCTAGACAGGCTTCGGTGCACTATAACTAGCGAGGTATGTAACGCGAGCTCAAGCAAAAAGCACAAAGAAGCAGGGCTTCGCCACTTGATAAGGAACACAATAAATTGAACTCTGGATGAATACAGCGAGGTATGTGGCTACATGAGCTCAACAGTAAATGCTCAAAGTGTTAAATGTTACCTACCGAGCCCCCATATTTATAGCCCACAGTTCACCCAAAGGAAATGACTACACTACCCCTAGGGTTTACATTGATTTTGTATCTACAGAACTAAGGGGTACAAAAGGTAGTCCAACTTTATTCTGGAGGCTTCTCTGTCAGCTTTGCAGAGGGGACAGTGTCAGCTTTTTACAGAACAGACAGTGTCAGCCTTTGCAGTCTTTGACCTTCTGGAGCCTCCCTTCGCACGCGAGGGGTGCGGTAGCTTCGGTGAGAAGCCTGAAGCCAGATGGCCTTCGCTTCACCGAAGATGATCTCCGATACAGTGACGGTTTTGAGCCGAAGCCGTCAAAGCCCTTGGGCCTTCGCACCAACACCTCCGGAGTGGACCACCACGGCTTCGCAGCTTCCCCAGCTCGAACTCCGTCCGTCCGTGTACCGAAGCCATGCAGGCCGAAGCACCTCAAGTCAACCTTGCTCCGGAGCTAGCCTCGCTCCGAAGCCTTCCTTACTCCGAAGCCCCACCTCCGGAGTACCACCCTTCGAAGTCCCTCCTTCGTCCAAGGCCTCCGTCGCAGTGTCTCTCCCCGAGCACACTCCTCGACGAGCCTCACCCGGACCATGCCTTCGATGCACCTCGACTTCTGAGACCTTCGTCGGGCACCTTCGAATGTCTCCCTCCGGAGCACACTTCGAACACCTTGCCTCCGCAGAGGACTTGTTCCCACCAACTCCGAAGTCACTCCATCCGGAGTACCTTCGAAGTGCCTCACCTCTGAGGACTTTGTCTCGGAGTACCTTCAGCCGGAGCCACGCTCCGCACTCTCTGCCTTCACCTAGCACGCCTCGACCCGAGGACCGACCCGGACCACCTTCGCAGCCACCGTGACGGAGCTCCCCGCTCCCCTGGCATCAAGCCTCCCGCTTGACCCAGGTTCACCTGCTACGAACCTTGTCCTTCGCCTCCGAAGTCCCTGCGCACCACAGACAAACAGACAAGTGTATCCAGTATTCCGGAGACCTCTCCGGGTTAGCAACCTCCGGCACACACTCCGGTGTACCGCCCAAAGTACCGAAGCCTTCGGTACACACCCAGTCATCGTGTACTGTCGGACCCCCCCCCGACGAGCACACTCCGCTGCAACAGCTGCAGCAACCAAACCACCTCCGAACACCCTTCGGAGATACAACCTCCGAAACCCCTCCGGAGGTACCCTCCTCCGAACACCTTCGGAGGTACAACCTCCGAACACCCTTCGGAGGTACCCTTCGAACAGAGGGTAAAAATCTTGTCAATCACTCATCACAAACACTGAAACCAACCCTTGGTTTCTCAGAGGTGCCCTGGCTTAAATTCATTCAACTTGACCTTGGGGTCATACCAGGCCTTCGTCTGTTTATGATACTTGGAGAGGTTGGCGATGGCTTAGAATCTTGTCGCTTTAGAGAGGTCGAGGGAGGCATCACGCTCTTGCTCGGCCTCGGGCTCCGTGGCCTGTAGGGAGCAAGCTTTGAGCTCCGTCAGAGTCATCGCTTCATCTCCGAACAGCTGCTTGAACAGGGTGAAGTCAGTTGCCCTAGATTGTGTGGTTCGAATGGACCACAGGATTTTCGGTTGCTCCTTAGTCCACAACCCCTTGGCGAGGCCCACGATCCGCCAGTTGAGACCGGAGAGAATGTTCCCGTTGGCTCTCTCGACGGCTCCGTTAGATTGTAGATGTCAGACGACAGTGAAGCATAACTGCACTCCTAGTTCTTCACAAAATGCCTTGAAAGCTTCGGCGTTGAGCTGGGTGCCATTGTCGAGTGTGAGCGGCTTGGGTACTCCGAATCGAAAGATGATGTTCTGTCAAAAGAATCTCTGGACATTCTTTGAGGTGATGGTGGTCGGTGGTTCGGCTTTGACCCATTTGGAGAAGTATTTGATGGCGATGACAGCGAACCTGAAGTTGCCCTTAGCCCTCGGGAACGGGCCTATGAGGTCCATCCCCCGTCGGGATAGGGGCAAGATGGGGGCAATGTCCTACAACAGGGTGGGGGGCCGGTGGCTTCGCCTTCCCATCCACTGACACCCTTGGCAAGTGCGCACGATGTCTTCGGCATCAGTCATGATGGTAGGCCAATACAGACCCTAGCGTAGAGTCTTCCCAGCTAAGGCTCGAGGCGCTAAATGGCTGGCGCCGGCTAAGGCATATGCCAGTACAGATGGCACCAACTGTTTGCATAAAAAATTACGCCGATAGGTTTGAGGAATTAGATTGAGGTGGAAAGCTTTGCTCAAAGGTTGTATTCTTGGATCTTGAGTTCTTTCTCTGTACAACACAGGGGAGAGGGTATTTATAGTGGAGCCCTACATTGGGCCAATACCCTCTGAACCCCTCAGACTTACATATGTCATACAACCTCCATACTCCTAATCGGTAGGAGTACGATCCTAACAACTCTGCCAGTCATTCAGTGACATGGCTACAATGCCTAGTTTGCTGGTTTATGTGTGTGGTCTAGTCGTACCTAACCCCGACTAGACCTCTACTGACCTGCCCGTCACGCCCCACAGGGACTACTTGACGTCACCGTTGACGGACTCCTACTTTAGTGGTTGGCATCCTGTCTTGACACGGTGCTGGTCGGCCCCCCTCGGAACCTTGACGCGGTTGACTTCGAGGTCGTTTTCTGAGGGCTCTCGCCCTTCAGAGACTTTGTCTTCGGAGCCTTCGATGGGGAGCCTCGTGGTTCGGGGCCGAGGGCTTCTGGCTCGGAGCAGGCGCCGCACCGAACCTCGCTTTGACCTAAAGGCCTAGGCCTCCTCGGAGCTCACCTTCGACCCCGATCCTAACTTAGGGTGTCTTCTGCTGATCACCGTGCTACTCTCCAGAAACACGCGGCCGTAGGTTGCGACATTCATGATGACCGTTGGCCTTGCCTAGAATACTGCTGGGATTATCTCCCCAACAGTTTCCATAGTCCATTAATTTAAAGTTTTTAACTTTAATATATGTCTTGTATCATATTTTAGCTAAAATTGGCGTCCAAACTGATTGTCATTTTGTTCTGACTCTTATAGTTGTTCTATTAATTTTATTTTAGCTTAAATTCTTGGTCTATCAAGTCCTCCATGACTCTTATACTTGTTCTATTATGCATTTCCAGAGTGGCAGCAGGGGTTCTTCTTATGGAGAAACATAGTTGAGAGTTTTTGAAGAAAATGAGAAATCCCAAAGTAGATCCGCTACAAAAAAAGTGCTATCATGAAAAAAGTGAGGGAGAAATGGAAACTTGTAAACTTTCTGGTTTCATAAATGGCAAGCTACTTTCTGATTCTCCTTTTTATCCTCAGTTACTCATCGCTTGTAAACTTGTCTTTGGATGACCTAGCAATAAACATATGACTGCTGCTAAAAGCCAACAACCCAACATTTAGAATAAATTTCTCATTTTTGCCTTCTTTGGTTGGCACTACAGGTGTTGTTGAAAAGGGCAAACCAGGCTTGATAATTCTTCATGAATTGTCTTTCTTCTCACAGCAATGAAGATAACATTACTGTCATATTGAAGAGTATTGCTAATACAAATTCCATTCTTATGGAGACCGTTCAAAATGGTGGCCAGTTCATGAAGTGCTTTGTAAGATGCTCACATAATTTCATTTGTTTGTTTTTTAATTAATTTTTCCTTTCTTCTATCTGTGGAACTACTTCTATATTTTTAGAATTCCTTTTGGCCTGCATTTTAGAAACTACATTGTCTTATATGTTCATGTAATGCCCAAATTAATAGCTGAATTATTAGATTGGTTATAATAATGTAGTATTTTCAATCATGGCTATCCATGGATATACAGCCATGCAGGATGCCTATGTGGGCTGGTGCTTTATCATGTTGATGAATGTTTTTTTATATCTAGCTAACTAAATATTTAACTCATTAAACTACTATTTCAAGAAATAAGTACTGATCATATGGAGGAAGAAGAACATATTAGAGCCATGGAAATTGTGGTTTTATCTGAAATTTTGCAGTAGGAGTTCTTTATCATATTAATTTTATCTGAAGGTAGAGGGCTCTACAACGCCATGATACTTTTGTTGAATAAATGGGCTTGGCCCAAGTTTATTTGAATAATAATTTCAGGAAAAATCTCAAAGGCCCACCATGTAGAGGGAGCATGCGAATGTTTAGTCCCACCTTACTAGTTCTAGGAGAGGGAGACCACCTTATAAGGGATGGTGCTCTCCTTGCAACTAGACCCATGTGGGTGAGAGAAGACTAGAGAAACACACGTGCGTGCTCTCTCGCCTCGCCGGGCCAGGCTCGAGCATGGGCACGGGAACGGGAACGGGAACGGGACGGGGGGCGCGGGTGTGGGCGCACGACATGCGCGTGAATGGTCCGCCGAAATCGGCTCCGATTGCTTGCGCAGACGCGGCTACCTTTTACAGTTTTGTTTTGCTGTAGGCGTAATTTTTGGAACGGTTTCGATTCATCTTTGGAACAGGCGTTACTAGTGGAGAACGTGGAGACGCCCTGATCACGCGTATGTTTCTCCTCCACTAAAACTGAGCAACCGCCTGTTCAAAGAAAGAAACTGAAGAGTTTCGCCGATTCCTCTGTGTTGTGCCACCATTCATAGACTACTCCGTTCTGCTCATCGGCGTGCACCATTGAGCGGAAGAGCAGGTCTTCGGAAACCGTCGCCTTCGAGATCCTGCACCGGGAGAGGGAGAATAAGGTTTTTGGGAAGCGCTCTGCGCGACTGCTCGCGTTCGTCCACCACGGCTCATCTTCCTCTTTGCTCGAGTGCTGTCCGTCGTCACCGTCGTTCGGTACCACGCGTCGTCGTCGTAGTACCAGTCTGATCTGTTACTACTCCAACCGTGAACATCTGGTATGTTCTTACCATGTTCGGTACATTATTCTTGTTCATGTGTATAGTGTACTCGTATATCGTGATTATGCGAATTCATCTATTTCACGTCATGATTCATTTGTGGAATAAGTTAAACCTAAAAGTGTTGTTATTTCCAACAATCCAAAAACCTTATTTTAGGCACTCTAGTTTTGATATGGCTGGATTTGCCGATGCACTGAGGCCAGAGAAATTTGCCGGTGTGCACTTCAAGAGACGGCAGATCAAAGTCACTTTGTGGCTAACAGCTATGAATGTCTACTAGGTTAGTAATGGCAAACCTGGAGGAGATCTTTCTACTGAAAAGGAGAAAGAGTTCAAGGATGCCACTACAATCTTTGTAGGATGCATTCTTAGCGTTCTTGCTGATCGTCTGTGCGAGGTGTATATGCACATGATAGACGCGAAGGAGTTATGGGATGCACTGAATGCCAAATTCGGTGCTACTGATGCTAGCAATGACTTGTATGTCATGTAGCAATTTCATGATTACAGGATGGTTAATAACCGTTCTGTAGTGGATCAGGCTCATGAATTACAGGCCATTGCAAAGGAACTCGAACTCCTAAAGTGTGCCTTACCCGACACGTTTGTGGCTGCTTGCATTATTGTGAAATTACCTTCTTCATGGAGGAGTTTCGGTACTGCACTCAAACACAAGAGATAGGAATTCTCTGTTGAGAGTTTGATAAGGTCTCTTGATGTTGAGGAGAAAGCCCGGGAAAAGAACGCTGCAGCAAAAGGTGAGGGGCAATCGAGCGCCAACGTGGTGCATCAACCCTCAGGCAAGAACAAAGGGAAATTCAAAGTCAAACAAACTACCAACTACAAGAAGAAGAAGAGTAACACAGATGTGAAGCCTTGCTTTGTATGTGGAGAAGTTGGCCATTGGGCCAAGAAGTGTCCATATCGCAAAGGGATGAAAGCTCCTGCAGGACAGACTTCAAAGTCTGTCAATGTGACCATTGGCAATACTGAAGATGGGAACGGGTATGGTAATTTTCTTACCGTTCTTTCAGTTGATCAATCTACCAATTGGTGAGTTGATACAGAGGCTAATGTACATGTTTGTGCTGATATCTCTTTGTTCTCTTCTTACCAGGTCACTCGGGATTCTTCCGTCCTAATGGGGAATGAGTCTCATGCTTCTGTTAATGGTGTTGGCACGGTAGATCTGAAATTTACTTCGGGAAAGATCGTGCAGCTGAAGAACGTGCAGCATATCTCTTCTATCAACAAGAATCTAGTTAGTGTCTCCCGTATATGTAGGGATGGGTTTAAATTGGTGTTTGAGTCTAATAAAGTAGTCGTGTCAAAATATGGACTATTTATTGGTAAAGGCTACGAATGTGGTGGCTTATTTCGCTTTTCCCTTTATGATTTCTGCAATAAATCTGTGAACCATATTTGTGGCAATGTTAGTGATGATGTCAATATTTGGCACTCACGTTTATGTCATATAAATTTTGGTTTGATGTCTCGGCTTTCTAGTATGAATTTAATTCCAAACATTTCCATTGTTAAAGGTTATAAGTGTCATAGTTGTGTGCAGTCAAAGCAACCTCGTAAGCCTCACAGGGTAGCCGAGGAGAGAAACTTGGCACCACTAGAACTCGTACATTCAGATCTTTGTGAAATGAATGGTGTGTTAACAAAGGGTGGAAAATGATACTTCATGACGCTAATTGATGATGCGACTAGATTTTGCTCTGTTTATCTATTAAAAACGAAAGATGAGGCTCTTGACTATTTTAAAATTTATAAGGCAGAAGCTGAAAATCAACTAGAGAGAAAGATCAAAAGACTTAGGTCGGATCGTGGTGGAGACTATTTTTCAAATGAGTTTGACTTATTCTGTGAGGAACATGGAATTATACATGAGAGAACACCTCCCTATTCACCCGAATCAAACAGGATTGCCGAAAGGAAGAACCGCACCTTGACTGACTTGGTTAATGCCATGTTAGACACTGCGGGATTATCTGAGGCATGGTGGGGGGAGGCGTTACTGACCTCTTGTCATGTATTAAATAGAGTTCCTAATAAGAATAAGGACAAAACCCCATATGAGATGTGGGTTGGAAGAAAACCATCACTTTCTTACTTGCGCACATGGGGTTGCTTGACGAAAGTCAATGTACTAATAACTAAAAAGCGCAAGCTTGAACCTAAAACTTTGGATTGTGTCTTTCTAGGATATGCTCATCGCAGTATTGCCTATAGATTTTTAGTAGTCTCGAGATGCAACATTTTTTGATAGCATATTTCCAATGAAAGATACTCATAGCACTTCTAGTCAAACCCTTGAGACAATTCCCAATTCAATCACACCACCTGAATTTTTTGAACAAACACATGAAACTATCCCTAAGGAGGATGACAGTGAAGCTCCTAGGAGGAGCAAGAGACGAAGGATAAATAAATCCTTTAGTGATGATTTCACTGTGTACCTTGTGGATGACACTCCCACGTCTATGTTAGAAGCATATGCATCTCCTGATGCAGACTACTGGAAAGAGGTTGTCCGTAGCGAGATGGATTCCATTATTGCTAACAGGACTTGGGAGGTGACAGAATGACCTTATAGTTGCAAACCTGTAGGATGCAAGTGGGTGTTCAAAAAGAAGCTTAGGTCTGATGGTAGTATTGAAAAGTATAAGGCTCGACTTGTAGCCAGGGGCTATACCTAGAAAGAAGGCGAAGATTTCTTTGACACTTACTCACCTGTTGCTCAATTGACCACTATTCAAGTACTACTTTCTTTGGCTGCCTCACATGGTCTTCTCGTTCATTAGATGGACGTTAAGACAGCTTTTCTTAATGGAGAGCTGGATGAGGAAATTTACATGGAACAACCTGATGGGTTTGTAGTAAAAGGTCAAGAAGGCATGGTGTGTAAGCTGATAAAATCTTTGTATGGTCTGAAACAAGCTCCTAAGCAATGGCATGAGAAGTTTGATAAAACTTTAACATCTGCGGGCTTTATAGTTAATGAGGCAGATAAATGTGTATACTATCGGTATGGTGGGGGTGAGGGAGTTATTTTATGCCTATATGTCGACGACATACTGATCTTTGGGACAAATATTAATGTGATAAATGAGATCAAAACTTTCTTGTCTCAAAATTTTGATATGAAGGATCTGGGAGTGGCTGATGTAATTCTGAACATCAAGCTAATAAGGGATGATAATGGGATTACACTTTTGCGATCTCATTATGTGGAAAAGGTCTTAAGCCGCTTTGGCTACATGGATAGTAAGCCTTCTCCAACACCTTATGATTCTAGTTTGTTACTTCGAAAGAACAAGAGAGTTGCTAGGAATTAATTGGAATACTCCCAGATCATTGGATCACTCATGTACCTAGCTAGTGCTACTAGGCTTGACATCTCTTTTGTTGTTTGCAAATTGAGTCGGTTTACTTCTAATCCGGGAGATGATCATTGGCGTGCGCTTGAGAGAGTCATGCGCTATCTAAGAGGTACTATGAGTTTTGGACTTCATTATTTTGGGTACCCTTCGATACTGGAGGGTTATAGTGATTCAAACTGGATCTCTGATATTGATGAGATCAAAGCAACGAGTGGATATGTGTTCACTCTTGGAGGTGCAGCTGTTTCATGGAGGTCTTGCAAACAGACCATATTGACGAGGTCAACCATGGAAGCAGAGCTCACGGCACTAGACACAGCCACTGTTGAAGTAGAATGGCTGCGTGATCTATTGATGGATTTACCAGTGGTTGAAAAACCAGTGCCAGCTATCTTTATGAACTGTGACAATCAAACGGTCATTGTCAAGATGAATAGTTCTAAGGATAACATGAAATCGTCTAGACATGTAAAGAGACGATTGAAATCTGTCAGGAAGTTGAGAAACTCCGGAGTTATAACATTGGATTATATCCAAACATCTAAAAACCTAGCAGATCCCTTTACAAAGGGATTATCATGGAATGTGATAGACAATGCATCGAAGGAGATGGGTATGAGACCCATGTGAGTTATACTATGGTAGTAACCCAACCTATGTGATCGGCGATCCCGTGAATTAGGACCTGGGAAGAACAAGCCATCAGTTAACTGAAGAGAGTAATTTAACCCACTCTAAGTGAAGATGCAATACTCTCAGAAACTGCTAGGCAGGTTGACGACTGTCTTAATGTGTTCTGTTGGCTATATTAGTGAAGATGCTATCCTGTAGAGCATTCTTGAAAGAACACACCTATATGAGCTCGATTGTTGGTCGCAGTCTATGGAGACTTGGGCAGTCTCCTAGTAAGCTCATGAAGAGACCAAGGAGTATGACTTATACGCTCCACCCGAGGGCTAGGCTACTAGCAGCCTAGTATCAGTTAAGACTTTAAGTAAAACTTACTTGCACAAAACTTGCAATTCAAGGCATAGTCCATTGTTCAAGTTGTGAGTGAGTGTAGCTTAAAGCTCTAGATGGATGTTCAACCTTAACCGGTCTCCATCAAAACACTGGTATATAAACAACACAAAAGAATCAAGCAAATCTTTGTGGGACTTTGAGCTATGGTGGGGGATTGTTGAATAAATGGGCTTGGCCCAAGTTTATTTGAAGAATAATTCCTAGAAAAATCTCAAAGGCCCACCATGTATAGGGAGCATGTGAATCTTTAGTCCCACCTTGCTAGTTCTACGAGAGGGAGACCACCTTATAAAGGATGGTTCTCTCCTTGCAACTAGACCCATGTGGGTGAGAGAAGACTAGAGAAACACACGCGCGCGCTCGCTCGCCTCGCCTCGCCGGGCACGGGCACGGGCACGGGCTGGGGGGCGCGGGCGCGGGCACACGACATGCGCGTGAATGGTCCGCTAAAATCGGCTCCGATTGCTTGCGCAGATGCGGCTACCTTTTGCAGTTTTGTTTTGCTGCGGGCGTAATTTTTGGAACGGTTTCGATTCATCTTCGGAACAGCCGTTACTAATGGAGAACGTGGAGATGCCCTGATCACGCGTCTGTTTCTCCTCCACTAAAACTGAGCGAACCGCCCGTTCACAGAAAGAAACTGAAGAGTTTCGCTGATTCCTTTGTGTTGTGCCGCCATTCGTAGACTACTCCGTTCTGCTCATCGGCGTGCACCGTTGAGCGGAAGAGCAGGTCTCCGGAAACCGTCGCCTTCGAGATCCTGCACCGGGAGAGGGCGAATAAGATTTTTAGGAAGCGCTCTGCGCGACTGCTCGCGTTCGTCCAACATGGCTCGTCTTCCTCTTTGCTCGAGTGCTGCTCGTCGTCGCCGTCGTCCGGTACCGCGTGTCGTCGTCGTAGTACCAGTCTGATCTGTTACTACTCTAACCGCGAACATCTGGTACATTCTTACCATATTCGGTACATTATTCTTGTTCATGTGTATAGTGTACTCGTATATCATGATTATGCGAATTCATCTGTTTCACGTCATGATTTATTTGTGGAATAAGTTAAACCTAAAAGTGCTGTTATTTCCAACAACTTTATCATATATCAGATTTCAAGAAGCTAGGAACAAAAAATATTACATTATAATTTTCCATCACTGATATATGCTCCTGTGACAGAGGTCTGACATGTGTAATATGTTGCCACGCTAATAAATTGATCAGTTCGTGCTTCCAACATATATCACTGTTTCAGAGCAAGTACCCACCTAATGAGCAGTCTTTTTCTGATAGGAGATAAGCTCTTTATTAATTTCTCACCCTTTCTATGGCAATGTCTTTATTCACGTTGGAGATATCTTTTATTCTTTTGAGTGGTTCATATATGTTCATTACTTTTCAAGTACTGCATAGGATTCTAACTCCGGAAGAAATTGCCAGCAAGCCAGGATCCACTAGCTGTAGAATATAAATCCCATGCTTATCTGATCTGCAGGGGGATTGTCACTTTTCTTTCCTGTAGACAGTCTGGTATTTTTTTCTCTTTTCTTGCTGGGGGAAGTGACAAGGAGTGGAAGGTAGAGGGTTCTGTTCTTACTTCTTACGCCATATGGACCTCCGACAGCACTGAGGGTTGGCAATTCCAAAGTTGTGAAGGTTGAGATGGGGAGGAGGCATGGAATCTGTTCATCAAGTAAGCAAGCAATGAAAATCAAGTACAGCTATAATATATTGTTAAAAGGGCTATGCAAAGCTTATCGATTGGACAAGGCATTTGCTTTCGTCTCTGATTATATGGAAGTCGGCGGGTTGTGACATTATATCCTGTAACATACTCATCGATGCATTTTGCAAGGCAAACAAGGTAAATTCTGCACTGAAGTGTTACAAGGGAATTCAAGGTAACGCTGTGACATATGGAACTCTTATTAATGGTCTTTTCAGTGAAAATAATTACTACAATCTAGGAGAAGAGCTTTTCGACCATATGCTAAGCACTAAGATTGTTCCTAATGTTAATGTGTACAATATTATGCTCCATAACTTGTGTAAGCTGTAAGGTTGGTCATTCAAACATGCTCAGAAAATATTTTGTCAGATGATTAAGAAAGAAGTATCACCTGATACAGTAACTTTTAACACACTTATATACTGGCTTGGAAAAAACTCGAGAGCAATTAAGGCCCTTGACCTTTTCAAGGAATTGAGGACAAGGGGGGTAGAACCAGCTTGACATTCAAATATATGATCAGTGGTCTTCTGGATGAAGGGAAAACTTCACGGGCTTATGAGGTATGGGAATATATGACGGAGAATGGTATCACTCTCGATAGAGATGTTTAAGAGAGGCTGGTAATTGTGCTTAACTTGAAGAACAACTAAGCTTTTGGAGAGCTTCAACCTCTAGATAATTTCCTGCCCGTGCGGCTGTGCCGCCTCTATGCACCTAACAGCAGAGCTAGCCAGAAATTTCAAAAAAATCGCCCCAAAGCCTAAGAAGCACGTGTGTGCAAGATCATAGATTGGTACCTTCTAGCACAAGACGGGCTAAGTGCAGCGGAAGAAAATATTGAGGAAGTGTGTCATTGCCTATCCTCGCTTCGTCCCGGCCATTCCTCGTCAATCTAATCGGTCAAGACAACGTAGTTATTCACGTGATGAAGTCCATAAGTGTTGCTATTGGAGCAACGTCTCCATGGTATCCACACATCTAGGGATGGGATCCTTCCCACATCGGTGTGCTAGCACCGCTCGTGAGAAAACATGAGATTCTCAATCTCAACTTTTGAGAACAAGAAAGGGACGAGAGGAGTTCTTGGTGGCTAGGTCCAAACTATCAATGCTTGTCCTCCAAGACCTCCTCCTCCTCTCTTTATATGGGGATGAAAGCCCCTGGTCACCAGATCGGTTATAACCGATTTGTGCTCCAACAGATTCAATATGTTTACCCACGTCAAAAGATCCGATCCTGGATCGGATCTTCCGATCGGTTATTTTCGGTCTCAATCCAGCACGTTATCGTAATAGATCCAATCTATTTTCGCCCACTTCGAAACTTTCGATACACCTATCGGAACTTCCGATTAGTACAATTTTCCTGATTCCAAATCGAAACTTCCGGTTTCAACTCTCTGTCTCAAATTAGAAATTATCAGAATTTCCGATACCATATCGAAACTTCCGATTTGAGCTCTCGGTTTTATAAACCATAAATTATCGGAACCTCCGATACCATATCAGAACTTCCGATTTGACCTCTCTGTTTCCAATTCAGAAAATAATCAGAACTTTCGATCCAATCAGAATTTTCTTGGACATACTTCCTTCAATCTCCCACTTGCACAAGAACCAATTCTTTGCATGTTTCTTAATCCATCCCCTTAAGTGTATGACCCGATAGGTTCATATACCAACGGGTGTTCACCGAAAACCTTTTTCGACTCACTGATCAATAGTGGTACCTAGCAGCACATATTGACCCCCAGAAGTGTACAAAATTAATTTTACTGAACCCACCACATACACAAGCACCAATCCCTTTACCACACAATATCAGTCAAGCTCAAGGCAAGATTCATGCCACCCTTGTTGGATAGCTTGACATTTTCACTTGAACAAGTAGTGGATTCAAATCATGACTAACTCTTTAGTCATATTGGCATGGCCATGCACTTTTCCAACCCGACTACCATGAGGGGCCAGAAATGTCTCTCCCATTATTAGGAGGGGTAAATTCCATCTTGACCGCTCACATCCTAAGACATGTTTCATAACACACCTGAAAACAACCCTTATTACTACTGAAAAACCAAGGGTTGGTTTCGGAGTCTGTGATGAGTGATTGACAGATTTATCCTCTGATTCAACGGGGTCCCTCCGAATGGGTTCGGAGGCTGTTTCACCGAAGGGTTTGGTGGGCTCTGGTTGCTGCAGCTGTTGCAGTGGAGTGTGCCTGTCGGAGGGGTCCGACAGTACACATTGACTTGGTCGTACCGAAGGTCTCGGTACTTTGGGCGGTACACCAGAGTGTGTATCGGAGGTTGCTTACCCAGAGAGGTCTCCGGGGTACTGGATACACTTGTCTGTTTGTCTGTGATGCGCAGGTGACTTCGGAGGCGACGAACGGTTCGTAGCAGGTGAACCTGGGTCAAGCGGGAGGCTTGATGCTAGCGGAGCAGGGAGCTCCATCACGAAGGCTGCGAAGGGGTCGAGGTCGGACCTCGGGTCGAGGTGCACCAGGAGAAGGCAGTAAGTGCGGAGTGTGGCTCCGGGTGAAGGTACTCCGAGACGAAGTCCTCGGAGGCGAGGCACTTCGAAGGGTACTCCGAATGGAGTGACTTCGGAGTATGGTGGACCAAGTCCTCAGCAATGAGGCAAGGCGTTCAAAGTGTGCTCCGGAGGGAGGCACTCGAAGGTATACCCGACGAAGGTCTCAAAGTCGAGGTGCATCGAAGGCATGGTCCGGGTGAGGATCGTCGAGGAGTGTGCTCGGGGAGAGACACTGCAACGAAGTGCTCATGGAATGCTTCATGCGGAGGCCTTGGACGAAGGAGGGACTTCGAAGGGTGGTACTCTGAAGGTGGGGCTTCGGAGTGAGGCTGGCTCCGGAGTGAAGCTGACTTCGGAGTGAGGCTGGCTCCGGAGTGAGGCTGACTTAATGTACTTCGGCCATGCATGGCTTCGGTACACGGACTAACAGAGTTCGAGCTGGGAGAAGCTGCGAAGCCGTGGTGGTCCACTCCGAAGGTGTTGGTGTGAAGGCCCAAGGGCTTTGACGGCTTTGGCTCAAAACCATCACTGTATCGAAGGCTGACTTCGGTGAAGCGAAGGCCGTCAGGCTCAAAGCTTCTCACCGAAGCTACCGCACCCCTCGCGTGTGAAGGGGGGCTTCAGAAGGGTCCAAAACTACAAAAGCTGACAACGTCTGCTCTGCAAAAGCTGGTGTTGTCCCCTCTGCGAAGCTGACAAAAGAAGCCTCCAAATAAAGTAGACTACCAGCTGTACCCCCTGTTCTGATGAGACAAAACCGGTGTAAACCCTAGGGGTAAAGTAGTCTATTCACAGGGCTAAATAGTGCCTATAAATAGTGGAGGCTATCTAGGTCACATCAACACTTTGAGCAGTCATTTTTGAGCTCCTGTGCTAGCCGCCACACATGTTGTATTCAGTCTGTGAGTTCATTTTGTGTTCCATGTTCAAGTAATGAAGCTTTGATTCTGTTTTCATTTACTGCTTGAACTTGTATGCGTACTTCACTGCATGCTTTGATTTCTCTGTGCACCATCTTCTTGTGAGTTTTCTGGAGAGGTGTGTGAGAAGTCTTTCTAGGTGAAGTGTGTTTTTCAGTGTCTGTTCGCTCTGTGTAAACTGGAGGCTAGACCTCTCTTATTACAAGCGAAGCACTGTCTCTGTGCTGAATCGAAGCTCGTTTTCTTCCCTTGTCGAAGTCCTCGACGAAGTGTGTTCAGTGTGCATTTAGACCTTCGAAGTACGAAACCCAGTACCAGTTGTTGTTGCTGAGTATTTGGTCGAAGTCTGCAGAGGGAAGTCTGCTCTTGCGAAGGGTGAAGTGCGAAGCCTGCTCGAAGGCACCCAGTGTGCTGAGCCTGCACTAACGTAGCAGAGCTGATCGAAGTCCTCAGAGGGAAGTCCGCTCTTGCGAATGGTGAAGTGTGAAGCCTGCTCGAAGGCACCCAGTGTGATGAGCCTGCACTGACTTAGCAGAGCTAATCGAAGTCCTCAGAGGGAAGTCCTCTCTTGTGAAGGGTGAAGTGCGAAGCCTGCTCGAAGGCACCCTGTGTGCGGAGCCTGCACTGACTTAGCAGAGCCGAATTTTTCGGGGTTGTGGGTGGAGCGAAGTCTTCTTGGCTTCGAACATTTGCTCCTTGCGAAGCCTAATTTCGGAGCTGTGAAATACCTCCGAACCAGAACTTCAAAGGGTGTGTTCGAAGCCTGTTCCGCAGAAGACAGAACTAAAACAGAAGGCTATTTTTAGCCTGAAATTTTAAAATCTCCCATTCACCCCCCTCTGGTCGCCGTTTTCGGTCCAACAATTGGTGTCAGAGCGGGTTAAGATCACCAGTTGACCTTAACCGGTTTTGTGATCTGTTGGCGACATGGACAGAGTCAGTAAAATACCTCTGTTCGATAGGACAGATTTTGCATACTGGAAGGTGCGCATGGAGGCTTACTTGCTAAGCCAAGGAAATGCAATTTGGGAGATTGTGGACTCACAATACTCCATCCATGAAACTCGCACCTCTCAAACAGAGAAGGATCAGTATAATGCCAACTCCAAGGCAAGAAATATATTGTTCATTGGTTTGAGTAGAAGTGAGTTTGACAGGGTTCAGCACCTTAGGACAGCTAGGGAGATTTGGACTACACTCACTATCTTTCATGAGGGCTCTACACAGATTAAGGCCAGGCGCCAAAGCACACACAATCAACAGTATCAACTGTTTGTGCAGGCACCTGGTGAATCTATAGATGCCATGTTTTCTCACTTTGATGCAATAGTGAGTAACTTGCGGTCCAACGAAGTCTTCTTGACTTCGAACTTTTGCTCCTAGCGAAGCATGGTTTCGGAGCTGTGAAATACATCCGAACCAGAACTTCGAAGGGTGTGTTCGAAGCCTGTTCCGCAGAAGACAAAATTAAAACAAAAGACTATTTTTAGTGTGAAATTTTAAAATCTCCCATTCACCCCCCTCTGGTCGCCATTTTGGTCCAACAATTGGTATCAGAGCGGGTTAAGATCACCAGTTGACCTTAACCGGTTTTGTGATCTGTTGGTGACATGGACACAGTTAGTAAAATACCTCTGTTCGATGGGACGGAGTTTGCATACTGGAAGGTGCGCATGGAGGCTTACTTGCTAAGCCAAGGAAATGCAATTTGGGAGATTGTGGACTCACAATACTCCATCCCTGAAACTCGCACCTCTCAAACAGAGAAGGATCAGTATAATGCCAACTCCAAGGCTAGAAATATACTGTTCATGGTTTGAGTCGGAGTGAGTTTGATAGGGTGCAGTACCTTAGGACAACTAGGGAGAGTTGGACTACACTCACTATTTTTCATGAGGGCTCTACACAGATTAAGGCCAGGCGCCAAAGCACATACAATCAACAGTATCAGCTATTTGTGCAGGCACCTGGTGAATATATAGATGCCATGTTTTCTTGCTTTGATGCGATTGTGAGTAACTTGTGGTCTAACGGGACGCTTGCTTACAATGATCATGATAGGGCTATCAAGCTTCTCTATGCTCTTGATCGTAGCATATGGGAAGTGAAGATATCCAGCATTGAGGAGTCCGCAGGTTATGACACATTGACCTGTGATGAGCTCTTCAGCAAGCTGAAGTCCACAAAGATTGCCAAGGCATCTCTTGCAGTGCATAGGAACTCCTTGCCACAGCCATTGGCACTGGTTTCTAGCACTAGTCGTGGCACCACTACAGAACCAAGCACATCAGGCACTTGTGTTTTTGCAGATGGTTTTGCTTTGTCCTCCCTGGTCTCCGTCACTAAGGAGCAGGTGGATACTCTGGATGATTATGAGCTTGCTCTCATTGCCAGAAGATTCACTCGTTTTCACCATGAAATACGGGATCAGAGGAGAAGTGATTTTAGTGGTTGTTTTGAGTGTGGTGACACTTCTCACATCAAGGCCAATTGCCCTAAACTCAAGAAGAGAGATGAGAGTGAGCACCCCAAATACCACAAGAAGGAGAGGAAACCCTTTGTGAAGGGCAAGCGTGGCAAGGTGGCTAAGAGGGTAGCCAAAGCCGCTTCCAGAGCATTTGTTGCTGCTCTCAGCGACATCGACACTTTCTCAACTGAGGAGTCGAGCTCTGATGAGGAGGAGGAGTCCCCAAGGAAGGAGGAGAAGAAGGACAAGAAGGGACGAGATTTCACCGGCCTTTGCTTCATGGCCGACAGTGATCACAGCGGGGATGATCTTGACTCATCTGAGGTACCTCTATCCTATGACCAGCTTTCAATTAAATTAGATGAACTGAATGAAGTAGTTCTTGGTTAGGATAGATTACTTGTGCAAGCCGCTAGAGATAGAAAAGACCTTAGACTTAGGCTAGAATCTGTTTCTACTGATTATGCCATGCTTAAGTCTAGGATTAATGATGCTGAATGTGAATATTGTACTGTTGTCATGGGTGAGCTTGCTCAGTTGCGTTCTGTGCATGCTCAAACTCTTTCTAAGCTTGAGACTGCACAGAAGTAGCTTTTGATGGTGGATTCTAGTCCTCATGATATAATTGAATGCATGAACTACCCCTTATTACGTGAGAGAATTGATTTACATGATAAGCATGTTCAGTATTTAGAGGCTAGATTGGAGAGGGCCGGTAGTTCTAAGGATGTGCAACCTGTGTGTGATACTTGCATAACCCTTAAGGACCAGCTAGGCACTATTAGAGAGCGAGCTGAAAACCTTATGACTGAGAATGAGTACCTTCTTTATGTGGTTAACAAATGCACTGAGGGAAAGGGTAGGATGGACTTGCTCTTGGCCAAAACCAAGATGTGTGCTGACAGAGCAGGGTTAGCTCTGGGACTAGGTTTTGAGAGGATTCCTTCAGATAGTAAGAACAAAATTGTTTTTACCTCACCCACTACCTTAGAGAAAGAGAGAGCTCTGTTAGACACTCCATCAGCCAAAAAGCCTACCCGGACTTCAAAGAAAACCACTCCTCATGCCAAGAAATTCCTTCCAAGAAAACCACACAGCAGAAGCCCAAGGAGCTTGTGAGGACTGCTCCTAAGACCCATGAGAGTGCCCCTAGGAGAATTTTTCATTGTTCCTATTGTCATAGGGTGGGTCATCTGGTTGGGTTATGTTTTCATCGCATCAAGGATGAGCGACGCTCTCAGGCGATGAGGTTCTAGAACATGCACTACCCATCTTTAGGTATGCATGAGTCAGAGTTTTACTCTCGTCCTGTTTTTGAGGCTCCTCGTAATTCTCAGAGAGGTTTTGCTCCTCGAGGTGTTCACCATGTTCCATATGGTGGTACACCCCATGCGAGTAGCTTTGTACCTCATCAGAGTAGGAGACCTCGTCATGCTTTTGGGTCACAGCATGTAGGTAGACCTCACACTTGCATCATTATGATTATCCTGTGTGTAGACAGTCTACTTTTACTATGCCTACTACTCGTATCACTCAGTGTTGGATGCCTCGTCATGTATTCACTCACCCCAGCACTGAGCGATCGAGATTTTCTTATCATGTGTAGGCGCCAGATCGAGGCCTGGAGGGCACGTGGATCATGGACTCCGGTTGTTCGCGCCATATGACCGGAGATGCAGCATGGTTCTCCAGCCTCACCACAACCAAGCAAAAGGAACATATCACCTTCGGCAACAATCGAAGGAGTAGAGTGAAAGGTAAAGGTGTGGTAAGAATTAACTCGAATTTCACTCTCAAAGATGTTGCTTTGGTTGAAAACATGGGATACAATTTTCTTTCTTTATCTCAATTGCTTGATGAGGGCTTCGAAGTGTGATTCCATCGCGATACTTCGCAAGTACTCAATTCTGATGGCGTTGTTGTCTGCAAGATCTTTAGAGTTGGGAGAGTTTTGGAGCTGATTTTTCTGAATCATCTGGTTCTTCTCGTTGTCTTGTTGCACATTCTACTTCTGAGCTTTGGAAGTGGCATAGGAGACTAGGGCATATGAGCTTTGAGTTGCTCGCTCGCTTGGGTGCCCTAGGTCTAATCCGAGGATTGCCCAAGCTCAAGTTTGAGAAGAATTTAGTTTGCGCTCCTTGTCGACATGGAAAATGATTGCCGCTTCACACTCGCCAGTCACCACTGTGATGACTGAACAACCCGGAGAACTTCTTCACATGGACACTGTAGGTCCTTCTCGGGATAGTTCTTTAGGCGGCAAGTGGTATGTGCTAGTTATTGTCGATGATTCTCTCGTTACTCTTGGGTATTCTTTCTTGCCAGCAAGGATGAAGTGTTTTCACACTTTCGGAGCTTGGCTTTGAGACTTTTTACTGAACTCCCTGGTGCATTGAAATTCATTCGAAGTGATAATGGCACTGAGTTCAAAAACAGTCTCTTTGTTGACTTTTGCATGGAGCATGGCATAGAACATCAATTCTCTGCTCCGTGGGTTCCTCAACAGAACGGTGTTATTGAGAGAAAGAACCGCACTTTGGTTGAGATGGCTAGGACGATGCTTGATGAGCATAGGACTCCTAGAAAATTTTGAGCTGAGGCCATGAACACTGCTTGTTACATCTCAAACTGAATTTTCTTGCGCTCAAATTTGAACTTAACATCTTATGAACTGCGTTTTGGGAGACAGCCCAAGGTTACTCATCTTCGAGTTTTGGCTGTTGCTGCTTTATCCTAAAACGTGATAATTTGGACAAATTTGAGTCGCGTTCTTCTGACGGGATCTTTTTGGGTTACACTACACATGGTCATTCTTATCATGTTTATAATTTGGAGACTAACACTGTCATCGAGTCATGTGATGTGACTTTTGATTAATCGACCCCCTCTGTTAGTTCTGCTCTTGAACAGGCAAATGAACACGACATGGGACAGACCATCTTCGAAGAAGATCCCGGAGATTTCGAGGATGAACCCCTACTACCCTCGACATCAACCCCCGAAGTCGACCCCACTTCGACCACTTCGGCACAAGGTCCCGAAGCAACTACCTCGACATCGGTCATCTTGGACCACTCCAACGCACAAGTTGAGGGGGAGACAGCATCCCACCGCGAGGCTCCACATCATGTTTAAAGGATGCATCCTCCACAGCAGATCATTGGTGAGCTTGATCAAGGGTAACACGTTCTCATGCTCATTTCATTGATTCAGCTTTTGTTGCTTCTTTTGAGCCCTTAGATGTTAGTCATGCACTTTCTGATTCTAGTTGGATCAATGCCATGCATGAAGAACTTGAAAATTTTGAGAGAAACCAAGTCTCGACTTTAGTTGATCCTCCACCAAATGTTCATTTCATTGGAACAAAATGGATTTTCAAAAACAAACAAGGGGAGGATGGAACAATAGTTAGAAACAAGGCTAGACTTGTAGCTCAGGGTTATTCTCAATTAGAAGGGATTCATTTTACTGAAACTTTTGCACCTGTTGCGCGTCTAGAGGCCATTAGGATTTTGCTTGCCTTTGCGACATCCCGGGGATTCAAACTCTATCAAATGGATGTCAAAAGTGCATTTCTTAATGGCTTCATAGGCGAAGATGTTTATGTAAAACAACCCCCTAGTTTGAAAAACCCCAAATACTCACATAAAGTCCTTAAACTTCATAAGGCTCTTTATGGACTCAAGCAGGCCCCTCGGGCATGGTATGACAGACTTAAGTTTTTTCTGCTTGAGCATTGATATTTGATGGGATCTGTTGATAAAACCCCGTTCACTCTCAAGCATGGCAAAGATTTCCTCCTAGTTCAGATTTATGTGGACGATATCATCTTTGGTGGCTCTTCTCATGCTTTGGTTGCCGAGTTTGTAGATACCATGAGCAGGGAATTCGAGATGTCCATGATGGGCGATTTCACTTTTTTGCAAATCAAGCAAAGCAAACAAGATACCTTCATCCACCAGACGAAGTACACCAAGGACCTGCTCAAGAAATTCGACATGGCTGATGCGAAGCCCCTTGCCACTCCAATGGCTACGTCTGTAGCATTAGATCCTAACGAGGATGGAGAAGTCGTAGATCAGAAGGAGTTCCGAAGCATGATCGGCTCCCTTCTCTACTTGACTGCTACGAGGTCGGACATACACTTCGCAGTGTGTCTGTGCGCTCGTTTTCAGGCTTCACCACGAGCTTCGCACCGCCAAGCGATAAAGCGCATTCTCAGGTATCTCAAACATACCCTCGAATTTGGCATTTGGTATTCTGCGTCTTCCTCTTTGTGTCTTCGAGGTTATTCCGATACGGACTTTGCTGGGTGTAGGATTGATAGGAAAAGTACCTCTGGTACTTGTCATTTTCTGGGTACTTCTCTGGTTTGCTGGTCTTCCCGCAAACAGTTTAGTGTTGCACAATTGACGGCTGAGGCCGAATATGATGCTGCAGCTAGCTGTTGCTCTCAGATTTTGTGGATGGTTTCCACTTTGCGGGATTTCAGGTTAGATTATAAGAGTGTTCCACTTTTCTGTGATAACACTAGTGCTATTTGTATTGCAAACAACCCAGTTCAGCACTCCAAAACCAAACACATTGATGTGTGATATCATTTTCTCAGAGATCATAATGAGAAGGGTGATATTGAACTTCAATATGTTGATACCCAACACCAGCTAGCCGATATTTTCACAAAACCCCTCGATGCTTCTCGTTTTGCCTACTTGCGTGGGGAACTTGGTGTTTGTCACCCTTACGGTATCTTGTGAGGGGGAGCAGATTTTTATTGTCTTGCATAGGCTCACTGTGTGTGAAATTGTATTTACATCTTTTGCACTTATATGCCTGATTTTAATTCATGAAATCATGTCAGCTCAGCTCTATTTAATATGTATGAAACATTATGTGCATGATTCTTCTTTCCAAAATCAAATCATGCTCACTGCTTAGTCTTGAATCTAGCATGTTTAGGCGGGACTGTCTTAGCTATCTTTTATCTGCTTGATAGCAAGACTCCTTTTCTCTGGATGCTAAACATTGCAACTTGAAAAATTGTGTTACTTACTCATGGATATTCATAAAGTGCTAAACAATTTGTTCACTTAATTCAAATTCCAAAAATCCATGATTTGCATGCTTCAAAGCAAAAAGATCCAGGTGGGTTTGTTTGTCGCACTACCCTATTCTACACTGCTTACCATTGCACATTGGTCTGAACTGGGATAGTGTAGTGTATGCCAAAATCACCGCCTTAAGCTTCTGATGGCTTTCATGCCAAGGCTTGGCTTGATTGGAAAGTATAAGGTAGACAAACAAATAATCCCTGGCATTATGAAAAGAACAACAAAATTCATTGATCATCAAGTTTGCTTTCAATGCTCCACTTAAACTGGACTTGTCTGTCTAGAGTAGAAATTGACTAGCTTTGCGCAGTCCCTGCTTTTACTTGTCTAGTTACCTTGATTGAGTGGTGATGCTTTTATTTCAAAATGATAAAATCACATGTTGTCATCATGTTTTTATAGAATGTTAAAATGAGCTGAGCACATGAAAATTGGTATTAAAGTTGGCATATTTTTGCTTTATATACCTTTGCAATTCTGCCCATTTCGAGGTTGTGCATCTTTTACATGCTCCTTGATGCTTGCATTGCCAAAGGGAGAGAAATTTTTGTGTTCTCTACAGAAAGGGGGTAAAATAACTAAGGGGGAGTTTTATCTTGCAAAGGGAAAATTTGCCGAAGGGGCTTTTACTCATTTGAAAAAGGGGGGAGGAAAATACTTTTGTCAAGTGACATGATTTGACTCGTTTCTGAGTTTTTATGGTCACTTGTGTGCTGAAATTTTTCAAATTTTCTTGAACTTGAATTTGGTTGTCAATGCACTCATCAAGGGGGGATTGAGAAACCAAGGGTTGGTTTCGAAGTCTGTGATGAGTGATTGACAGATTTTATCCTCTGATTCGAAGGGGTCCCTCCGAAGGGGTTCGGAGGCTGTTTCACCGAAGGGTTCGGTGGGCTCTGGTTGCTGCAGCTGTTGCAGCGTAGTGTGCCTGTCGGAGGGGTCCGACAGTACACGTTGACTTGGTCATACCGAAGGTCTCAGTACTTTGGGCGGTACACCGAAGTGTGTATCGGAGGTTGCTTACCCGGAGAGGTCTCCGGGGTACTGGATACACTTGTTTGTTTGTCTGTGGTGCGCAGGTGACTTCAGAGGCGACGGACGGTTCGTAGCAGGTGAACCTGGGTCAAGCGGGAGGCTTGATGCCAAGGGAGCAGGGAGCTCCATCACGAAGGCTGCGAAGGGGTCGAGGTCGGACCTCGGGTTGAGGTGCGCCAGGAGAAGGCAGTAAGTGCGGAGTGTGGCTCCGGGTGAAGGTACTCCGAGACGAAGTCCTTGGAGGCGAGGCACTTCGAAGGGTACTCCGAATGGAGTGACTTCGGAGTATGGTGGACCAAGTCCTCATCAATGAGGCAAGGCGTTCGAAGTGTGCTCCGTAGGGAGGCACTCGAAGGTATACCCGACGAAGGTCTCAGAAGTCGAGGTGCATCGAAGGCATGGTCCGGGTGAGGATCGTCGAGGAGTGTGCTCGGGGAGAGACACTACGACGAAGTGCTCATGGAATGCTTCATGCGGAGGCCTTGGACGAAGGAGCAACTTCGAAGGGTGGTACTCCGAAGGTGGGGCTTCGGAGTGAGGCTGGCTTCGGAGTGAGGCTGGCTCCGGAGTGAAGCTGACTTCGGAGTGAGGCTGGCTCCGGAGTGAGGCTGACTTGATGTACTTCGGCCATGCATGGCTTCGGTACACGGACTAACGGAGTTCAAGCTGGGAGAAGCTGCGAAGCCGTGGTGGTCCAAAACTACAAAAGCTGACAGCGTCTGCTCTGCAAAAGCTGGTGTTGTCCCCTCTGCGAAGCTGACAAAAGAAGCCTCCAAATAAAGTAGACTACCAGCTGTACCCCCTGTTCTGATGAGACAAAACCGGTGTAAACCCTAGGGGTAAAGTAGTCTATTCACAGGGCTGAATAGTGCCTATAAATAGTGGAGGCTATCTAGGTCACATCAACACTTTGAGCAGTCATTTTTGAGCTCCTGTGCTAGCCGCCACACACGTTGTATTCAGTCTGTGAGTTCATTTTGTGTTCCATGTTCAAGTAATGAAGCTTTGATTCTGTTTTCATTTACTGCTTGAACTTGTATGCGTACTTCACTGCATGCTTTGATTTCTCTGTGCACCATCTTCTTGTGAGTTTTCTGGAGAGGTGTGTGAGAAGTCTTTCTAGGTGAAGTGTGTTTTTCAGTGTCTGTTCGCTCTGTGTAAACTGGAGGCTAGACCTCTCTTATTACAAGCGAAGCACTGTCTCTGTGCTGAATTGAAGCTCGTTTTCTTCCCTTGTCGAAGTCCTCGACGAAGTGTGTTCAGTGTGCATTTAGACCTTCGAAGTACGAAACCCAGTACCAGTTGCTGTTGCTGAGTATTTGGTCGAAGTCTGCAGAGGGAAGTCTGCTCTTGCGAAGGGTGAAGTGCGAAGCCTGCTCGAAGGCACCCAGTGTGCTGAGCCTGCACTGACGTAGCAGAGCTGATCGAAGTCCTCAGAGGGAAGTCCGCTCTTGCGAATGGTGAAGTGCGAAGCCTGCTCGAAGGCACCCAGTGTGCTGAGCCTGCACTCGACTTAGCAGAGCTGATCGAAGTCCTCAGAGGGAAGTCCACTCTTGCGAAGGGTGAAGTGCGAAGCCTGCTCGAAGGCACCCTATGTGCGGAGCCTGCACTGACTTAGCAGAGCCGAATTTTTCGAGGTTATTGGTGGAGCGAAGTCTTCTTGGCTTCGAACTTTTGCTCCTTGCGAAGCCTAATTTTGGAGCTGTGAAATACCTCCGAACCAGAACTTCGAAGGGTGTGTTCGAAGCCTGTTCCGCAGAAGACAGAACTAAAACAGGAGGCTATTTTTAGCCTGAAATTTTAAAAGCTCCCATTCACCCCCTTCTGGTCGTCGTTTTCGGTCCAACAACTACCCTGTTACGAAATAGCGTTAGGAAGCATCTAAGTGTGTCACTACGTATTCTAGGATCAAATGACGATCTCAGTTCCAAGGACTCTACAGGTACACCATTTGAGATGACAACTGATGTCACATTACAATAATAATCCCAGCAGTATCTCAAGTGGGTCTATCCAACATCATGTTCACCAACATGTGTCTACATCACTGATTTGACATCTCTATATCTATGATCCGTGAAACGTGATCATCAATCAGTCAGATGTGCTAATCTATGTATCATCACTGTCCCACATGGTGACAAGATTTGGGATCTATTTTGAACAATATCATTATAACACAAATAGTTTCACATAACAAGTCATCAACTCATTAATCAAATGTAAACGTCATTTATTCAAGGAACAAGATAACAATTATCCTCACACATTAGCATAGACTCTACTAGCATCTTCCACATACACATGACTCACTCATGCAAGTATCTAATACCCATGGAGCTCAGGTGCGCCTCAAGCTTGGGCTGTGGAAGAGGCTTCGTCAATGGATCCACCATGTTCAAATCCGTGTACACCTTGCAAAACTTCACATCACCTCTTTCAATGATCTCACGGATCATGTGATATCGCCGAAGTATATGTTTGTACTTCTGGCACCACTATTATCACAATAGAGGTCCACTGGATTGGACATACTAGGAACAACACCTAGCTCAGAAACAAACTTTCTGATCCAAACGGCCTCCTTCGCAGCTTCTGAAGTGGTGATATACTTAGCTTCTGTTGTAGAATCGGCCACCGTCTCTTGCTTGGAACTCTTCCAACTCACTGTGCCTCCATTGAGGCAGAACACAAAGCCAGAGTGCGATCGAGAATCATCTTTATCAGTCTGAAAGCTAGCATCCGTGTAACCACTTACAACGAGCTTCTTTTCACCATCATACACTAGGAACATTTCCTCAGTCCTTCTCAAGTACTTGCGGATACTCTTTACTACAGCCCAGTGACCTTCACCTAGGTTAGATTGGTATCTGCTTATAACACTTAGAGCATATGACACATCTAGACGTGTACACAACATGGCATACATGATGGATCCAATTGCAGAGGCATACGAGATCGCACTCATCTTATCTAGCTTATTAGGTGTCACAACACACTGAGTCTTACTAAGAGAAATACCATGTGAGATTGGCAGAAAACCCTTCTTGGAATTTTGCATTTTGAACCATTTCAAAACCTTGTCAATGTACATGCTTTGGCTTAATCCAATTAGCTGTTTTGATCTATCTCTATAGATCTTTATGCCAAAAATGTATACTGCCTCTCCAAGATCTTTCATCAAAAAACTATTTTTTAGTGAAGTCTTGACAGATTCAACAAAGGAATGTCATTTCCAATCAATAATATGTCATCCACATATAAGACCATAAATACAAGTGAACTCCCACTAGCCTTCTTGTAAACACAAACAAAAGGCTCTTCTTTGTTCTTGATGAAGCCAAACCCTTTGACTACCTCATCAAAGCAAAGATTCTAACTCCGAGAAGTTTGCTTCAGTCCATAAATGAACTTCTGCAACTTACAAACTTTCCCAATATTTTCTGGATCATCAAGACCTCAGGTTGTGTCATATACACATCCTCACTTAAGTTTCCATTCAGAAAAGCCATCATGACATTCATTTGCCATATCTCATAATCATAAAATGAGGCAATTGCTAGGATGATTCGAATAAACTTAAGCATAGCGACGGACGAAAATGTTTCATCATAAGCAACACCTTGAATCTGTCTAAAACCTTTCGCCACCAATCATGCGTTATAGATGTGAACATTTTCATCAACGTCTATATTTTTCTTGAAGATCCATTTAGACTCAATAGTTTTTACACAATCGGGTGAATCAACCAAGTTCCAAACTTGGTTTTCTCGCATGGACTCCAACACAGATCCAATGACTCCAAGCCATTTCTCATAGTCTAGTCCCATCACTACTTCCGCATAGGTATTGGGCTCATCGTTGTCCAACAACACGTTGCACTGCCTAGTGGTAAAAAACATGTACCGCTCTAGCGCATGACTCACCCTCCCGACCTTCGTGGGGCTAGTGTCTCTACAATAGGCTCTGCAACACCTTGTGCATCCTGTTGTTGTTCAGTGGGATCTGAAACACCTTCAAGTGGCTCTCGAACCGCTTCAAGATGCACTGTTCTCCCACTAACTCCTATTGAGAGAAACTCTTTTTCAAGGAATACATCATTCCAAGCGACAAACACTATGCCCTCTTCTCTATTATAGAAATAGTATCCTTTGGTTTCCCTATGATACCCCACAAAGAAGCACTTGTCAGATTTTGGAATCAGCTTGTTAGACGTCAAACGTTTAACATACGCCTCACATCCACAAATCTTTCGAAAAGATAAACTGGGATGCCACCCAGACCACATCTCATATGGCATCTTCTCTACTGACTTAGATGGAACTCTATTTATCGTGAAAGCGGCAGTTTCTAGAGCGAGTCCCCAAAACGATAATGGAAGATCAGCGTGACTCATCATAGACCGAACCATGTCCAACAAGGTACGGTTCCTCCGCTCGGACACTCCATTCCACTGGGACGTACCGGGTGGAGTCAGCTGTGGAACAATTCCACACTGCTTCAGATGATCACTAAATTCATGGCTCAAATATTCACCTCTAGGATCAGATCATAGAAATTTAATTGTCCTGCCCGTATGATTTTGTACTTCATTTTGGAACTCCTTTAACTTTTCGAAGGACTCCCACTTATGCCTCATCAAGTAGACATAACCATATCTACTAAAGTTGTCGGTAAAAGTGATACAGTACTGAAAACCATTCCTAGCCGTGTGACTCATTGGACCACTCGCCACTTGCACACTTTCTTAATCTACTAATCCCCGCAATGATTTGCATGTATGAATCATCGATCTGGTATCAAATACCCATGAATCATTTGGACGAGTAGAAAGATTAATTTCAATAACATTAATACATGAAGTGGAAGTCACACTTCCCTTCTTGTTCTTCTGCTCTTCCAAGTACACCTTGCTATTGCGCTTCCAATGCCCAGGCTTTTGGCAGTGGTGGTACACATCAGAGCCAGTAGGACCCGACTTGGACTTTCCAATTGGTTTAGACTTCGCACTAGAGATCGAATCTGTAGTCTTAGCCTTGCCCTTCCTTTTTCTCCTTTTGCTCTCCTTCTGAACCATCATCATATGATTTGGAGATTTCCTGATACTCCCCTCGGCAGTCTTGAGCATCCTATGCAACTCAGCTAGTGTCTTCTCCAGTCCAACCATGTTGTAATTCATGATGAACGGCTAAAAGCTTAGTGGGAGCGACTGGAGAATCACATCAATAGCTAAGTATGGATCTAGTGGAGAACCCAGTCTCTCTAGAGTCTCAATGTAATCAATCATCCTGATCACATGAGGACTTACTAGGCCCCCTTTAGCCAGCCTACTCCTAAACAAGATTTTAGACACATTGTATCTCTCAGCCCTTGTCTAGTTCTGAAACATGCCCTTAAGACCTATGATCATATCGTAAGCATTACGTTCTTCATATTGTTTCTGAAACTTAGAGTACATGCAGGCAAACATCATACAACTGACATCCATAGAATCACTAGCATGATTCTCATAAGCACGCTTGTCTGCTGCAGAAGCATCCTCTCCTGGTTCATCGGGGTGGAGTTCCTCTAGAACATAATCCTTTTTCTCTTGTTTAAGAACAATTCTCAAATTTTGGTACCAATCCATAAAGTTTGTTCTAGATAATTTCTCACGTTCAAGAATAGATCATAAATTAAAAACTGGAGTTCTCTTAATAGAATGACTAGTAGGTGACATGATCTACGAAAGATTAAATGCAAGGTTTAGCACTATGCAATGTTTATCTTCTATTCAATAAAAGATGTTCCACTATTTTAAAACAGTCACTTTCCCTCTAATGACTAATAGTGCCGCAAGATCCATATTCATTCTAACTCCTAGTGAGCTTTGGCATCACTACTAAAGCTAGGTGACATAGGTAAGTAACGCTTTGCTAATCATATCGTATGTGACTCTTGTCATTATAGAAGCATCCAATGCTCTATGCCAACTCTATGCTCCAAGGCCCAAAACCATTTTGATAGCCCTGTTAAGAAAATCAATACTAAGTGTGCAAAAGTCTGACTTCTGCCACAACTGGTCAAGATAAAATATAGCACCCTACTTTGACAGACCCACTATCGATGATCGAGATCCTTGGTGGGTGAAGCTATTGGAAAGAGCATCAATACTTAATTTTCTGAGGAAAAACTGTTCTAGCATGGTAACGTCCCTAGCTCACATGGAACATGCATGAATAGTATAACAGGAACATAAGAAAGCATCACATGCAATCATATTAACTGTGACATAGCATGACCCTCTTCACATGGTGATCTCCATCTTCATGGCTCCCGTCATTGAGTGCGTGCTCCCGGCCTCCATGTAGTGTACTAGTCTATATCCCATAGCCTATACTAGTTACATGGGCCGAAGCACCGCGGAAACGACATGCAAGTCATATTTAAGTTACATCAGGCTTGGGCTGTAAATAACCATGACACACAGGCCATATTTAATTTACATTCATTGCATGCATCTCATATATCATATTTATCCAAGGCCATGCCAGTCATAACATTCTCTGCAAAAAAAGTAGGCGAAGAATCTACAAGTGACTAAAATCTAGATCTGAAAAACCTAGCTCAACACGCTCGGAATTTCAAATTCGGGTGGGTCAGAACTTTGATCTGGCATCGAAATTTCCGATCCACTAGAACTTCTGATGAGTACCGAAATTCTTGGTAGCAATAATTGCTCTCTGTATTGAATCACTATTCGACATCGGAATGTCCGATCAGTATCAGAACTTACAATCCGCCATCGGAATTTCCAATCAGTATTGGAACTTCCAATTTTCCGCAAACAGAAAAAGATTTAATCTATTTTTCCACCATGTATCTCCATACATGAGGGATCGAGACCAAACACTATGCACGTAGGCTCTGATACCACTGTTGGGGAAAGGGGAAGCCACACTAGCCAGAAATTTCAAAAATTCACCCCAAAGCCCAAGAAGCATGCGTGTGCAAGATCATAGATTAGTACCTTCTAGCACAAGACGCGCTAGGTGCAGTGGAAGAAGATATTAAGAAAGTGCATCCTTGTCTATCCTCGCTTTGTCCCAACCGTTCCTCGCCAATCCAATCGGTGAAGACGACGTAGTTGTTCACGTGATGAAGTCCACAAGCGTTGCTATTGGAGCAACGTCTCCACGGTATCCACACGTCCAGGGATAGGATCCATTCCACGTCGGCGTGCTACGACCGCTCGTGAGAAAATGGGAGATCCTCAATCTCAACTTTTGAGATCAAGAAAGGGAGAGGAGTTCTTACTGCCTAGGTCCAAACTATCAATTGTTTTTTATCCAAGACCTCCTCCTCTCTTTATATAGGGATGAGAGCCTCTGGTCACAAGCATCTTAAAACCAACAAATCGGTTACAACCAATTTGTGCTCCAATAGATCCAATCTGTTTTACCCACATCGAAACTTCCGATTCTGGATCGAATCCTCTGATCGGGTATTTCGGTCTCAATCCAGCACGTTATCGTAACAGATCCAATCTGTTTTCGCCCATTTCAAAACTTCCGATACACCTATCGGAACTTCCGATCAATACAATTTTCTCGATTCCAAATCAAAACTTCCGGTTTCAACTCTCTGTTTCAAATTAGAAATTATCGGAACTTCTAATACCATATCGGAACTTCTGATTTGAGCTCTCAGTTTTGTAAACCATAAATTATCGGAACCTCAGATACCATATCGTAACTTCCGATTTGAGCTTTCTATTTTTAATTCAGAAAATAATCGAAACTTCCGATCCAACCGAAATTTTCTTGGGCATATTTCCTTCAGTTGGAAGGTCCTAGCTTTTTTAATGGATCTAAGCTCATTGAGTGTATTGTTGAACATGGATTTGCTGAACACCTCAGTTTGATGCGTGCACAACAGTTCCACCTTCAAAACAAGAACAAGGCAGACACACCAAGGTAGCAAGGGACAAGGTAATACTTGTTGGTGCAAAAGTTACACCAACAGGTTCTCGGTAATCAAGAACGAACAAACAAGAAGTTTGCGCTTTAGGACTGACTCGAGCCTCCGTAAAGGATAATAGCTCAAGTGGTCCGAATGTGTGTGTTTGAACAATTAGTTCTGGATCCTCTTTACAAGGTACAATGGGGGGTATTTATAGGGAAAAAAACATAAGGAAAAGACCTATTTACCCCTAAATTACAACCGACATAGTAGAATCTATTCGGTATTATAAACAAGGCTATACACGGTAAAGTGCTGCAGGGTAGATGGATAAGCTGACTATCCAATCAATCATGTCCTTCTGCTTCGAGGCCTCCATCTTCCTTTCGGAGGGTTCTCTAGGACTTCGCACCGTGGCACCCTCCGGTCGCGGCGACGTATGCTCCGAACAGCAGTTCACCACCTTCGGGGATCCTTGCTGAGCCCGCGAAGGGTTACTCTTTAAGTCTGGGAAATAGAGTAATTTCCCCCAACAGTAGCCCCTCGAATACGCCTTTCTGTAGTTAACCTGTTTTATAAAGAAGGCAGTATACGAAAAGAACATTTCTAATTTCTGAGGCTTAAAGAGGATTTGAAGATGCTGTGACTTAGCCCGGGATTTTGGACCCAATACTTTCGAACCTTTGTCTTCGAGTTTTTGATACAGTAAGAGAACTCCCTGGGAATGGAACGGTTTCAGAGTGTGAACGCCGTGACGATGGTTACGGAGTAACCTCGTCGTGGAGACGGTTACGGAGTACCCTCATCGTGGAGACGGTTATGGAGTACCCTCGTCGTGGAGACGGTTCTAGAGGGCGAACGTCGTGGGGTACCGTCAATGTGACCGTTACGGCGCAAATAGCCGTTACCCTCTGTAAAAAAGGTAACGGTCGATTTCTTCAGTGGTTTATACGCCGTTCCAGTGACTGGACCCACTTGTCGGTGACGGAGGCAGGACTTGCAATGTGAAACCAACCGAAGAGTAGTACTGGTCGCATGGTTATAAGAAGGGGAAAACGAAGATTAACTGAGAGTTTTACTGCATTCACCACCTGCAATTCACTTTTCCCCCAATCTTCCAAACTCCTCGAACGTTCGAGAGCGATGGCGAGAACTAGCCACACCACTCCCGCAGCGGCCAATACCTTGGCGCAGAGACAGGCGTGGGCTGCTTCAGCAGCAATGGTAATGGCGGGAGGTCCGAGCGGTGCTTGGCCCAGGAATCCTCGGGCGCTCCGCCCGCCTTCCAAGAAGAAGATTGCGCAAAGCTTCATCATCGGCCAATCCTTGAGCACCGCTGAATCCATAGAGGAAGCAGTGGAGGGGAAGCTGGGAGCTGGAATGAGGACCCGAGTTCCTGGGACAGAATCAACTCCACGACCACGAAGCGGAGAGGTGGTGGTCTTCGAAGCATTTTTTGAGGCAGGTCTGGGACTGCCAGCTGTGGATTTCCTGGCAGAGGTGTTGGACTTGTTCCACATAACCCTGCCTCAGTTGTCCCCCAACGCGATCGTCCGTCTGGCTGTCTTCGAATGGGCGCTTCGGGCGGAGGGATGCGAAGGCCGCTCTGAAATCTTCGCGGTGACCCACGAGGCCATCTGCCAACCGAAGCCTCAAGATGGGCCAGGGGACTCCAAGGTGACGATAGCCTTCGGCAGCGTCAACTTCCAACTGCGGAGGGAGCATGCTCTCCATTTCCTTGCCAAAGCCATAAACGACCGGTGGTACACGAACTGGATACTTCGGTGGTTCTACGCCGAAGTAGGAGAGGACTCCCCTCTCTCGGGTCCTCTCCAAGAGATCTGGTTCCGGAAGGAGGCAGACATCTCCCCGAACCCTAGCTTGCTCACGACGAGGCTAGGGTTGCTTGCTTCAGTGGCCCGCCGCATGAGCATGCGCGACCTGGCCGAGGAGTTCGTCGGGCTTCAAATCCCTCCCCTCGGAGCCAACTGGCTGATCGTAATCCCACAAGCCTCGGAGGGGGACCTCCGAAACTTAGGTACACCTTCTTCCTGCTGCATCATATTATATGAACAAATTAATTATACTCATACTTTTATACCTCTTTCTTTCAGCAGCGCCTCTGGCATTAGCTTCGGATGACATAGTTCGGGCCACCGAAGGAATTCTCGGAGCCCCTTCGGTGGCCGAGAGGCAGAGAAGGCTGGAGTTGGTGGGGAGTTGGGAGCGATCCAACAAGGTGTGGAGAGCCCTCGGCATGGAGCCTCCGCAGCTTCCCGACTTCGCCCCAACCGGAGCGGCTGGCCGCAAGAGGAAAGCAGCGGCCGAGCCCTCCAAGAAAGCCGGTAAGCAGCCGCTTCAGAAGAAGGCAGCGAAGCAACCTCCTCACTTGAATCCTGCTTCGTCTTCTTCGTCGCCAGACGAGCAGAGCCCAACTCCCGAAGAGGTAGAAGACTCCGAAGGTGCGACGGCGGCGGCCTTCGAGGCCTACCTCCTGGTTGACGAAGATATGGGGGAGGTCCCCCCAAACACCTCCGTCAGGGAGGGGGTTAGCGTAACTCCAACGACTCCTCCCGCACCCGTCGTCGTGCCGGTGGAGTCGGACTCTACCCCCGACTTGCCCACACTCGAAGCGGTCCCTGCGGAGACCGTGACTCCGATGGAGGATACCGAGGGCAGGACCTCGGGGGATGACTTCGCCAACATCCTCCAGATGTACGAAGTCTTGGAGGATCCAGCGATCCTTCCTCAAGAAGCTCTCAGAGGTATTTTTCCGAAGCTCCTCCCTTTTGTCAATACTCACCTGCTATCTGTAAAACACGCTTATCAATCTTGCTACTGAAGTAGGTACCTCTTCGGGTACCGAAGCTTTGGTGGCGCCCGAAGTCCCCGCTTCTTCGGAGACGGTTATCCGAGCGGACCCTTCTGCTCCTCTGGGGGCTCCGAGCCTGGTGGCAGAGAACGTGTCCTTCGGGGCGGACGACGTGCTTCCCGGGACGGAGTTGGCTCCGGCCGCGGCCACCTCGACCACCGAAGTCGCCTCCGACAATGTGGTTCCGGCCGGAGAGGTGGTGGCCGGGGGTCGGAGTGCTCTTGCTTCTCCCCCCTTCGTGCTGGGGAGGGGTAAGAGCATTTCTAGCCTTGGCCTTTGTCCTGGCCAAACCGCACCCTCCGTCGGCAATTCAGAGGACGAGGCCGCAGCGGACGACGCCCGAGCTTTGTCTTGGCTTCCTCTACTGGCTCCTTTCGTGGAGCACCGGAGCGGCCTTCGAAGACTCATGGAGCCCCTGGCCGAGAGAAGCCAAGACATTGCTAACTCGGAGTTGATCTCCGTCTTGAGCGAGACTAGGGCTTCGACCCTCAACACGGCCCTCGAAAGGGCTGCCCTTCAGGTATGAAAAAGATACCACAGTTGCTATATATTAATGGTCATAACTTCTTTAGTGCTTACCTAGTTCTTCTTGCAGCAATTTGCCCTTGCTAGAGCGGCAGCGACTTCCAACGAGGTCGAAATTAATCGACTCAACCGGAAGGTCACTACCCTCCAGACGGCCCTTAACGACTCCACCGGGAGGTCCCTCAGGCTGGAGGAAGAAGTTTTGGAGGAACGGAAGGCTAGGGCAGCATCTGACGAAGCCCTCGAAGCCCTCCGTTCGTCAGCCCAAGAAGCTGAGGCCGAACGCGTTGTCCTCCGCGCGGAGGTCAAAAAGCTCTGTCAGGATGCAGCTACCTCGAGCGCACAGTTGGTGGAGCTTCAAGGGGTTCTTAGCCAGGCGATGGCCCACAAAAGTTCTTTGATGCTCCGGGTGGCCGCGGTGGACGCGACTGTTGCGAACCTGGAAGCGGCAGAGAGGAAAAATTCCAGTACTGCTGATCGTACCTTGGAAGCTCTTCAGGGTACGTTGGAGTACTTCGGCACTATGTGCCCTTCGTCCTCCGCCGCAGCCTACGAGCCACTCGACCGAAAGCTGACGAGGATCCAGGTTGCTTCGTCGCTGATGAAGAACTCCGGCATTCGGTACGGGGAGATCTCCGGACAGTGTGCTGGCATCGGGGTTCTTCGTCACCTTGAATCTCTTCGGATCCCTCTTGGCTCGGTTGGAAGCTCGTCCCCTGGAGGCTTCGCGGATGATGACTTGCTGCGGCCATCTTCGGAGGTGGCTTTGGCTTGGGAAGCCTTCCGGTCAGCCTGGAAGACGGACCATAAGGTCGCTGCTAAGGCCTGGATCGACGAGGCTCGCCGGCAGAAGCAAGCTCAAACGAAGCCACCACTCCCTGCTTCGCCAGCCCCTCCGGTTCCTGCTCCGCCAGCCGACCCACAGGTCTAGCCGCTTAGGACCGCTGTGTACCTGTGGCCTTGTAAACCTTGTTTTATTAATGAAAAAGTTATAAACAGTACTCGTCTTGGGTGTTCTGCTCTTTTTTAGGTTTTGTCATGCCCTTCGAGCCCTGACTTCGAACTTCTGGAAACTTCCGTCGAGCTTCGAAAGGAGTGGGCAGTCCTTGAGAGTTTGAGACCTTACCGCCGTTCCCGCTTCTCTGTTCCTCGCGGAGATGGGGGGAGGTTACCCTTGAAGTACAAAGGGACGTTTTATCTTATATTAAAGAGGAAGAGAAGGCGGAGGGGTCTTCATCTTCCGAACCTATTGACTGGTCCGACTCGGAGTACCAAGCCGAAAACCCTGCAGAGGCAGACTCCGAAAGGCTCTTTACATGGGCTGAACTTCAGGAAGAGCAGAAGAAACTGCGAGCCTCGAGAAAAAAGAGAAGTACCCGGCCTAAAAGGACGACTTCAAGCTCCGAAGGTCAAAGTAGCCGCAGGGGTAGCTCTAGGGGTCGAAAGGGTCTCCGTTTTTATTTGGGTTTAGATAACAATTTTTCTTGATGTATGAGTATAATATTTTAATGTGGAATGCTTCGACAGTATGCCGTGTGACTCCTACCCTCCTACCCCCCTTGTGGGTGGCGGAGCCTTTATCATACAAAAGGGTTCGCTAGGCACAATGATTGTCCGAACACCTCCATGCTTCAAATTTGCACATCTCATCATCAAAGTTTTTAGATTTTTTCACGTATCCTAACAAGCCGGAGCCTGGAATCTGTAGAGTGGCCACCTTCGGCTCTTTTACAGATAGTTCGCACCCGGAGCCTTGAAATTCTGTTTTATTTAAAGTCCTTAGACTCTTCTACGGATCCTAACAAGCCGGAGCCTGGAATCCGTAGGTTGGCCACCTTCGGCTCTTTTACAGACACTTCGCGCCCGAAGGCTTGAAATTCTGTTTTATTTAAAGTCCTTAGACTCTTCTACAGATCCTAACAAGCCGGAGCCTGGAATCTGTAGAGTGGCCACCTTCGGCTCTTTTACAGATAGTTCGCACCCGGAGCCTTGAAATTCTGTTTTATTTAAAGTCCTTAGACTCTTCTACGGATCCTAACAAGCCGGAGCCTGGAATCCGTAGGTTGGCCACCTTCGGCTCTTTTACAGACACTTCGCGCCCGAAGGCTTGAAATTCTGTTTTATTTAAAGTCCTTAGACTCTTCTACAGATCCTAACAAGCCGGAGCCTGGAATCCGTAGGTTGGCCACCTTCGGCTCTTTTACAGACACTTCGCGCCCGGAGGCTTGAAATTCTGTTTTATTTAAAGTCCTTAGACTCTTCTACGGATCCTAACAAGCCGGAGCCTGGAATCCGTAGGTTGGCCACCTTCGGCTCTTTTACATACACTTCGCGCCCGGAGGCTTGAAATTCTGTTTTATTTAAAGTCCTTAGACTCTTCTACGGATCCTAACAAGCCGGAGCCTGGAATCCGTAGGTTGCCGAAGCCACTGAACCAATGGTTCGCAGTCAGCCCCTTGGGTCTTTGCGAAAAATGCTTGGCTCTACTAGCATCACCGACCTCCTAATGCGTCCATCAGGAGGAGGGGATGTTCGAAGGGCAAAACAAGTTTCAACCCTTATCTTTATTTATCGAAAAAAAAAGTGCTACAAGTGATTACAAGGAAGCCTTAAGCGTAATATCTCTTAAGGTGCTCCGCATGCCATGCATGTTTCAACTCTTCCCCTTCTAAATTAGCTAATTTAAACGATCCGGGGCGTCCTGAGCGTTAGATAACATATGGTCCTTCCCATTTGTTTCCTAGCTTCCCAGGAGCTATTACACTTCGCAATACTAGATGACCTAGTTTTAGCTCACTTAATCTGACTTTCGGGTCATACCACGTTTTTGTGTGCTCTTGGTACTTAGTCAGGTTGGCGACAGCTCGAAGCCTTGTCTCTTCTGACAAATCTATTGAAGTACTCTAATCACCTTCGTCTCCGTGTTGAATTACGCGAAGTGACTCCCCTTTGAGCTCCGTAGGGGTCATGGCTTCATCTCCAAAGAGCAATCTGAATGGTGTGAAACCGATTGATCTAGTTTGAGTGGTTCGGATGGACCATAAGATTTTAGGTAGTTCTTCGACCCATAGCCCCTTGGCCAATCCTACAATTCGGCGATTTAGCCTGGAGAGGATGTTCCCGTTTGCTCGTTCGACAGCTCCATTGGATTGCGGATGTCGCACTGTTGCGAAGCATAGCTTAATGCCCAGTTCTTCACAAAATGTTTGAAAGGTATCAGCTTCGAACTGGGTTCCATTATCCACCGTTAATTCTCTGGGGACTCCGAACCTGCATATAATATTTTGCCAGAAGAATCTTTGCACGTTCCTCGAGGTGATAGCTGTTAGTGGCTCCGCTTCCACCCATTTTGAGAAGTATTCGATTGCTACCACCGCAAATTTCAACCCGCCTTTCGCTGGTGGGAAAGGGCCTATGAGGTCCATGCCCCATCTAGCCATTGGCCATACCGGGGCAATAACTTGAAGTTGAGCTGGCGGGCGATGGCTCTATCTGCCCATCCATTGGCAGCCTTGGCATGTTCGAACCAGGTCTTCAGCGTCTCTGACGATTGTTGGCCAATAAAACCCTTGCCGGAGCGTCTTGCCTGCTAGTGCTCGAGGGGCTAGATGACCTCCGCACAGCCCTTCGTGGATGCCTCGAAGTATGTCTTGACCTTCAGGCTGGGAGATGCATCAAAGTAGTGGTGAGCATACTCCGGCTTTGTACAGCACTTCCCCAATAAGTTTGTAATTTCGAGCTCTTGCTTTCAATCTTCGAGCTTCTGGGCCTTCCGGAGGGTCTTTGCTACTTTGCAACATGGTTATTATCGGAGCTCGCCAATCTGTAGTTGGGATGCACATTACTTCTGATGAGGGTATTTGGTCAGCTGCTGGCTGCTCTAATTCTTCATAGAAAGCGCCTTCCGGGAGGTCCACCGCTCCTGCTGTAGCTTTTGCAAGAATATCTGCAAGTTGATTATCTGCCCGAGGAATGCTTCGAACTGTAAACCCTTTGAATGCTGCTTCGGCCTTGCGGATTTCTTGAAGGTATTGTGCGAGATGTGGGTTTTTTGCTTGGAAGCTTTTGTCAATACGCCCCGCGACGACTTGGGAATCTGTCTTGATCACTATTCTTGTAGCTCCGAGTGCTTTAGCCTTTCGGAGACCTAGCAAGATTCCTTCATACTCGGCAATGTTATTAGTGGTTCGGAAGTTGAGTCTTGCGGAATACATTGCCTTTTGCCCTGATGGTGATAGGATGACTGCCCCTGCCCCGGCACCTGATGCTTGATAGGCTCCGTCAGAGAATATTGTCCAGAAACCGTCGGAGGGTTCTTCCGGGGTCCATACCGCAGATGGAGTCCACTCTGCTACGAAATTTGCTATAATTTGAGATTTAACAGCCGTCCTTGCCGTGAAGGAGATTTCGAAGGGTGCCAGCTCGACTGCCCATTTTCCAACCCTGCCTGTGGAATCTTTGTTTCGGAGCATATCTCCAAGAGGATACGATGTAGGGACGATGAGGTTATGCGCCAAGAAATAATGCCTTAGCTTTCGCGAGGCCATTACTAGGGCATAAGCAAATTTTTCGAGCTCGGAGTATCTGATCTTGGCTCCGGATAATGCCTCCGACACAAAATAAATTGGGTTTTGCACCAGCTTCCCTTTAAGCTCGACCTCTCGGACCAGCACTGCGCTTACTGCTGAACCTGTTGCTGCAAGGTATAAAAGCAATGCTTCCCCTTGGAAGTTGCTCACGAATTTCTTTTTGAGCTGCTCCCATGAACTGATCGATCCTGGCTTTAGGGACCAGAACCAGCGGAGCGCCACACCTTCGAGAGCGAGGGGGAAGCATTTTGCCATGGTGCTTCGCACCCCTCCGCTTGCTTCTATTGCTAGGGCGTAAGAGCGGGCGAATTCTCCGGGGTCTGACCCCCCGGAGTATTTGTGCAGCTTCGAGGCCTTGAACTTGGGGTCGAAAGGCACTCTTTGTAGATCAGGGTGCAGCGGAGACTCATTATCGAAGGAGGCATTTTCAGCCTCCTCCAGGACTTGTATAACTTCTGGGGGATTGCGGGCTCCATCGTCTTGAGGCCCCCTTGGAGTTTCGGTGGAAGCTTGAGTGCGGAGGCGATCGGCGGCCTCTTGCCTCCATCTGGATACCTCCTCCTGAAGCCTGGCTAGCTGCGTAGCCTCGGTTTCGGGGGGGCCTTCGTCTTCGTCGGAGGGCACTTCTGGATCCCGGCTTGCTGCGTAGTTGGTCTGAAGCATTGTAGGAGGAGGCAGAGGGCCCCGGGGTGCTCGACGCCCAGTGGTCTCTGCAGGAATCGCCGGATTAGCTGAGGGCCCGGCTCCATTGGTCCGAGGGGACCTTCGAAGAGGACCCGAAGCTTGACCACGCTTCGGAGGCATGGCTAGCCGTTGAGATGTCTTGGAGATGAAGGACTTTGAACGACTCGAGGGGTCGAGAGAAGGCCTTCGGGCTGCACTAAGAAGCCCTCAACTGAAGGGTGAGCGGAGTCTCGGGACTCCGAGGCTCCCTCCGTAAGTGCTCTTCGGAGTGCAGTCAGCAATAGAGAACAAGCTTTTAGAACTTGGTTCCCCACGGACGGCGCCAACTGTTGGTGCAAAAGTTACACCAACAGGTTCTCGGTAATCAAGAACGAACAAACAAGAAGTTTGCGCTTTAGGACTGACTCAAGCCTCCGTAAAGGATAATAGCTCAAGTGGTCCGAATGTGTGTGTTTGAACAATTAGTTCTGGATCCTCTTTACAAGGTACAATGGGGGGTATTTATAGGGAAAAAACATAAGGAAAATACCTATTTACCCCTAAATTACAACCGACATAGTAGAATCTATTCGGTATTATAAACAAGGCTATACACGGTAAAGTGCTGCAGGGTAGATGGATAAGCTGACTATCCAATCAATCATGTCCTTCTGCTTCGAGGCCTCTGTAACACCCCAATTTTTCAAAACAATAAAAATATTATTAAATTCAATTTATGGGAATTATTATTTCAGAAAATACTTTTAAATCCCTTTTATACCCTTTTTAACTACAGCATAGAATAGATGACCAAATCAGGAGGTGAAACTTTTTGTATATGATCCTAAGACCAAAATATAATTTTGAGAATTTTTATAAATTTTTACCAGCCTTGGAAGTAGCCCTAATATTTTAATCTATTTCTGGAATTATTTTTATTCGGAAAGGTATTAGAACAGTAATGGGCTCCCCCCCCTCCCTTCTCTCTCTCCCGGCCGGCCCAGCCCGTTACCGCGTCCGCCTCTGGCTGACAGCTCGGTCCCACCTGTCGGCGCCGAATCCTTCCCCTCGCGCGCGAACCCGACACCTCGGCCCCACCCGTCAGTCGCCACCCTCGCCCGCTCGCGCTCACTGGTCAGTGGCCCCCGCCTGTCAGCTTCGCCTTCAACCTCCCGCCGTCGCCCCCAAATCGCGCCGGCCGACGACCCCGCCTCGGATCCGCCTCGCTGGCCCCTCCCGCATTAAATTGGCGCCATTAACAGCCCCCCCGCGCTCGGCCGACCGTTTCCCCGCTTTAACCCTCGCGTTTACGCCACGGGATCGCCGCTCCGCGTGCATGGCCGAGCCATCGCCGGCGAGTAAAGGCCCTCGGCCGGTTTCCTTGCATGCGAGCCCTCTCCGGTGTCCTATTTAAGCCTCCAGCCTGAGCCGCGTTCGACCCCCACGCTTAATCGCCTCGAGAACGAACAGAGCACTCGCATTTCACTTTTTAGCGCACACCCTCCGATTCACCTCCGGCCACCGCTCGCCGTCGCCTCGGACCGTCCCCGTCCGTGCCTCCGCCACCATCGTGACCGCCAGGACCTCGCCGGCCTCGGCCACCACTTCGTCGACGGCGAACCTCGCCGGATCGCCGTCCCCGCCTCGGAACCGAGAACCTTCGCCGCCACCGCTCGTCGCCGGCCTCACCCCGTCGACCCCGGACCACCGCAACGGTACCCTTTTGTTCCCCTCGGTATCCCCTTTCCGTTTTTAGCCCTAGCTAGACTAGATAGCCCTCGACCTCGCCGGAATCGCTCGCCGTCGTACCACCGGAGTCGGGGAAGAAGGGGTACTTTACCCCCCCGACACGCACTGTGCCGGATTCAATCCTGGCCGTGCGATCCAGATCCAACGCTTGGGTTAAATCATCTGTTCGGTTTAATCCTGGCCGTCGGATCTGAGTGAAGCGGTACGGTGCGATCTCGTGCGTCCGTCTGTATTTAAAACCCGCGTTTAATCCTGTGCGTCCACGTGGTACCGGTTCGAACGTTTTAATCCTAGCCGTCCATCGCGACTTACGCGTCCCGCCTCGCCCTCGCGCGTCGGATCTGGATCCGACGGTCCAGATCGACCGGCGCACGCGCACAGTGCGCGGGTTCACCGTGGGCCTGGCTCACCGTGGACCCGAGGGGTTTAAAATTTGAAAATAAATTCCAGAAATGCTTTTAAACTTGTAAAATTCATATCTAATGCATTTGAACTCTAAAAATTACCATTCCAATTTCAGAAAATTCATAAAATTATTCTCTACATATTTATGCAATAAAAACAGTAGGTTTACTTTGACATTTTCATGTTTATTTAAATAAGTATTCAAATGCCCTTAGGATTAAAATGCAAATTTAAATATTTAAACTCCAGAAAATTTATATAATTATTCCTTTCTGTTTAAACACTAGAACCACTGAGTTTTCTCTGAATCATTTATATTAAATTGATTAGAAAACTTAATGTAGTATTATACACACTTAAAAACCCTTTTATGAAAGACAATAATTCATTTAGATTCATTTTAAATTAATGGAGAAATAAACTTCAGAACTTTAACCATTGAATTTATTTTATTTATAATCAAACCAACTTTAACTTATGTGTTTATAATGTAATGTTATACTGTTTGATTGGATGTTGTGTTCTTTTTATTCTACTTTATATTAAAAGACTACGACGTCGCCGAGGAGCCGGAGTACTTCCCCGAAGTCCCTCCCTCTCCCTTTGCTGAACAAGGCAAGTCACCAAACAATTCTTTTGAACATATTGAACCCATGTTTGAATTGATTATCGCTAAAACACATAGGTTATGTATATGCATTAGTCAAATGAACCCTTACATTATATTTATTTAGGATCCCCCGACCTTGATGTGCAACCCAAGCCATGCTATCTCGCCTAACCTCCTTGTCACCATATGATCAATGATATTAGCTAGTGTCCAATGTATTGACACGGCCGCTATAGGATAAAAATGAGTCGTAGCAAAATGGTTCTATTATATGATCCCCGTTGCTTCTTATCCTTGGAAATTCTGTTGGTGATGAGTCATGGTTGTGAGTGTATGCATGGTGGGTTCCGGGTGCAAGCTAGGGCATTGGTCAGTCGCACCCGGGGCACTATAAGGACCGGTCTGAGGGATCCGTTGCAATACACTTACGTACTAACCACAAGTCTAGTGGGTAAGTCCTAACTAAGGTATGGGTTGTTCCAAACCGAGGCCACCATTTGGAGATGGGTCAAGTTGCACCTGCGGGTGACTTGTACCAATGTGGCGCAAAAGGGGGTGCGACGTTAGCCGGGATGCGGCCCGGCGCGCCGGCGAAACCTAGAGCGGGTGGTTATCGCTTGGAACATCTCATATTCAGGTTTTGGCACGAGTTCCCGTGAAATGGGTCATCTCGTTGAGATGAGTGCGTGCCTTGTGGGTACAGTAGTACATCTCTGATCAGAGTCTTAAATCTTTTCGAAAAGCCGAGCCCACGGTCAAGGGCGGGTTGCGTGACATCCCCCAGTTAGTTTACTTTGAATATGTATGTGCATGATGGATTGACATGTAAGGACCGTTGTGCGAGGAGGTAAAACGTACTCCTCGAGTTAGTTGATGTTGATGATGTTCATATTTACTTTCCGCATGATTAAAAATATGATTACACTAAATGCCATAACTGCAACTGCTTTATTCCGCATTGTTAGCCTTTATCCTTCCTTGTTTATTATCCTGCATTATTATTTGCATTTGCGGTGGCTTGTTGAGTACTTTTTGTACTCATACCCGTTGGACCCCACAGAGGATGCTTATCTTGAAGACGGTCTGGAGTAGCGACCCAGTCGGGCAGAAAGATCCTGAAGAAGACGTTCGTCATGCCGCTGTTTATTTATCCTATTATCATTTTATTAAAACAATGTTGTAATAAATATGGTCTGCGTACCATGGATTTTATCGTATGTACGTTGTCGCATGATGAACCTCTTGTATTATTGTTTTTCTACGGAAATTCAATAATGTCTCGATTTTGTTAAATCGGGGCGCCACAGCCTCCATCTTCCTTTCGGAGGGTTCTCTAGGACTTCGCACCGTGGCACCCTCCGGTCGCGGCGACGTATGCTCCAAACAGCAGTTCGCCACCTTCGGGGATCCTTGCTGAGCCCGCGAAGGGTTACTCTTTAAGTCTGGGAAATAGAGTAATTTCCCCCAACAATACTCTTTTTAACCTTCTGAAATCTTGGCTCTGTGATATCTTTTCTCATGTAAACATCATACATCTAATTGTGATTTTAAAGCATTGTATTTTAGCAGATCCCGCAAACGAAACTTTCTATAGGATTTTCAGGGGTCAGGGCGAGTGGAACAAGATAATCCTGGTTAAAGTGCATGCAAATTATGCCCGATCCTTGCTAAAGACATATGACCTGATATCTGAGCATCAAATGGGCATCATCCCAAGCCATGTATGGAACTTGTAATTTTTTATGTACTTATTTGATTTCATTTGGTCCACACTAAATTAATATCCATTACATGCTTCTTTGTAGGGTATGCTGTAATATTTCTCTGAAAATACAGGTGTGGCCTTCAATGCTAATTCAATGCAACAGTTGGTGCAATATTGGTTGCAGTTTGTCGTGTAAAGTTTGTGAGGCAGTTAACTTCAGCATATAGTATGCTTCATGAGGTACATCTTCAGTTCACTGATCAAATTAAATTTCCCTATGCAAATATGGTTTCATCGTACATCCTTTCCTCATAAGATTGTGAATTCGGCCTCATTGCCTCATCACTGTACAATATCGCAAGACCAATAAAATGATAGTAGTAAGTATACTGATGGAAGTTGACTTTTAGAAAATCCATTATTCGTTCAAAGTTTTGAATCTTTGATGAGGTGCTTCACATATGGGGTAAATACCACCTCCTACTATTTAGGTTCTTCAAAGATGCATGCGTCATGATTCATTTGCATTGGACAGTAGTTTTTCACTTTTTGTAGTTAGCTGTGGACTCGTTACTATTCTTGCCTCTTGTGGCATATGAACTGACACTCTTTGCATTTTCATGCTCCTACTTGCTTGCTGACTTCTCTACACATGAACAGGCTATATATATTCACTATATCCTGTTGCGGATTTGATACCTTGGGAACAACGAATACAATTTGTCATGCTTGTACATGTTGAATACTACAAATGTTGAATACAATCGTGTTCATGAGCACCTATATTGTCTCGGATGCGGTATTGGATTGTAGGGGATCATGGAATTTGAATGAATCGATGTGTTCAAGATTACGAGTTCGCCCAAATTAGTGCTTTTATGTGCTTATGCGTGAATTGAAATTTACTAAGATTTTTCTGTCCCATTTTTGGGGATAGAGATATGCGCATGTTTTTTCTTCAACTTGCATTAAGTTTAGTTAGTCATCCCACGGTTTTATCATGTGGTTCAGGTTGCACGGTGTATGCAACGAGAATTCTTTGGACCCATTGATTAGTCTGCTTGGCATTAGATTACATCATGCTAGTGGTGATAACTCTGTGCTCAGTGACCATGATCTGGAGAAGTAATACTGTTAAGGCAGGTGGTGCTCTGGATCTAGGAACATATCTGGATATCTTTTCATAAATCATTTGATATGTGTTGTGTGCTTTGTTCATCAGGTGGCTGCTGAGTTTGATGTGTGGTGGATGTAGGCGAGGAGGTGGAGGAGGTGTGGGTGATTAGGATCTATGAGATAAATCAGGAGGTTATGAGCCAAAGAAGAAATGCTTCGCGATAGTTGATCAGCTCATCGCTGGACACTCAAACGGTCTCCAGATTCAAGGTGCGCTAAATGACATGTTTTTTTTCGAATAACCTTCACAACAGAATACTTGTTGAAACAAATTCCAATTAGATAATTTACTGGTTCCTGGAGTAGCACATTATGATTTAATCATCGATGTTTTGATATGGTCGTGTTCATTTTCAGAGTTCAGACTTGTCACATGTTTTTCCAATTGTTTGTTCAAGCTGTCAACTGTCTAGATCAAATCAGCATGTGTGTGCGGCTACTATCAAGTATCAACTAATCTTTTTAGTCTATTTTGTTTCGCAATAGGATTTTGGATTATCACTAGGGAACTTTGCAAACTCCAATCATTCTTCACCACTGTTCTGTTTGGAAAGATTGATAAGGAGAACACAGGCCTTGTCACAATGTAATACACTACTAGCAAATTGCAATAATTTGCAGGATGCAAAAATAGCACGTTAAATTTTTCCTTATGGTATTTGATTTCAGGGACGCCTTCATTGGGTTCTAGTTAAATAGAAACGTGGTGATAAGCTTTTGTAGAAATATTTTTAGAAATTAATATTTGGTAAATTTGTGAAGATACATATGAAGTTCCTCTTGAAATGCTAATTACTTAATTCAGAATCGTTTATGTGCTAAGTTTGATCTTTTAGTTTTAAGTTAGGATGTTGGATGCTTCTCATTTGAATATTTAGTATTTGAAATTGTGTCCTATTATTTGCTAAATTATGCTTCTCGATACAGTAGTCAGAGTGGAGGGCTCCAACAATTTCGAGTTGGCATGTTGGATGCTTCTCATTTGAATATTTAGTATTTGAAATTGTGTCTAAATTTAATGGGATTATTGATCACTATTGTGTTGTAAGTTAGCATATATTCTGGATCTTACTAGAATGATCTATCCTTATGTTCATTACTTCATTTGATATCTATGGTTTTGTATCGAGTAAAGGGATTATTCTGAAAGTTGGTATGGAGACTCTTATGCGTTATTCTTGATTATGATGTAGTATGTACTCTAAAGCAATGCTTCTAACTTCTCATTTTGGTGACACCCAATTTAGTTTTAGATTCACTTTCTATTTTAATGTTATCCATTGTTTTGTACTTATGTTTGTGTGTGCTCTGATTGTGAAACACTCAAATTTATAGATAGAAAAACATCAAACAAGTTCAGGTTCCACAAATCTCGCAAAGTGCTCCTCTCGGAAAATGAAGAAACATAAACTTATTTATTTACTAAATGGTAACTAAGCTTTAATTTAGATCTTCTTAGTATAGTCAGTGATATTGCATGAACCTTTTTCCAAGGGAATTGAATTGGAGTTTGATTTTTTTTACATTGTACGTAATCATATAGTGTTTGGCATTTTTTCCACATCATAGTTCAACATTAGCATCTGCAACATCAGTGAGAAGGACGGCGCAGAAATATTTTTTTCATTTTTAATGTACTTTAGATAGTACACTTGAAAATTGATAGCAGTCTGTGTGCAACAAGAGTTTAACCCCTACATTTTGTTATGAGAATTTCATGGCTGATTGATGGAAAAAGCCTAAATAAACTTGTGTTTGTTTATTCAATAGATGTTCTTGTTTTGTAAAGTAGGCTTACTTCCACATAATATCTAAGTAGCGGTACTTTTGAATTAAATATAATCTAATTAAATTGAAGTCTTACCTAAAGTCCAATGCCAAAATGTTTCTCCAGCAGTTCTTCAACATTTTCAATTTTCCTCAGGTGGAACTAGGATTTACGCGTTTTAATGAGGTAAAATAATAGTTTTTTGCTCCTCTCCTCTTGTGAGTGTTTCTACCAAAAAGTTAACCATTCTATGATCCTAACTAGCCTCCAAAAATTCATTTTAGGTCGCAAAAAATGAAACTGAGAAAATGCTTATTGCCATGGTTGAAACTGACCCTGCACATTTTAGAGGCCAATCTCACTTCTTTGGGTAAGTATGACATATGAATTGTTGCATTTACTAAAATATGATATTGCTTGAATTGATGCTTGATTGTTTGATATTGCGCATAATGCTGATATACCTTTCTTTGTGAGCGGCTCCATGGTTATGTTTATTTCTAGCTCACTGAATCAATTGACTAACTATTGGTAAAGATGGACTCATGTACCATTATGAGTTATGACAACATGTCCCATTATGAGTTCTGAGTTATCACAGTCATTCTCATCCATTATCTCATTATCTCAAAATGTGCCATATAATAATTGTCATTTTCCTTACTATATATTATATTTATTAATGGATATTTTTGTTGATTCATAGCTATTGAAGGATGGATACTAATTGTTCCTGGAGTCGAAGAAGATGTGGAAGAAGGTGATCTGTACAATGCTCTCAATGAATTTGGTCATGTCAAGGGCCTATATTTCAATCTAAAACGCCACACTAGATATGATCATCAAGATTATTACCAATGTGATAAAAATTTTCATGATAAGTTATGGATTGTTTTTTGGTGTGAGTCTCATCTCATTATATCTGTATGATCTCTTGAACTGCATGATGACGAATCATTTATTCTTCCAATTCTATTATGCTTTTGGGGCATCCATAAATTGATAATCATGTCTAACTTTATCACCCCATATATTTTAAGCAAGTATTATAGGATTGCCACTAAGACATGGCCTTGTATTATTCTTATTGTTGACACAATAAGTTCATCGCCTACTGAAGATTGAATGTTCTACATAACTGTTATCTTGAACACCTCTTGATTGAAACAACCAACTTATAATAATTGTTGTGATACATTTGTGTTTCTTATTTAGGGAAACATTGTTTATTGATTTTCATCAATGTTGCATACTCCTTCATCAAAAGGAAGTAGGGTTAGACATTTTTTATTTTCTATCGTAGCGTTAGCATACTCTTCACCTACTGGACGATAAGATAAACACCACATTCCTTTCAATCCTCATGATAATTGTTTCTGATCTTCTTTTTTGTCTCTTGGTTAGATCTGCATTCCTTATCTTTTTGTTATTAAAGTGTAGACCTATAGGTTAGCCTAATATAATGAATGTTTTCCATGAAAGAAGCAAATGCTTCATGTCACGAGTTACAAATCTATTGAATTTGATTGGTTCTCTTAACTATGCTAGAGCAGAGGATCTTCGACTTCCTTTTAAAAGGTTTGGGCTTGTTCGAGATGTTTACCTGCTAAAGGATTATTACAGTGGGTATAGTATTTGCTGAACACCTATATGGCATAATTCATTAATTTGGATCATCTTAATTTCAGATTTGTTTATAGATTTTGGTTTCCTTGAGTTGCTATTGAGATGCACATCACTCCACATCGTGGTGCTCCACAAGTCATAGGACATCGCAAAGTGCCTCATCGCCAGCGGCGCCGATGTCAACACTTAGGATCGGTGGCAGAACATGGTGAGACGGGTCACCGAATCCTCTCTCTCGCTTGTGTGCTCATGTCTAGGCTGGGTTCCATGTATGAAATGGAGGGTTATGTTTGACATGTCTTGTGAGTTGTGACAAAATAGATTATGGATTTTGTTTGTTTCTACCATTTTTATGGATTTCATGTTAGGAAATTGTAGCTAAGGAAAAGGGCCAAGCTGCAAGTGCAAGCCATGATAAAGTTGACCTTGATGAGTTATTGGATGTGAGTTGAACTATAAACTGTATCTTCATGTTTCTCGTTTTCTTTTCTCTCTCTGGTTTGGACTTTGGAGCACTGAGTACCATTTTATCTATTATGCTGTGGAACTGCACTATAGGATCCAGAACTTGAGAAGTTGCATGCAGAGAGAATGGCTGCTCTCAAGGTACTAATATGCATCTTGCACTTGTAAACGATTGTGTAGATACTTTTCATTTCATTAATTTATTCATTATTCCCTGCACAACAGAAAGAGGTCCAAAAGTGTAGGTGCTAAAAAGGCAAGGTCATGGTGAACATAGGGAGATTACTGAAGGGTACTTCCTAATAGAGGTCACTAGCAGTGAAAAAATCATCTGTCATTTTTATCACCATGAATTTTACAGTTGCAAGTATGACATAACTTCTCTTTACATAAATTGCTTTACTACTGACCCTCCTTGATGGTTTTTGATGGATACCTATCTAAATTTTTTCTAGGATCATGGATAAGCATTTGAAGGCCTTTGCACTAGTCTATTTGGGAACTAAATTCATCAAGCTTGATGCTGAAGTTCGTATGCTATCTCTCTTAGCATTCAGTTACTTATATTTTACTACAATAATGAAGGCTAATCCTATCGACAATTGATACAGAATGCTCCCTTCTTTGTTACAAAACTGGGAATCAAAACATTGCCATGTGTGATATTGTTCAAGTAAGTGGCTAAGTGCATACTGTCATGGTTTCTACCCATCAGATAATGTGGGCTTAATTGTTTGGTGCTCCTTACTATAACATTTTCATCACATGAAGGCCAATCCAAGAGTTAGAGACATTATATTTTTTTCCTATCGAAATGGTATTCTTGTTCTTTAGGAAGGGCATTGCTGTTGACCGGTTGATTGGATTTCAAGACCTTGGGAGTAAAGATGATTTTTCAACAAGAGCATTGGAAAATATACTTAGGATGACAGGTATATGTCTATTGTGTCTCCATAAACAATCCCCTCACAAAATGAATTAACAAACATGGCTTGACATTAAAAAAATGTAGGTATAATTGACAAAAATAAGAAAAACGAGGACAATGAAGATGATGAAACCGAAATGTCAATGAACAGGAGGATTAGATCTTCAACAGCTGAAGATTCTGATTTAGATTGAATACTAAATGATGATCCACTGCACTCCCTCTCACACTAAATTTCTTTTGTACTGTAGTCCCCTAAAAGTTTTTGTGTTAATTTGTGTTCTGAATTGTATCGACCCACTTAGGGCCTGTTCGGTTAGGAGGGGATTGAAGGGTATTGGAAGGGATTGAGGGGGATTGGAGGGGATTGTAGTATAAATCCCCTCCAATCCCTCCCAATCCCCCTCAATCCCCTTCTCCAAGGGGATTAAACGAACAGGGCCTTAGGGAATGAGAGATTAGAAAATTCGATAGCTGGATCTACAAGGGAATTGGTACTTAGCTCATATTATGTAAACCTATGTTGGTGCCTTTGCCCAGTTAGCTTCTTTCGTAGGTTATTATCGATATGTTTACAACCTATATTCTCTGACAAAAAAAGTGTCCCACCAGCTCCGCACTCTGCGCTATTGTTTGTCATTGATGATAAAATTTGATCACGCGACCACTTCTATTTTGACCAGCAATCCATCCATATTTATTGCTCATCATTGATGATAAAATTGGTATCATGAATGGATCTTTGATGAGGTAATTGAATTTGTACGGTGTGTAAAATCATGTTTTATGGTTATATGTTATGATGTTTTCATGAATTTCTATGAAAATATGAGTTATTGCACAGAAGTTTCTGATCATTTGCCTCAAGATTAAAAGTAGTTGTTTTTAATGTCTTATACAAAAATTAAAACATGAATTGTCTTGATTTTTTTACTGTAACGTTAACTCCGTAGTATCAGTAATGGTTGGAATTGTAACGTTAACTCCGTAGTATCAGTAATGGTTGGAATAAAGCGATATGCTACTTAAATTGGTACCGATTATTCCGATCAAAACTATATTTTTAATTTTATTTAAAATATTTGTTATTAAGTACTTGAACTAAACGATTATTATTCAATTCATATATAATATGTCATATTTCAATATATTTATATATATATTTAATATAAGAGTGTTTTATAAAATAGATTTAAATTATTTTATTTATTCTTAGAACAATAAGGTCATAACCAAAATATTTGCACGGGGCAGATAATAGGGGCAGAAAGCAAGAAGACTAGAACTAGAAGGCTACTTGCGTAATTTTGCATGGTCATCAACGGAGAAGAAACAGGAAGCTAAAGCTTCGGGCTAATCGTATTGTATAAAATTTGTCAAACTCCCTGTCAGATATTTTTGACAAGAAACGTGAGTGATTCTTTATCATTTGCACTTGCTTCATAAAAATTCTTTATTCTTTGGAGCAATGAAATGACATACTTGAGAAATACCCAATAAAACTGATGTTCTGAATTATAGCATCACATGGCATATTTATCAGCAACTACAACACCTTCTTACATGCTATACTTAATGCTTCTCTAGAATGAACAGAATTGTATAAAAGTACAAGAAAGAACACAAGTGAATATGAAAGGTAGTAAAATGAAATGGTGTTCAATCCCTTACTTTTTTCCCATTAGAAGCTTTCCTCCTTTATATCATGTTTCTTTCTAGTGGCTAAAAGAATCAATACTTTTCTGACGAAGATAACTATGCAAACAACGCTACGCTATAATGATTTGATTTATGAGACCTCCTGAAAACAACCATAACAGTAAAGAGAGGCAGGGAGAACGAGTCTTACCTGGATAGCGGAATGGCCCTCACCGTTGGTGGGATCTTTCATGATGTTTGCTCTTCAGATTCGATGAAGACGACGAGTGCTCTGATAAAAAAATCAAAACGGAACGCGTGCTTGATATATAGGGCGCGAGCATTGGCCCTCTGGCTCGAGGGAGGAGTCCAAACCAGAGAGGGCAAGAGTACACTCCAAAATAGATCTCTACAATGGTCGGATTTTCCTTCCACTCCCTGCTTCGCCGCCAATCCCTCTCCGTCAGTTCTTCTGGCAGCACCTAGACGCCAGGCCTCCATGCTCCAATTTTCCACTTCTCTAGAGATCTTTCCTCAACTCTCCAGAGAAAAAAATACCCCATGCGCCACCACACCCGCTACCCTTCGATGCCCGGCGCTGTGCCCGCTGCCTCCTTCATGGCATGTCTAGATGTTCCTAGACATCCTCCTACCCGAACGGCCGGACGCCCCACCCGGCACAGCGCTGCCGGGCGCGCGCTCGCTGCCTTGGCCACGGGCTAGCCAGATCCACTACAAGTTGCACCACTCGTCAGTGTGATCTGGTGGCGTACGTGGTGGCGGGGGGCGAGGAGCTAGTGGCCCTAGTCGATCTACTCCAAGAGGAGCGGACGAATATGCCACCAACAGGCAGTAGGGATGGTGGTGATCTACTTCGGGACCAGATTAGCGGGATCCAGCTGACATCAGCGGGATTTAGGGCGACGAGCGGCTCACGGCGGCAGCGCAGGTCATGGTGACGTGGGTGCGTGGGGAACATATGATTTTGACAGCGAACGTGTGGTGAGGAGGCAGGGGAAGCGGTTGCGGTGAAAAAGCACTACGCTCGGTCAAGGGGAGCGGTTGTGGCGGAGACACTACTTGCGAAGGAGGGGGAAGGTAGTTGCCACGACGCATTACATTGGAGAGGGCTAGCGGACGGACTTCACGTTTTAATATAGTAGAGATGGAGATCAATTTTCCCTTTAAAAAAAAACGTTGGAAAACAAAAACTAAAGGCTCATTGAAAGGAAAATGGCAAAAACCCAATTCTGCCATTAATTTTATGGGCCGAAATGTCGAGCCATAGTTAGGCCCATTAAAATATGGTCTCGTTTTAAGTGCAGGAGGGCAAACGGCCGGCGGGGGGCTCGCCGCCGCCTACCTCCATGTGCTTCTCCATGCGCCGTCCCAATAGTCGCCGCCCTCCTCCCGCCATCACCGCTGCCTCCTCCTATGTCAGCCGCTTTGCCTCCCTCTCCACGGCCTCGCCTGCGCGGAGCCCCGATTCCCCGGTGGGAGCCTTCTCTCCTGCCGCGCGCCTCAACCGCGAGCTCGCTGCGCGCGCCAGGTGCGGCCCTGCGGGCGCCTCTGCCGCGCTCGCGCGGTTCTCCCGCGCTCTCAGGTCGGGCGCGCCGCCCCTCGACGCCGCCACGTTCAACGTCGTCCTCCATTGCCTCTGCTTGCTCGGCCGCCTCGCCGCCGCGCGCAAGCTGTTCGACGCAATGCGCGGCTTGGCGCCAGGGCTCCCCAGCGTCGTCTCCTGCAACACGCTCGCCAAGGGGTACTGCCTCGGCGGGCGCCTCGCTGACGCGCTCGACGTCCTGCGCTGGATGCTTGGGGCAGCCGCGATGCACCCCAACAAGCGGACCTACTCCATCATCATCGACGGCGCCTGTGGTGTGGGTGACCCGGCGCTCGGGTTCAGCCTTCTTGTTGGCATGTTGCGTGGCGGACTGTTCCCGAGTGTGCCCACCTACAGCTGCTTGTTGGCTGGGCTGTGCACTGAGGGTGGCAACATGAAGCAGACGGTGGCTCTGTACGGAATGATGGTGAAGATTGGAGTTAGAGGGAATGTGATTTCGTACTCGGGCTTCCTGAATGCTTTGTGCAGGGAAGATATGGTATCCCAGGCAATGGTTCTCCTTGATGACATGATCACAGCGAAGTGCTCCCCCAATGTCATAACTTGGACTGCTTTGGTGAAAGGATTCTGTACAACTGGTCAAGTTCATGATGCGAGAAATGTGATAGTGCGAATGAACACTCTTGGAATTGTGCCCAACGTTTTCACATACACAACATTAATATCTGGTCTTTGTAAGGAAGGGAAAGCAGGTGAAGCTGTAGGGCTCCTAACTGAGATGAGACAGAAGAGAGTTAAACCTAATGAATTTACATATAGCACGCTGCTGAATGGATTGTGCAAAGAAGGGAGGCTTGACGAAGCAGTTGAACTTTTTGTACAGATGGAGAAGGACGGTTGCACTAACAGATTGTTTGCATATAATATTCTAATAAGTGGGTTCTGCAAAGTGGGTAACTTGGAACAAGCTCTCAAGTACTTCTATGAAATGGAAGAAAAGGGCTTCTTGCATGATGTAGTTACATATAACACATTGATGGATGGCTATTGTAAGTTAGATCAGATCGAAACTGCAAAGGCCTTGCTTGTTGACATGGAAAAGCAAGGTGTGGAACCAAACATAGTTAGTTACAACATACTGATTGCATGCTTAGCAAGGTTAGGAGATGCTGAACAGGCTACCAGTTTAGCGGAGGAGATGTCTAAGAAAGGAATTGAGCTTGACCACATTAGTCACTGCATAATATCAGGATCACAGAGAAAAATTAAGTGCTGCTAGCATGCACAAATGCACATGTTGTTCTTCGCTGGTGTTGCAGGTACTGGCATACTGCTTATTATTAATAATTGATTCTTTAGGATGGTTGTCCTGTAGTCGGCCTGAGGAGATGCAAAAGGGTATGATGTGAAAATCATTTGGAGGTTCTTATGAAACATGTGGTTAACCTGAGGTTTGTTTGTCTACCCCTTTTCCCTTTAATTTTTGTTCTCATCGTGAAGTTGACTACTTTACTCCACATAACATAGCTTGTAAATAAAAAAAAGTGTATCATGCTGCATGTTGAAATGAATCTGTATTCCTTAATTACTGCCTGGTTAACCCAGATATGAGGAGTTGTAAAATTTTAGATTGTAGTTTAAGCCTGAGTTCACTGAGGAAGAAAAAGGCATTTTGCCAAAAAATTAACTCAGTGCGAATTTTCATTTTACTGGTTCAGTAACTTAGTTCTTGGTTATCAACTTCTGTAGTTTTTTTATGTCTTCAAAATTACAGAAGTTCATAACCTTGCTACAGAAGTTAACTCGTGAACAACTTAAACACTAAGGACTCTATCCATGTGGCCACATTACCTGTGGTACTGTTCATGTGAACAGTATCGCGTAGTACTGTTCCCACCTGGGCCTGGCAGCCCATGAGGCCATGACAGTATTTAGTTGTCAACTGTTGCAATGTGCTGGCATTGCACGAATGATGAACAAATGTGGACCAAGTCCATAGCTCTGTAGATTATCTTTTTATTACATGACTCACTGAAAGTGCTCTAGTTGATGAGTGGGCTTTTCTTTACAGCAGGCGATTGTAAATTTGGATTGCATTTCATGATTCATACTAAAATGTGTGAAATCTGGTTATGAGCAATTGTCGAGCATATTGGCTTCGCATTGAAGCTTCGGATGACCTGCACAATATTTAGAAAGTTTAGTGAAGAATATGTCGCCTTTCTACAGTACACTTATGGTGAGAAATTTCTATTCTAGATATTCTCTTTGACTCTTACTTTCCCTGAGTTTCTGTTCTTCCTGCTTTAGATTTAGAGCATATTATATCATTCAGTGGTTAAAGCTTAATTGATAATTCATTGAATTACTTATGTATGTAAACATATACTTGCAATGGTTTTTTCAGAACTGCATTTAGTGGACCCACAAGAATTTTTTTGCCCTTCATTTATATCTTAAAATCTCGCACTGTTTTTCACATCCAAATAATTTGAAATTTTGAATCAACAGTATTAATTGTTTCCATTTGTGCAGTATTCCTTATCATAAGTGCTCTACAACTTCATTCTTATTGGGCTGAAATATTGAAACTCTATTATTTAATCCCAAAACTATTAACTGCGAATGTTGTAATTGAACAAGTTCTTATTTGGATGAAGTAATGAAAATCCTGGTTTGAACAATAATGAAAAAATGGGTATTTGTTCTATTTTAGTTCTGTTAGTGAGATTATTGCATTGTTTTTGATAAATTAAATTAAACCATCTCCTATCACTTTATTTTCTCAACATCTGAGCATATCTTTATTTTTTTTCTTTGTTATTTATGTTTTACTGAAGCAAATCACCTGAATGTTTAGAAATCGTTGTTTAGAGGCCTGACTAGTATCTACCCTAATCTAAACATTCTGCCATAACTTTGTGCAAGTTCTATCACATCTCCATAATGTTCTTTGTGTGATGAATTGACTGTGGTCCATTCCAAAGGGCCCAAAGGGCAAATATGTACAAGAGAAGGGCCCAAAGGGCAATAGTACAAGAGAAGGAAAGCTTTACAAATAAGCCCTTATACTATATAGTATATCTCTAACACCCCCCCTCAAGCTCAAGGTGGATCAACGACATTGAGCTTGGAAAGAAGAAAACAATGTTGAGCTCGAGTATGGGCCTTGGTAAGCAAGTCGGCAAGCTGAATCTCCGAGGGCACATACTGAAGAGCAACTATCTTGTTCTGGACAGCCGACCTAACATAGAAGCAATCAATTCCAACATGTTTGGTGAGCTCATGCTTCACCGGGTCCTGAGCAATACTGATAGCACCGGTACTGTCACAGTGCACAAGCGTAGGGGAGGAGAGAGCAACGCCAAACTCAGCCAAGAGCCACCGTAGCCAAGTCACCTCAGCAGTCATATAAGACAAAGCACGTAGCTCAGCCTCAACACTAGAGCGAGAAACAATAGTCTGCTTCTTGGTCTTCCAGGCAATCAAGGAGGAACCGAGGAAGACACAATAAGCAGAGAGGGACTTGAAGTCTGAAGGATCAGAACCCCAAGTAGCATCAGAGTAAGCATGGAACTGAAGGGAGCTAGAACTAGAGAAAAACAAATATCGGTCGATAGTGCCACGAAGGTATCGAAGGACGCGAAGGAGATGACTATAGTGGACACTAGTGGGAGTGGACATGAACTGACTCAAGATGTGAACGACATAAGAAATGTCAGGATGAGTGATGCCAAGATAGACAAGACTACCGACGAGGTGACGATAGCGAGTGGGATCCTCAAGAGGAACACCGTCGGTGGCACGAAGACGAGTGTGAAGCTCCATAGGAGTGTCCACAGAGCGGTGATTAGTAAGACCCGCACGATCAAGAAGATCATGAATGTACTTCCTCTGGGAGAGGTAGTAGCTGTCAGGTGTGGATGTGACCTCAATCCCAAGAAAATAGCGAAGAGGACCCAAGTCGGACATGTGAAACTGCTCACTGAGACGAGCCTTAACAAAGGCAATATACTCAGAATCATCCCTCGTGATGAGCATATCATCCACATAGAGAAGAATAAGGGTACGACTAGGGGGGAAGTGTGAACGAAAAGAGCAGGATCATGCTGACTAGCAACAAAACCAGCAGCAGTGACAACCGAGGTGAAACACTCAAACCAAGCACGAGGGGCTTGCTTGAGGCCATAGAGAGAACGGCGGAGACGACAGACATGGCCATCGGGAACATGATAGCCAGGAGGTGGATGCATATAGACCTCCTCATGCAGCTCGCCGTGAAGAAATGCATTCTTCACATCAAGCTGAGAGATAGTCCACCGGCGAACAGAGGCCACTGCAATAAGAGTATGAACGGTGGTCCTATGTGCAACAGGAGCAAAGGTCTCCTCATAGTCACGACCATACTCCTGCTGAAAACCACGAGCAACAAGACGCGCTTTATAGCGCTCAAGAGAGCCATCAGAGCGAGTCTTAATCTTGTAGACCCACTTGCACGAGATCAGAACAACAGAAGGAGGACGAGGAACAAGATCCCAAGTGCGGGTACGCTCAAGAGCAGCAATCTCCTCAGCCATAGCAAACTGCCACTCAGGATGAGCAATAGCATCTCGATATGTGGAAGGCTCAGAAAGAGAGAGTGCAGAGTATGAAGACTCATGAGGCACAGGGGAAGAAGAGGTGGAAGGTGGTGAAGGAAGCGGACGACGAGTATAGTGGTAGAGAATGGGAGGACGTGGAGGTAGTGGTGGAGAAGGAGGTGGTGAAGTGGATGGTGGTGGGGAAGAACAAGGAGGAGAGGATGATGACGAGGAGTCAGATGAAGGCCAAACTAAGTCAAGAAAATCAATCGACTCATGAGAGGAGGGAGCATCGGAGAAAAAATGACGAGACTCATCAAAGGTAACATCACGGGAAACCCGAATGCGACGAGCAACCGGATCCCAACAACGATATCCCTTACGCTCGGAGTCATACCCAAGGAAGACACACCGGACCGACTGTGCCGATAGCTTTGTCCTCTCGCGAGGCTGGAGAAGAACAAAGGCAACACAAGCGAAGGAACGAAGGTGGCTATACTGAGGCGGTCGACCAAAGAGACGCTCAAGTAGAGTGACACCATGAAGAGTGATAGAGGACTGAATGTTTACAAGGTAAACATCAGTAGATACAACTTCAGCCCAAAACTGAGGAGGAACAAAGGAGGCAAGTAATAGTGCCCGAGCAGTCTCAAGAAGGTGACGATGCTTACCCTCGACCACACCATTTTGAGCATGGGCACCAGTGCACGAATACTGAGGAAGAGTGCCCTGCTCAGAAAGAAACTGACGAAGAGAACGAGATAGATACTCACCAGTAGAGTCAGCACGAAAAACACGAATGGAAGAGTCAAACTGAGTGCGAACCATCGTAGCAAAGGCCTGATAAGCAGTAAGCACCTGAGCACGAGACTCCAAGAAATATATCCATGTGAAACGAGAGAAATCATCAATAAAGATCACATAATATCGATGTCCCCCTTTCGAAACGAAGGGAGCAGGGCCCCATACATCAAAGTGAATGAGATCAAAAGGTCTAGTGGACACTGTCTGACTAGCAGAATACGGAAGTTGTATCTGCTTGCCAAGTCTACAACCCATACAAGAGAGGGAGGTATCACCAGAAACCTTCCCAAGAACTCCACTAGTAACAAGAGATGACAAACGGGACCCACACATGTGACCTAGACGATGATGCCACTGAGCAAAGCTAATGGAGGTGGAGATGACAAAAGGAGTAGCATCAACAGTAGGAGTCGAATAGCACGAAGTAAAAATGGGAGGAAGATGTAGCCAGTCAAGCTCCCAGAGGCGAGGAGGATCATGGAGCCGGTGGCCAGAACCAACTAGGGTCCCGGTGCGACGATCTTGAACAGAACAAGAATCAGAATCAAGAATGATATGGCAACCATGATCAGTAATCTGGCCAGCAGAAATAAGCTGCAAGTGAAGTTGAGGTACATGAGCAACAGACGACACATGAAAATGGGAAGTGCTAAGAATGCCATGACGAGCAATAGGAAGAGGAGTACCATCAGCTGTCTTAACAGACACAGGAAAAGGAAGCGAACTCAAGGAACTAAGATGAGTAAAGTCATGTGTCATGTGAAAAGAGGCGCCTGAATCAAGAATCCAAGGTGACTGAGTACTTGGCTGTGGTAGCTGAGGAGATTGAGCGGTGGCAGAAGATACCATAGTTCGATCTGAAGAGGCAACACGACACTCCAGACGATCCATCCGTCTGGTGAGCTCAAGGACCCAATCCGGAGGCGACTGAGAAGAACCCCGAGAACCACCTGACGTACTCGAGCCGCCCCTCCGGTGAGAGGGCCGCTTTCGACACTGCTCAATATCGTGAGTCTTAGACTTGCAGTAGCGACAGAAGAGAGCGGCAGTTGTGCCACCTTGAGTAACATGTCCTGGAGTTGAAGTAGGTGTAGGATTTACAGGAACGGGAGGACAAAGAGCAGTCATGGTGAGAAACCCTTGCTTCTCTTCTTTTCTTCTTTTTTTTTTCTTTTTTTGCAATCTGTCTCAAAAAACAGGGGAGGAGCTCTGGGCCTCTCTGCCCGACGCGAGTAGAGAGCGAGGAGAGGAGAGCGGCCGGAGGACCTGCAGGTGTGGGCCCAAAGGACGCGCAACGGCGTCAGGGGCGGGCCCGAGCAGGAGGACAAGCGGGCGCTGGAGCGACGCGAGCCCACGCGCGAACAGCAGGGCTCGGGCGCGGCGGCGCGAGACAGCGGAGCTCAGGGGCGGGCCTGAGCGGGAAGACAGGCGCGCGGCGGCGCGACCTCACGCCCGGGCAGGCGCGCGGCGGTGCAAGCTCACGCGCGAGCAGGCGTGCGACGGCGGGAGCAGGCGCGACGAGGGCTCGCTGGTGGCGGGAGTAGGCGCGGCGAGGGCTCGCCAGCGGCGGGATCAGGAGGGGAGGGGCTAGAAACCCTAGCTCTGATACCATGTGATGAATTCGCCGGCGGCAGGAGTAGGCGCGGCGAGGGCTCGCCAGCGGCGGGATCAGGAGGAGGGGAGGGGCTAGAAACCCTAGCTCTGATACCATGTGATGAATTGGCTGCGGTCCATTCCAAAGGGCAAATATGTACAAGAGAAGGGCCCAAAGGGCAATAGTACAAGAGAAGGAAAGCTTTACAAATAAGCCCTTATACTATATAGTATATCTCTAACACTTTGAGACACAACTTAATTTTTTTTAATATACATCTTCATCGTGAGGACATTATTAATTTCATGAGCAGCACCTGTGCTACCTCAATAACTTCATTGCTAGAAATTAGCTTAGTACTTATTTTTGTTCATATTTTGTTGATCACAGTAGGAGAATCTGAAAAGCTCATTTTTTCATGCATGCTGCTAACTTGGAATCTGGCATTGTACTTTCTGTTGATGGATATAAGTAGGTTGATGAGAGTTAAGGGTGTAACTCTGGGGCAGGAAGAAACAACATGTTTTATATGAAGGGAATTCTTATTGCATGCCATTAAGAAATATGTACTTGCCATCTGACTGCAACTCATTTATAGATTTCAGGGTTGATTTGGCATAAATCATCATGTGCCAAGCCTGTGATTATGGCAGACCTTGAAGAGATTTCACATCCACCAAGTAATGCCAGAATCTATATCCTCGCATTCAAGAAACAGAAAAATTGTAATGACAATGCATCAGGGCTAATGCTGCACATGAGGTATCGAAGATTCTTGGTTTGAGGTATCTATCGAAATGCTTCACATGCTTTTCTACTGATAGAATCTCTATATCTCATATAAAAAACGAAAAGAGCGGTATGCTATATTGCAGAGTTGGACTAGAGTGCAGCAGTTAAATTTAAACTTACAGGCGTCAGTACAGAATCAACACTCACAGAGCTGCAGATAGTGGAAGTCCAGCCTCCAGTGTTCACGGTACATCATTGGTCTCAGAACAACTATTTGTGGTACCCTGAACTTCAGTACAGAATCAACACCCATGGAGCCGCCAACAGTGGAAGTCCAGCTTCCAGCGTTCAATGTACCTCATTGATGACTAGTGCTACATATTTCTCAGAGCAGAAAAAATGTGGTATCAACATATATCGAACATTATCATCAAAACTTGGGAGTGTCATGATGGTTTTCAAGTAGCCAGCTTGTTGGAAGTGAAGCAGATGTCATCTTGGAGATTAACGGCTTAAACCTGATGCATCATTGGTGGAAATGGGATAAAGATTTAGTATGGTTTAATCCTGCAATTTTGCTGGGCCTCGTGAACTGTGATGCTCTCAGGATTTTCAAATTCTGCATGCTAAGGCAAGCTAGTGCTTCAAGTTCCAGTTCCCAGTCTGAGGTGATCCAGGTTGGATTCTATTCCTAAATTTGCATAACAATTGTTCATTATTATTCTGTATTTATGACTCTTTCTGTTTATACAAATATTGAACACACTTTTCATTCAGAATAAAAATACAGTTGATTATTGTCCATTAATTGGTAACTGCCAATGTAGAACGGGCAAATAAAAATTTTCAGCTGGGCTCCAGCAGTCGTGTAGGCTGTAGCTCGTTGAACCCCATATAGTCACATATTTTGACAGCCCTTGTTAAAATAGATGATCCGCATTCATGAACAGTTAAATAGGGTAATAAGCTTTCTATATAGTACTTTCTAGCTTAGTCGTTATTCGTGGGTGTTGTTGTGTCACTGGGTCGTATTTTCAATGGAATTGGAAGGTTGGAAGGTTGGAAGGTACTATTCTCCTCAAATTATATTTAAAGAAATAGTAAGTTGATACTCTGGATCTCATTGGTGCGGTGGAGTTGTAGTGGACGACGCACCAATGAGGCAGGGTTATAGGGAAGGCGAAGCCTAAACTAAAATAGTCGATGATTCTTCTAGGGCATCGGTCCTCTTTATATAGGCACATGACTAATCTACAATCTCCAACTAACACATTGTTTCTAACCGATTTAATCTAAGCAAAACTAATAAACTGATTTAATCTAAATATGGCTCTTTAAATTTAACAACTCAATCTTAATCGAATTGGACTCTTAATTGAATTGGACTTTTAACCAGTCTGGGCCTGAACGGGCCTATTGGTCACCCTCATGCTAGCCTCCTTTTGCCTTGCGTGTAACATTTCCCCCCCTTGAAAATATTCCTCGAGCCGATCGATAAGATAGAGGCGCCTGAACTTCTGTCCATCCCTCTTGCTTCATATGTCGCTGCCTGACCCCTATCTTGCTATTCTACTCTTACGGTACGTTGTGCGGCTCTCTGGCGATGGAATGACAACGTACTATAGTACATGGTGGATGAACACCATGGTGTGTTTGCTGAAATCCCGTAGAACAAGACCTAGAGACTCGAGCCATTGTGCAGTTAGGACCATATCACATGAGCCCAAGGTGAGTCCGTAGCAATCAACAGTGAATAGCTCATCGCTGATCTTGAAGCGCAGGTCCCGATAGTACTCTGGACTGAGTAGCTGGTCATTGTTGGCCACTGTGACGCTGAGGTCGGCCTGGTCCTATATTGCAATAATAGCGCGCACTGCTGCCTCGATGTCGATGAAGTTGTGTGTGGAGCTCTAGTCCAACAGCACCGTGAATCGAGAGCCATTCACGACCACCTAGAGTTGCATTGTCTTCCATAGGCGTGGTTGGAGATAGTGGGATCCGGGGCAGCCACTTCTTGGTACTAATCTTCCTCATCAAGGATAGCCTCGATGATGAAGAGTTGCTTGCAAACCTGATTGTGCCCCTACGTAAAAGTGTCGTCGTAGTGAAAACATTGGTTGTTTATGTGACACTCAGAAATTTCAGAAAAGGAGAGCTGCTTTTGTAGCTATGGGCTCATTGTTAACGGATGCACTTGATGAGACCAGGCCACCCATCATACCAATAGGAGCTACCTAGCCAGTCGGCTTTGTTGGGGAATAGGGGAGCTACACTAGCCGGCAAATTCAAAATTTTTGTCCTTAAACCCAAGAACCATGCACGTGAGGGATCATATATCGTTACCTTCTAGCATAAGACGCGCTAGGTGTAGCAGAAGAAGATATTGAGAAAACGTGACTTAGCCTATCCTCGCTTTATCTCGACAGTTCCTCGCCAATCCAATCGGTGAAGCCCACGAGCGACGCTATTGGAGCAAAGCTTCCACGGAGTCCACACGTACAAGGATCAGATTAATCTCACGTCGGAGTGCTAGCACTGGAGGTGAGATCTGGGAGAGGTCTCGATCTCAACTATTGAGATCAAGAAAGAGGAAGGAGATATTTTTGGTAGCTAGGGTTTAGAACTATTCTAAACCTCCAAAGATCTGATGTTCAGGACCTCCTCCACCCCTCTTTACATAGTGCCAATAGACTTAGCTCTGAAGCAACATAAGGCTCAACAGATCCAATCTGTTTTCGCCCACGTTGGAACTTCCGATCCTGGATCAGATCTTCTGATCTTGGTATTTTCGGTCTCAAGCTAGTACGTTATCGTAACAGATCCAATCTATTTTCGCCCATTTCGGAACATTCAATCAGTACAATTTTCCCGATCCAAATCGGAACTTCCGATACCATATCGAAACTTTCGAAGACTTTTGCTCTCTGACTTGAGTACAGAAAATAATCGGAACATTCGATTCTAAATCAGAATTTTTGATTCAAGTCGCGAATCCAACATTGGAACTTCCTAAATTGGTTTTGCTCTTTGACTCGGGTCGAAAATAACCGGAACTTCCGATCTCTAGAATTTTCTTAGGCATACTTTCTTCAATCTCCCACTTGCACAAGAACCAATTCTTTGCATGTTTATCAATCCATCTCTTTAAGTGTGTGACCCGATAGGTTCATACACTAATGATTGTTCATCGAAAACTTTTCCGACTCACTGATCAATAGTGGTACCTAGCATCACATATTGACCCCCGAAAGCGTACAAAATCAATTTTCATTGAACCTTGATATACGCACACACTAGTCCCTTTACCGCACGACATCAGTCAAGCTCAAGGCGAGATACGTGCCACCCTTGTTTGGTTAGCTCAACATTTTCACTTGAAAAATAGTGGATTCAAATCATGACTAACTCTTTAGTCATAGTAGCATGGCCATGCACTTTTCTAATATGACTACCTTGAGGGGTCTAGAGATGTCTCTCCCATTATTAAGAGGGGTAAATTCCATCTTAACCGCTCACATCACAAGATATGTTTCACAACACACCAGAAAACAACCATTATTACTAACCTATTACGGAATAACGTTAGGAAGCATTTAAGTGTATCGCTATGCATTCTGGAATCAAATGACGATCTCAGGTCTAAGGACTTTGCAGGTACACTATTTTAGATGACAACTGATGGCACATTACAATAACAATCACAACGATATCTCAAGTGGGTCTATCCAACACCATGTTGTTGGTGTCTTTTTTGGTCACACTTTGACACACTCGTGACCTGGGAGATCTGCTTAATTCTAGTGCAGGTCCTACAATCTTAGGAAAAAGGTTCAAGGCGTGCCAATCAATTTGACTCTGCAACTGATAAGAGAATAGAGAAAATATCATTAGCAGCCTCGTGAGCGAGTGACGCCAATTGACCATAAGGCCGATGATCAAGACGGAGCGATCGGGGCAAACACGCCATCAGTCGATGAGATATGCAATTTACGCATATGGACCAATGAACATTTCTCGATGGCAGATCGAATATAACATTGAATTGAAGATAACCTATCGGCTTATACTCCGACAAAAATAAATAAAACATGCCTGATAACATGTCTGTATCATCAAAATCATCACAATAACAAGATTGGAGCTAACCAAGACAGTAGCTAGTCACATGAACTTAACAGTACTTTAAAATATCGGGCACACATTATTTATATGAATGGTATACAACATCAAGAAGATACAATAGAAAGAGATATCAGACCTAACTGATGAAGTCTCAAACTACCATATCTAAATCACATCAATTTAAAAGATCAAATTGATGTAGCCTTAGACTTAGACAATTGTTGGGGGAAAATATCTCATCTTCGGGGTTATTACCGAAGCAGCATAAAGACAGTCAACTAGTTCGAAGATTCTCCGAAGATTGTCTTCGAAGATGCCCAGAACTCCGTTCGAAGCCCGAAGACAGGCATTGGTTCGAAGTATGTCTTCGAACCAAAGCCATTCAAGATCTTTTCTGCCAGCTAAGATGGAAGACTTATCTTCTTTTTTATTAGATTAGTCTTTTACCATTTTAGCCCTATTAAGGAAACCGAATAGTTTCCTTAATGTCGGTTGTAATAGAGGGGTAAATAGGTCTTTTCCTTAATGTTTGGGCCTATAAATACCCCCCATTTCACCCTGTAATAGGGACCGAATACAAGTGATTCAATACACACTTTCGAACTATTCTAAGTTATTATCCTTTCGGAGGCTTAGAACAGTTTGCTTCACAAACACTTCGTTTGTTAGTTTTCTTTTCTACAGAAACCTGTTAGCGTAATCTTTTACGCCAACAACAATACACCGAGATAAATCAGCGATTGTACTGTTTCAGTCGATGCTTCAAGAGATAAAATTGATGCAGCTGTGAGGACACTGACCTAGTCGATACGATCGTCGGGGGTGGCAGGACTCACTCTTTGTTAGAGATCGGAACGATACAGCCTAACTTCGAGTGCCGAATCCCGTTGGGATTAACCTTAGGAAGCCAAGGGTGGCGATGCGATGAAGAGTTGTTTGATAGAGTTGTGTGATAGAGTTGTGTGTTTTTTGACATAACTAAGGGATACATATTTATAGTCCGAAGATTTATCGTTCCAGTAATCTATCCTAATCGATTTTGCATAATATTTTATCTTCCCACTTTTATCTCCATCGACTTCTTCATACCTGGTAATGTTACAAGTCATGGACGGGCTTCTTTGACCATTTTTGATCAGATCTCTTTGACTTTTGTTGACTGTGCGACATCTTTTGTGGGTTTGGGCTTTTACCAAATTTTGCCGTCAACACATGCCTCCAGTTTTGGAGCATTAAGGGGTAATCGATGCTTCAAAATTATCACTCATCATCACCCTCTACCGTTACGTCCATTCAAACGTCTTCGCATTGTCTTTTCACATTTATCACCGATAGCCAAAATCCTTCATCTTCTAATACTTTATACATAATGCGTCGGACACTGGCTTTCCTTCTTCCTATTCTCTTTCTTTGGCCATGAATGAATGCAATGGATGTCGCCTGGTCTGGTGGATTTACTTTTCTTTGTGGCAATGTCGGACCAGACTTCATTTCACATAGTTTTGCATTAATTTTTTAGGCTGAAGATTTGTTCTCTGATCCCGGGCCAAGCGTTTCGGCATTTCGAGAACTGTACTCATGATTACCTTTTGTCGAACGTTGAGAGTGGTCCCACCAAATTCGTCGGGATCGGCTTGACTCAGGTGCTGAGGGGTTGTTTTCTCTCTATAAGTAGCCACTGACTACTTCTCCCTTTTACGCTCTCTGCACACAATGCTTTTTCATCCTTCTAGCCTCCTGAGCTCGTTACCGTCTACTTGCGACTGTTGCGTCCGTCACTCCTTCGTTTTCTCCACCGGCCTCAAATTCTGGCCAATCTTCTCAATGGCGACCAACGACTCTATTCCTGAGGTAAGTTTTCGGCCTTCCCTTTCCTTTTTTCTATTTGTTGTTTTTTTGTTCTTCCATCGTTTTTCTTTACCGTTCTTTTCCTTTGTTGTAGAACATGTGGAACCAAGATTCCTATGGCCAACCATCCATCCTGCTTTTTGGGGCTGATGGGTAACTCTGATCCCACCGACTTCATTAATGCTGAGACACAACGCATCCCTTTTTAAAATTCAAAAATGTTGTCCTTCAACTGGATACAAAGCTTTAGGGCTTTCCCCTCTCCGCTTCCTCGATGGCGTGACTGGTACCTTCGTGTTGCCGCGTCGGAGGAAAGCAATTTTCTTTCGCGTCTTGACCTCTCTTGATATCACTACCACAACTGATCCCTTTTTCTTTCGCTCTAAACCCTCTCACCGTTTTGATATCAAATCCATCGGTGGTTGGGACAAATATATTGCAATCCATAACAAGCAGACCAGCTTTGTCGACGAATAGGAACATATTGCTTTCCTTAACCTTTGGTTTGAGAGGTTCTTTTTTCTGTGGGTCCACCCTCGGGCCTATTTTCCATCTTCAATTTTTGGCAAAGAACTGGTTGTTAAAGTTGCGATCCCCCTTGGTCGATACCTCCTTGGCTCCCTCTACTATATCCTCCACCAGGTATCGCCTGATTATCGGCTGGTGATGCTGTAGGTCACCTTGACGTTCTCTGGCGGTTCCTCCAACTATGGCTTAACATATATACAACCAAAATTTCTTCTGGACTCTTGATTTCCTTTGTTTTCCTTTTGATCATCGTGAATCTACCCCACAGACCACCTGTCGATGCCTATCCTTAGGCGAGACGGCCGCCTGTCGGCTAGGGGCAAGGATGTCCGCTGATATCCTGGCCTGATGGTTCAAAGCTTTTTATTGCGGCTTTGCTAGCGACTACGTAGTGTGGTATGCCTACGAGTTCTTGCCCGATTATGAATACCCACCTCAGCTATCATTGGCCGATGTGTCGGCGAATCTAGAGAGCAAGGCCATCTTCCGTGCTTGCATTTCTCCTTGCCTTTTTTTGATCAATTTTACGGTCGGCCCCATGCGTAAGCCATCTTATGAGTTCTAACATCCGACAGTCTATGCCTGGCAGCTTGGCTTCGGTCAACTGCAAATCGATCTCTTCTTCATCGAGTGGATCCACGTTTGTGGTGAAGTAGCCAACTCCTCGGAGATCAATCGACTCTTTTCTATGACCGATTCAATATCCCTTGGAGACTTCCATTCCTGGACCGCGAGTAGGGTGGCGTTGATCCTCTGCAAAAAATGGTGGTCCGAGGTGAGCTAGTATATTTTCAACCATTATTTCAAGTACTTTTGTCTTTCACTGTATCCGACCTTCACCGACATCGACCTTGAGGGTTGTCCTAACTCTTGCAGCTTAGCTTGTTATTTTGATTTTCTTCCTCGTCTCCTGACTCTCTTTCCTTTGCAGGAGGATGATATCGATGCCCCGTTAATGAGCCGAAGTGGTAGGCCGATACATTATGGGCTGATATCGGCCAATACCAACTTGGGTAGTGGAGCTCCTACTCCATTAGAGTGGCTTGCCAAGAGGCGAGTCAAGATCCCGGCGCGTAAGCTCAAAGCGTCGGACGTGGTGGTGCACCACTCCACTAGGGTTCGGGCTGCCCAGGTAATCTTCCTGATTCCTATTTTGTTGTACTTGGCGAACTCTCATCTTTCCTTCGTGGCATTTCCAGCCCATATTTGATGTTTTCTCCTTCTATCGACATCATCTGCTTCTCTAGCTGTGCGGGTTCCCATCCGTACCGATGCATCTTCATCGGTTCAAGTGTATATACATCTCGCACTGCATGTACTTACTTTGCGTCCTTAATACTTGACATTTTTCCTTTTAGCCTTCTCCTCTTGTCGCTATGTCTCTTCACGCGACGTTCGACTAACTAGCGGATGACCCAGTTGGCGCTCAGTCGGCTCGGACTATTGGAGATGTTGTTGTGGAGTCTGTCGTCGGGGCCGATATTCTAGGGTTGTCATTATTGACCCTGGTGTGTCAGCCGACGTTACTGCCGTAGTTGCATCAGTTGGGCCGACGCACCGGAAGGTGGGCCGGCGGCCGTCGAGACTGACACCGTGGTTCCTCCTGCTGATGGCTCTCATCAAGTACTTTTTGTTTTGTCTTCTTATCGCTTTCCTTGTATCTTACATTGATCGTGAATGTAACCGATGCTAGACATCACAGGCTCGTCTGCCTTCCAAGGCAGTCTTGAAGCGGTAGGTTTTCATACACTTTCGTAGCTATAGTGGAGGATGATGCCGTTGCTTCTTCCGTCGATGGCGCTCCGCAATCGGCCACCCTTGCCAGGCTTGCTGACGTAAGAACTTTTGTACTTATTATTGTGACGCTTTTGCCTCTTGTGTATCTCTTTTCTTTCTTTAGGCTTTCGCCCAGAAATTCTCCTTCGACGTGGGTCCTTTTCTTTAGCCGACGAGGAGGTCATGGATGCTCCCACATTGGCTGTGACCCAACTTTCCCCAGAAGTGAAGTAGGTGTTATTGGATCTGCTGCGTCGTCTTGAGCACCCAGTAGAGGTCTTGGTCAATGACTCGGGGCCGATAAGGCGGCATCTTAACGACATCCTGAACTTGCTTCCCCCGGAGTTGGTTGACGTCCTTACACCAGTCGCATACTTGGAGTTCCATCGGCCAAACGTGCGGTGGGCGCTGAAATAGATGGTCGACCGAGCTAGTTATGTGTCACAACGGGAGGCAATCGAAGTCCATGTTGCAGTAGCAACGACCGAGAGCGCCCTTCTAGATCGGCTCCAGGGAGAATTATCGGTCATACCGCAAGAACTGGACCGACTTCAGACGAAGGAGGTCGATCTAGCCTCAAGGTTGGACGGAGTGCGGACAAGGATCGTCGTGAAGGAAAATGCCATGGCCTCCCTTTCGGACCGGATCGAGGCCCAAAGATGCCTACTCACTGGTGTCGTCCACCTCGCGTAGCGTCGGCGTCGTGCCCTCCGAGACGTCCCCGACTCTGATGTCAAAGACCGCACTATTCTCCGGAGCATCAACGCGATCCAGTTGCGAGCAATTGAAGGCATCCGACGTGCTTTGTCTTGATATCTCCTTGTAATGGTGTCTGATGTAAACATTATATTTTTGCAATATATTATCATCGACTCCTTGACTTGATGTTAAGCTTTTGTGTTTTGTCTGAGGGCGATGCCTTCACATCGGTCGTCTTGAGGCGATAGCATTGGCATCAGTTGTTTTGTGTATAGATCTTTATGCTTCGTTCGAACGATCGAAAAATATTTCCTTATGTACTTCTTGCTCGGCCTCTTCCCATATCTCTGATGTTTTACTCTCGTAGTTCGTTGGTTGTGGCGAAGCCTTGATCGAGTCGATCCTTCGTTTTGTCGACACTGTCTTTACAGGTTGAGCTTAGGTAGCTCTTCGTTGATCGGGTTGACCCCATCATCTGATACTTTGAGAAAGTTGTCGTCCCAAACCTTCCCCGATAGACACACAACATCCTCCATTTCCATATCGATAAATTAGCCGTATCTATATTAACTGATTTATCGACGGGGATGACTTTCACTTGATCGCTAACTTATTGTATGAGGCTCTGATGCATTGTCGAAGAGACACAACAATCTTCGTGTATCCAGTCGCGCTCCAGCAACAAACTATAAGATCCTTTTCCTCTATGACGAAAAATGTAGTCGAGATGGTCTTGCATCCAATTGTCAGTTCCGTGTTTAGCACTCTCATCGTGTCTGATGAGTTGTCGCCGAAGTTCCTTAATACCATATTAGTTTTGATGAGGTCCTTCGGCGTTTTCCTTAGCTTATGGAAGGTGGCGTAAGGCATCAAGTTAACAGCTGCCACTCCGTCTATCATCATCTTGGACATCAACTTTCCGTTGACTAGACCTTTGATATAGAGAGGAATAATGTGCTGATACCTAGGGTCTTCCGGCTTGTCGAAAACTACTGGCTGTGGAGCCAACATTAGTTGGGCCATTATATCGACTTGTTCTGCATTATTTTCGAGATGGCTCGATACTCTGCGGGGAGGAAGAAAACCATGTTTACCCCCACATCCTTATCCTCGTGATCAACCTCATCTTTCACTCGACATTCACTTTTGATCCTTCGGGGCCGATCCGTTTCCTCATCGCACTTTTGTGCCTTCAATTCTCTCTATTGCAAACATTGCACCCTTCTCTTCTGGTTCCTTGTGAAAATCCCGTTGGGGTACCATTGCGGGTTCTCTGGTGCGATTTTGTCATCGTCGACCGACTAGCCGATTTCCTCGGCATTGATGGGGCTGAGCTTCTCAAACGCTGATGCCCTTGGTGGTGACAACCTGTGGTGAGCGGCTTCTTGTCCAAGCGGCTTTCGCTTGATGTTATGTGGCCAATGCTCATCTTGTGTCCTGCCTTTGGCGCCACAACCCGGGTAGTCGTCCATTGCTGGTAGATGTAGTCCCTCGTTCTAGCAAAGCATGAAGAACTCACAATTCCAATAGGGGTTGAAATGTGAGTAGCCGTGGTTGTCTTCGCTGTTCGTTCTTTCCTTCGATTTTCTTTTGTACTTCCCGATGAGGTATGAGGAAGTGACACTACTACTGAGTCGCCTATTCTTCTTCGCATGTCGATCGTCAGCGTGGTGCGTGTGCACCATGTTGATTGAGAATGAATGTCCGTCGATGTTCATTGGCTACTCCCCATCGTCAAACTTGATTTGACCTTGCTCTATGGTCGATTGGATCTACTGCATGAATACTTTGCATTAATTAGTATGGTGCGATTGGGAATTGTGCCACTTGCAGTATTTCCTCTTCTTTAGCTCATCGGTAGACAGTATCACATGGTCACGTGATAGGCGAATTTGCTTCTCTTCGAGTAACATGTCAAATATCTTATCGACCTTGTTGACGTCTAAGTCGTACTTTTCTTCTTTATCGACCGGCTTCACCCAAGGGCATGCAACCTGTTTCTTGTTCTTGGACTATTTGGCCAAACCGACCTCTACATTAGAGTCACTACCCTCATTGGAGTTCAAATAGTAGGTGTTGATAGCAAAAAATGGCATTAATGGTCGAAATTGTCAAAATATCAATTTTTGGTAATTTGGGCCGAAAATATGTCTTCCCTGGCATAGAATGGTCCAACCGGCCATGGTAGGCCGGTTCGACTAGACATACAGGCCTCGGTCAGACCAGCCCAATGGGTCCAGTCAAACCGGCCTAGTCCTAAGGATAGAGATAGAGGTGGTTTTCGGTTGATTTTATCTCCAAGCAAAATCCTAGCTAATTTGGTCGAATTCTACTTGATGTAGGCGCCAGGGAATCTAAGTCCAGCCCCTATAAATATAGGGGTGAAGCCGATTAATATATCATCTACATAGATCAATAGTTCAAAACCCTAGTTTTGTATCGTACGTCTACTTTTCATCTACTTTCCGCATTAGTTCAGTCCATCTTCGTGGGTTTGCGCTGAAAGCCCTCCGTGCATCACGTTGTAACCGTGCTAAGCCTTATTGATTCGCTCGTGAATCATTCGTTTAATCCATGTAATGAATTTTTATCACCTTTATCGGTTTTTCTTGTTACTCTTGGAAACTCAGTCTCTAGGCCGAATTGCATTTGATCTCTTACTGTTTTGCAGAGGAATCGTATTCAAAATCATCACAAAGAAGTTTGGGGGTGGATGATATTCATCTTACAGGGTCGCTGGAGCCTTTAAGCGATTAGACCGGAGCCTGTCGGTTCGGTCGATAGGGATTCGCCGGTTTGACCGGGCGTTGCCGTGGCGGGTTGTCAGGCTGTTGCCGGCACGGTCCTCGTAGCCCTTCGCACCGCGCACGCCGAGGCCGCGCGCCCGAAGCCATCCTTCGGTTCGACCGAGGGGTCTTCGCTGGTTCGATCGGACCCCTTCGCAGCAATCTGCTCCGTGCTGGAGCATCCTTCGCATCGAACCCTATGTGATCGGGCGCAACAAAGCAACATCGGTGCAAAGGGGTGCTCCTAGGCCGAATGTGAAGAGCTTGTACTTGTTGTGCCTCTATGATGCTAGGGTCCCGACAATACGACATCATAAATTTGTTGCAGTACTCATCCACATAACCCTTGTGATGGAGAAGGGCTAGCGCGCCGATGGGGCTATTTGTTAATGGCGATTCGAATTGAGTATTCACGAGCTGGACAAAGCAAGTCTATGTCAAGAGGTTCCATTTAATTCCAGCCAATGATACCAAAGTCGCACATCATCGAGCAAGTGGAAGGCGACATATGCCACACGCTTATGTTCTAGCGTGCGGCAGACACGGAAGTAGCAATCACATCGATTAAGCCACGGCAGTCGGTCCCCTGTGCCATTGAATTTTGGGAACTCCAATTTTGGTGCCGTGGGGAGGAAATCGTCGCCCTCATCCTCTCCTGCACGACGATATGCTTGGGGCGCATGCCCCTGATTCTGGTTCAGCTAATCCTAGGCCGACCCTTCCTAAACCGATCGATCCAGAATTTGCTGCTCCATATGTGTCAATACAAGATTAAGTGCTACCTACTACTTCCCTGATTCTGAACCGTTCCCTCCAAGGTGTTAAGGGTGTGTGGGGTATGGGTTAAAGCAGTCAGAAGATGTATTCAATTGCCTTGATTCACCGAACGATGCCAGTGAGGGTGAATCCCTCATTCGTGCCAGATCTGACCCTAGAAGCTGTGCTCATGGTGGGTGGCCAACCTGAGCATTCCAATACTTAGTTGTCACGGGTCAGATTTTCAACGGAATTAGAAGGTACTATTCTCCTCAAATTATATTTAAAATAAGTAGTGTGTCGAGGTCCTAGACCTCGTTGACGTGGTGGAGCCTTAGTGGCCGACGCACAAATGAGGCAGGGGTTATAGGGAAGGTGAAGCTGTTGACGCCAAGATTTAGTAAATGCCCAAGCCTATCAGGAGTGTCACATGGTAAACAAAAGTCAAAGGAGTCTGATCAAAGATTGGTCAAAGAATCACGTCGATATGCGTATATATGACTGGATATGAAGGAGCCGATAGAGATGAAGAAGGTGGAGATAAATTTAGAATCGGTTATGGTTATCGTAATAGACAGCAAGTCTCCAGACTATAAATATGTACCTATTAGCTAGGTTAAGGATGAATCTAAAAAAACACAACTACAAACTACTTTTGGCGCATCGCCACTCTTGGTTTCTAAGGTTAATCCTGGTGGGACTTGGCACTCGGAGCTAGGCTGCATCACTTCGATCTTCGGTGAAGAGTTGAGTCCCGCCACCCCGACAACTGTATCGGCCGATCGGCCTCTTTCGAGTCTGCATTGTTTCGATCTCTTGAAGCACTAGTTTGATTGGTACAATCGTCGACCTATCTTGGTGTATTTTGCTAGGTCTAAGGCTGCATCATTACGATCTCTTAGATTGACATTAGGTATTGTGGTTCAAGGCTTCATCGGTTGAGTTCGACATCTTGATCTACTGTATCTGATTTATGTTGTGCACCATTCATTTGAATAAACCATGCCCGATGTATTAAAGTATTGTTAATCAATCTGATGAAAATGCAGGGTACAATCAAATTTTCATGGCGGGTGAAGATATCCACAAGACGACTTTTCGGTGTCCAAGCGCCATCGGACTTTATGAGTGGGTGGTGATGACCTTCGACTTAAAAAATGCCGGAGCTACTTACTAGAGAACCATGAAGTACATCTTCCATGATCTAATTGGCCTATTGGTTGAGATATACATAGATGACGTCGTAGTAAAATCAAGTGACACTCAAATCTATGTGGCTGATCTACGTCAAGTTTTGGAAAGGGCTAGGAAGTATGGACTAAAGATGAACCCTGAGAAGTGCGCTTTCGGTGTATCGGCGGGCAAGTTTTCTGGCTTTATTGTACATGAGAGAGGGATTGAGATAAGCCAGCATAGCATTGAAGCAATAAAAACACTCAACCCCCTGCCAATAAAACCAAGTTGTAGTCACTGATCAGGAAGATAAACTTTTGAGAAGATTCATATCTGACCTTGTAAAAAGGATGGAACCGTTCACACCACTACTGAAGTTAAAGCCTGACCAGAAATTCATATGGGGCGAAAATCAGCAAAAGACATTTGATGAAATCAAAGAATATCTGAGCTCACCACTAGTACTGATGCCGCCACAGAACGCGAAAGGAAAGGGTGATTTTCTATCTCAACAGAAGACTGCTTGACGTTGAAACCCGATACCCTGCAGTGGAAAAGCTCTGTTTATGTTTGTACTTCTCGTGCACCAAGTTGAGGCATTATTTGCTATCGGCAGAATGCACTGTAGTATGTAAGGCCGATGTCATCAAGTACATGCTATCGGCCCTGATATTAAAAGGGCGTATTGGAAAATGGGTGCTCGCCCTTACCGAGTTTGACTTGTGATATGAATTGGTAAGATGATAAAAGGACAAGCGATAGTCGATTTCATAGTTCAACACATAAATGAAGTAACCCATGTCGAGCTGGCACCATGGATTTTATTCTTCGATGGATCGCTGCGTCGGCATGGATGTGGTATAGGGCTGGTAATTATTTCCCCTCGGGGTGCATCATTTGAGTTCGTGTACACCATTAAGCTATTTTCCACGAATAATCAAGCCGAGTATGAGGCAGTATTAAAAGGGTTGCAACTGTTAGAGTAAGGTGACGCTGATGCAGTAGAAATATTGGGAGATTCCTTGCTAGTGATGAGACAGCTGTTAGGTGAATACAAGTGCAAGGATGACATGTTGAAAGAATACCACAGACGATGCTAAGAGATGATGGTAAGATTTAGGATTATAACCCTTTTGCACATTCCGATGGAACAAAATGCCGAAGCAAACGATCTGGCCCAAATGACATCAGGGTATAAGCCGATGACCATGTTGATCAAGGTGGAAATCGTAGAACTGGATGCTAATGATTGGAGGTATGTTATTGTTACTTATTTAAAAAAATCCTTCAACATCGGCACCGAGGAAGCTCAGGTACCAGGCTACAAAGTATGTACTGCTCGGCGAAGATTTGTATTATCGGACGATGGATGGAGTCCTGCTCAAGTGTATAAATGCTGAAGAAGCCAAAGTGATGATGTGCAAAGTCCACGATGGCATATGCGGGACACATCAATCAGCCTAGAAAATGAAGTGGTTACTCCGAAGAGCAGGTTACTTTTGGCTGACCATGGTGGAAGACTGCAAAAAGTACTATAGGGGATGTCAAGATTGTTAGAAGTTTGGAGCCGTTTAGAGAGCACCTACATCGGCGATGAACCCTATAGTTAAACCTTGGCCTTTCAGAGGATGGAACATTGACATGATCGGCCAAATCTACCTAGCATCAAGGGACATAAGTTCATATTGACAGCTACTGACTACTTCACAAAATTGGTAGAGGTCGTTCCACTCAAGAAGGTGACTTCCACCGATGCTATCGAATTTATCAAGGAACACGTAGTGTACCGGTTCGAGATTCCACAGACTATCACCACAAATCAAGGGGTAATTTTTATATCTGAAGAATTCTAGCGGTTCACAGTCGGTATGGGAATCAAGATATTAAATTCATCACCATATTATACGCAATCCAATGGGCAAGCTGAAGCATCCAACAATAGTTTGATCAAGTTGATAAAGCGAAAGATCAACGAGCAACCGAAACATTGGCATCGGTCTCTATCGGAAGCACTTTGGGCTTATCTGATGGTGCTTTATGGGTCTACTCAGTTGTCGCTGTATCAACTAGTTTATGGCCATGAAGCAGTACTACCTTTGGAAAATAATATCGGCTCAAGAAGGATAGCTCTATAGGACCAACTCACAACCGATGATTATTATAACTTAATGACAGATGGCCAAAGTGACTTAGTGCATGTTCGATTGAGAGCCCTTGAAAGGATTGAGGAAAACAAAGCAAGAGTTGCCAGACACTAATAAAAAGGTGGTGCTTAAGTCATTCGAAGGAGATCTCGTATGGAAACTTATCCTGCCGATCGGGTCCAAGGACAATCGGTTCGGTATGTGGTCACCTAATTGGGAAGGACCTTTCTAGATACACCGAGTCATGTCTGGTAACGCCTATTTGCTGAAAGGTTTAGATGGAGAAGTGTTCAAGAAAGCGTTGAATGGAAAGTATCTAAAGAAGTATTTCCCGGGTGTTTAAAGAAGTATTTCCCGAGGGTTTGGATAAATGCCTAAGGATCTACACAGAACAAAGAAACAACCGATACCATGCATATCGCCTTCAGAAGGCTGATGGTAGAACATCGTCCTTAGACACAACAAAATACAAGACAAATTCAGAGAATCGATGGCAATATATTACAAAAGTATATGGTTCAAAATTTACATAACATTCAGCAGTGCAAGTCAACAAATTCAAAGCGAGCGACGGATCACCTTGATTGCTCGCAGCCGAATGACATGTACACTATGAAGTACAGCCCCATCCTCGGCATCCGAGCCGGGGACGTCTTTGATGACATGATGGCGGCGCTACGCGTGGCGGATGGCATCGGCAAGGCGACACTCCTGAGCTTGAATCCAATTTGGAAAAGGGGGCAGGGAACTCTCCTCATCGGGTATCCTTGCCCGGACCCCTTCCAGTCTTAGAGCCAAGTTGGCCTCCTCTGTCTTCAGCTTATTGAGACACAACGATGTGGTTGATGACTCACCGCGAAGACTGTTCAAGAGAGTGCCTTCGGCAAGTATCACCTCGTCGTTGGTCTTGGCCATCTTTGTCTCTAGGAAAATGGCTGGCGTAAGAGCATTGACCAACTCGGGGGAGAGAGAATTCATAATGTCATTGAAACGAGCCCTTATCGGACCCGAGTCATTGACCAGGACTTTCACTAGGTCTTCGAGACGGTGGAGCAGGTCCGATAAAACCCCTTTCACCTCCGAAGACAATTGAGGCACGACTGATTGAGGAATGTTGGTGACCTCTTTGTCTTCAAGATATGGGCCGATATCAAAGGAGAATCTCTGGACGAAGGATTGAAAGGAAAGAAATGTTAGACAAATTAAGGGTAATCATGTTAAGATATCGAATATAAATGATACTTACATCGGCTGACTTGATAGGATTAGCCGACTGTGTGGTGCTATTGGCAAGAGAAGCTGCGACATCGCCTTCTGCCTCAACAATAGGAAGGGTGCCCGTGCTCCCTTCGTCAAGGTTAGCTTGGGGTCAGGCAAAGCGACAAAGACAGGTGCCGACTACATCCGAGGCCAATGTGAGTCTCATAAAAAGCTGATAAGAGTCAAAATAGAGGAAGGTACCTAGTAAAAGGCATCGACAGTAGTAGGCGGACCCCCGGCGTCTACACCAGATGGGGCGATGACATCATCGTCCGCCACTGACTCGCCAGAATTGATGGTACTACTCCATGGTACCTCGACCATGACTACTTCAGTGACAATGCTTTTAACAGCTATGGCCGATGAAGTCTTAACGACATCATCAGCCATGTTATCGAACGCTGCGTATAGTGACTCGATGTCGAGACGGCGACTGAATCAAGGTGTAAAAAGGAAATGATGTGCATGATGCAAAGACATGTATAAAACCTAGGCCGATGGGGAGACTTCACCTGTCAACAAAGTACCAGCGCTAGGAACCTACACGGCTAAGGGAGTAATCAACGCTGGCTACAAAGCAAATAAAACAGTAAACATACACTCCAAAAAAACAGTGTCATGAGCAAAATTAGAGGCTTACTGATGGTGGTTGAGTTGGAACCGGTGGGGTCACTTGACCGGCTCGGGCCCTAGTGGATCGGCACACCACTACATCCATCACCCTGCATTAGCGTGTCAGAGTCTTGACTCGCCTCTTGTTGATCCACTACATTGGAATGGGGGTGTCGATGCCAGATTAGGGACAACCATTATATGCCCATATCGTATCAGCTTGCCACTTTGGCTCTCAAAGGGGGTGTCAAGGTCATCCTCCTGTATACGTAAAGGTGAGCAAGAAACAAAGAGGTAAGCAGAGTAAACAAAAGGACAAGTTGAAGTGTTTACCTCGGGAGCCCAGTCGTCGAGGGTGCAGCTGCTCACAATATATCTTCGAGGGGCGATTGAAAAGGTACCTTTTCCACTCACCCCACCATTGAGTAGTAAAGTTAGCAGAGGTCGCGTGGTATGCCGACCAGGAGGTCAGATCACCAAGAGGGATCTTATCGGCCATATGGAGAAGGCAATCGTACTCCATGCCGTCTTTGACTTCCCCGTGGACTTGGATTCGATCGATGAAGAAAAGATAGGGTGAAAGCTGACCAAATCCTAATTGCCTCGAGAAAACCGTCCGCTGGTAGAATTCTTATGAGGCTTTTCGATTGCCAACAGTGAAATTGATAGGCAAGAGGCAAGGAGAGATTTAGGCTTTGAAGGTGTTGATGGAGTCTTCGTCTTGACACACATCAGTCAAGATTAACCGACGAGGGAGGGCATTCGTATTGACTGGTACCCAAAGGGATACTAGATGATCTGATCGGCGAGAAATCCAGAGTAAAAGATCTTGATGCAGAGGCTCAAGGACTCGGAACACATTCGGAAGCTGGTGCGGCAAGCGGCTGCCTCACCTAATGAAGACCATAGACGATAAATGGGATCAACTGATTCGGAGAAATCAGAAGAGAATTGCATCAAGGAAAGAGGGGGATAGATAACAACCATTGCAGTGTAGACGTTAAGCCAAAGCTGCAGGAACCACCAAGGATCGCCAAAGTGGTCAACAGGCTCGCCAACTGATAGATTGGCCGATACCTAGTAGAGAAGGTGGTAGGTGGCCCCAAGAAGGTATCGACCGAGGGGATCTTTGTGTTTGTAGAAAGCTATTCGGGTAGGAATTGGAGGTGAGAGGTTGAGGAAGGCTACGTGCTCACTGACATCTACGTGCCCGATTTTCTTATTATGCTTTAAAATGTACTTGCTCCAACCGCCGGTGGATTTAACATCAAGGCGATGGGTCGACTTGGAGCAGAAGAAGAAAGGGTTGTCCGATGAGTCGATGTCAAGACAAGTCAAGAAAAACATATCAAGCAAAGTGGGACTCATCGGCCCATGGCAAAAAACAAAGGCATTCAAGGCGTCAGACCAAAAGTACCAAATGGCGGCTAGCATCGGCTCGTTCTTATAGGGCTCAGCAAGGGAGAGGCCGATATAGTGCCCGATGTTAATATCGTCCCAATAGGTGCGTGTTGGGGGAAAATACTTCATCCCTAGGGTCTCTAAAATTATAAGACAAATACAATTTACTAGACTGAAGTCCAAGACTTAACTCCGGCCTCACGTATGATCAAGCTCGGAGAATCCGTCCAGACTTCTGTTCGAAGGTTCAATCTTCAGAGCGCATAACTACCAGCGAGGATAGAAGACTTATCTTCTTTCTAATTAGATTAGTCTTTTACCATTTTAACCCTATTAGGGGTACCGAAATAGTTTCCACTACGTCGGTTGTAACTGAGGGGTAAAAAGGTCTTTTCCTTAAGATTTTTACCTATAAATACTCCCATTCTCACCCTGTAATAATCATCGAATACTCAGTTATTGAATACACAACTTTGAACTACTTCGAGCTATTATCCTATTCGGAGGCTTGAAATAGTCCGCTTCACAAACTCTTCGTTTGTTAGTTCTTAATCTTCGAGAACCTGTTAGCGTAATCTTTTACGCCAACAGTTGGCGCTGTCCGTGGGGAACCTAGTCGAAAAAACTTCGTTCTCTACAAAGTTTTTAGAGCCATGCCTCCTAAGCGGAGTTTAGGTGGTAGTCCCCTTCGGAGGTCCCCTCGGACCTTCGGAGCAAGATCTTTGAATACGGTTGAGATCGGAGGACCTTCGGTAGTTCCCCCACCTCAGACCCCCGAAGGGAATATTCTTCCTCGAGCATACGAAGCCCCTTTAGGGACTCCGTCTATGCTTCGAACAGACGGAGCTCCTCCTCTAGCTCCGACTGTACTCCGAACTGACCTGTTCAGTTCTCAAGACCTGGAAGCTCCTTTCGGAAGAAATGAAGATAACCTTGGCGACCTGGCGACCTAGATGGCCAGTCTCCAAGCCGAAGTGACAAGGTGGAGGCTGACAAGGTGGAGGCAGGAAGCGGCAGATAGGCTTTGTCCTCAAGTTATCCTGTCATTCCGAAGGTGCCTCAAGACGACGACTCTCTTCTTTATCTCGAAGCCCCTGAGTATGTTTCCTTTGATAGCGAGTCTCCGTTGCACCCCGATTTACAAAAGGTGCGCTTCGACCCAAAGTTCAAAACTTCGAAGCTCTGTAAGTACTCCGGGGAAGAAGATCCAGGGGAGTTCTTTCGTTCGTATGCTTTGGCGATTGAGGCCAGCGGAGGGATTCGAGATACCATGGCCAAGTGCTTCCCCCTTGCGCTCGAAGGAGTTGCTTTATGTTGGTTCTTGTCTTTGAAGCCAAGATCAATTAAAACTTGGGAGCAGCTAAGGAAAAAATTTATAAGTAACTTCCAGGGTACTTTTGTGCCCCCTATGTCTATGGGAAGTCTCTTTTAGGTGAAGCAGCAACCTGGAGAAACTTTAAGACAATTTTTTAAGCGCTTCGCTCATACGAAGTCGCAGATAAGAGGACTATCTGTATCATCCGTCGTCGATGCAACCCGAGAAGGTGTTACTCATGCAGGCCTCCTCGACAAACTCCATCGGAAGCAAATATCCTCTGTAGCGTAGTTGATGGCTTATTTCGAAGAGTATGCTAGATCGGAAGAAGGATGACTCCGACGAACTGGCTCCGACGAACAACTTCGACTTCACCAATCATTTAGGAAGTCAAGCTCGAGGTGAAGACTTCAACACCTTCGCAAGGACCCAACTTCGACATCCAGCATGACAGGCGCTGGGGGCAAAAACATCCTCGCTCCGAAGTCTTGAACATTGCTCCTTCTCCGTAGAAATTTTTCCCCAAAAATTCGCAAGCTTCAGGAAACAAGGCCAGCGGCTGGAGGCCGCTAGGGAAGCCGGTTGGCAAGGGCCAAGCCTTCTTCTGTTGTGTTAATGGTGAAAATCAAAGCCATGCTACAGATGCATGCAAGTCTATACTAGCTTTAAGAGGTGGATACCTCGAAAGGACCTCTGGTCGAGGCACTACTGACCGAGTCCCCTCTGAGGCACGTCCGGAGCCTGTGCAGGCTATCGTACGTGTAGACAACTTTGACCCCACAAGACAACCTCCTGTGGACAGTGTTATGCCACCCCCGAAGCAAGAAGATGGCCAAGACCGGGGCAAAAGAGTGGTCCTTCCTATTTCTGTAGGGTGAACTCTTGGCAGTATGTCAAAAAGGCAGCGGAGAGAGTATGTTCGGGATGTAGGTCATATTGGAACCTCTTCGTCGACAACTGCAATGCCCGAGTGGTCCCATGTGCCTATATCTTTTTCTGCATATGATGCATCAGGCATAAAATTCCCACATGCAGATCCCCTTATCATCACTGCCGATATTGCAGGAACTGAAGTTCAAAGAGTGCTGGTCGATGGTGGGAGTTTAGCAGATATTATCTTTGTTCAAGCTTTCGATCAGCTTTGTATCTCTAGGAAACATCTCCTCCCCGCAGCTCGTCTCCTTCAAGGCTTCGCATGATCTCCTCTTGATGCCCTCGGCCAGATAGGTCTTGAGGTTGCTTTCAGAGAGAGGCTCCTGGCAAGAACGGTGGAAGTAATCTTCGATGTTGTGATTGCCCCTTATGCTTATACTGTCATCTTCGGAAGGGGTATGTTAAATCAGTTTGGAGCCATGGCGCACCATAATTATTTATGCATGAAGATGCCCACACAAGCGGGAGTACTAACTGTCTTCGGTGATCAAGCCACTGAGCGAAGAGCAGAATATGGTCATGACCCCCCTCTCGACCCAAGACAAGTGAATAATGTGCAAGGAAATTTAGAGGATATCTCTACTTCAAGTGAGTCTTCAAAAAAATCCTTCCTAACGCCAAGTCCCAGAGGAGAAATCGTAACGAAGATTATTGTAAAAGACGACAAAGGCTATTCTTTTCAGTTCGGCAAAGATTTGCCTTCGGAGATCGCTACTTCATTGGAAAAAGTAGTCGAAGAGAATTTGGATGTCTTTGCCTGGTCTGATGAAGACATTCCGGGAGTTAGCCGAGATATCATTGAGCACAGCTTGCTTGTAAACCCGAGGGTTCGTCCTATTCGACAGTGGCTTCGAAAGTTATCGGTAAAAAGAGCAAGTCTTGCTAAAGTAGAAGTAGAGAAATTATTGAAGGCTGGGATTATTAGGGAAGTAGCTCATACGGAGTGGCTAGCTATCCCAGTCTTCGTCAAAAAGAAATCCTTCGGAAAGTGGCGCATGTGTATTGATTTTACATCTTTGAATAAAGCATGCCCACGTGACCCCTACCCCATGCCTCGAATAGATCAATTAGTTGACTCCACTGCTGTTTGGGGGTTATTAAGCTTCCTCGACGCATATTCTGGTTATCATCAAATCTGGTTAAAGCGCGAAGATGAAATCAAAACAAGCTTTGTAACTCATTTGGGAGTCTTCTGCTATGTAAGAATGCCCTTTGGCTTAAGAAATGCCGGGGCAACTTTTTCGAGATTAATTGCTAAGGCTCTAGGTCACCAAATAGGCTACAATGTAGAAGCCTATATGGATGATATTGTAATAAAGAGTGCTTTAAAGCACCAACATAGCCTAGACTTAGCGGAAACATTTGAGAGCCTCCGAGCGGGTGGAGTCCGCCTCAACCCCAAAAAATGTATCTTCGGGGCTCAAGCTGGAAAGTTGCTAGGGTATCTAGTTTCAAGTAGAGGAATCGAAGCTAGCCCTACTCAAATAACGACATTGCAAAGAATGGCTCCGCCGGAAAATTTAAAACAGGTACATAAGCTTACTGGGCGCTTTGCAGCACTCAGCAAATTTTTAGCAAGGTCCGCAGAACGAAGCCTGCCCATATTCAAAGCACTAAAAGGGTCCGAAGATTTTGCATGGACACCGGAGTGCCAAAAGAGTTTTGATGATATTAAAAATTATCTCGGCAACCTCGCAACACTCACTGTGCCCGTGGCAGATGAAACACTTCTTGTTTACCTCGCAGCTGCTGGCTCCGCTGTCAATGCAGTTCTTATTAGAGAAGTTGATTTCAATGGGAAGTTGGTGCAGAATCCACTATATTTTGTATCCGAAACTTTATCTGGAGCAAAAACAAGATATTCCGAGCTTGAGAAGTTCACTTATGCTCTGATAATGGCTTCAAGGAAATTGCAACATTATTTTTTAGCGCATAATGTAATTGTACCAACTTCTTATCCTTTGGGAGATATGCTTCGAAGTAAAGATTCTACGGGGAGAATTGGAAAATGGGCCGTCGAGCTAGCACCCATCGGCATCTCCTTTGTAGCAAGGACATCAATCAAGTTACAAGTAGTGGCAGACTTTGTAACAGAATGGACCCCGTCTGCAATATGGGCTCCGGAGAAATCAAGCGAAGGAATTTGGACCATATAATCCGATGGAGCTTTTCAAGCATCCGGAGCAGGCATTGGAGCAGTGATAATTTCGCCTTCAGGGCAAAGAGCGATGTACTCCACAAGGCTCAACTTTAAGTCCACCAATAATATAGCGGAGTACGAGGGGATTTTGTTAGGACTTCGAAAAGCGCGTGCTCTGGGTGCTACAAGAGTTGTTATCAAAACAGATTCTCAAATTGTAGCAGGGCATGTTGACAAAAGTTTTCAAGTCCGGCATCCGCAACTTGCAAAATATCTGGAAGAGATCCATAAGATCGAAGCAGCATTCAAATTGACTTCTATCCGAAGTATACCAAGAGCAGACAATGCACAAATTGACACCTTAGCAAAAGCTGCAGCCGGAGCCGTGGATATTCCGGAAGGACCCTTTTATGAAGAGATTACTTCGCCTTCGGTGCCACAAATTCCTCCTACGGAGGTTTTTTGCATTCTGAACACTGATTGGCGGAGTTCGATCATGGAAAATTACGAGGCGAAACAACCTTACCTGAAGGGCCACAACTTTCAAGATTGCAACTAAGAGTTCAGAATTATCACATTATCAACGGTATTCTTTACAAGGTCGGAGTATGTTTCCCTTTACTCCGATTTATTTCTCAAGCCGAAGGCCAAGAGATACTCCGCGAAATTCATGAAGGCCTTTGTGGTAGCCATCTTGCCCCCCGAGCTTTAGCAGGAAAAACACTTCGCTATTGGCTTTATTGGCCTACAATAGTAGCTGATGCGGAGACCTTAGTCCGCACTTGCTAAGGTTGTCAATGGATGGGAAGACGAAGTCATTGTCCGCCAACAACTCTTCAAGTTATTGCTCCTATTTGACTCATGGACAGATGGGGCGTGGATCTCATTGGCCCCTTCCCAGTAGCAAAAAGAAATCTGAAATTTGTAGTGGTAGCAATTGAATATTTTACCAAGTGGGTCGAAGCAGAACCCCTCACAGCTATCACTTCAAATAATGTACAAAAATTCTTTTGGAAGAATATTATATGCAGGTTCAGAGTGCCTCGACAGCTCACAATCGATAATGGGAATCAATTTTATGCAAAACCCTTCAAGATGTTCTGCGAAGACCTTGGCATAGAAATGTGTTTTGCAGCCGTGCGTCATCCTCAGTCTAGTGGAGCTGTCGAACGAGCTAATGGTAATATTTTATCAGGCCTGAATCGAAGGATATTAGGATTGGCAAAAGGGCTATGGACCGAGGAACTCCCGAAGATTTTACAGTCCATTCGGACCACTCAAACGAGGTCCACAGGTTTTACTCCTTTCAGATTACTATTTGGAGATGAAGCCATGACGCCAACGGAGCTCAAAGGGGGATCTATTCGCACCACTGAACCTGAAAAAGAAAATGAAAGGCAAGCTTCGCTAGATTTAACAGAAGAAGTAAGGCTTCGAGCTGTTGCAAATTTGTCGAAATATCAGCATCAGACGAAGACTTGGTATGACCCGAAGGTTAAGGTTAATGAGCTTAAACCAAGTCATTTAGTTTTGCGAAGCATCATAGCACCCGAGAAATTAGGAAACAAGTGGGAAGGTCCATATATCATTCTACGTTCAGGACGCCCTGGTTCTTTTAAGCTAGCTAATTTAGAAGGTGAAGAGTTAAAGCATGCTTGGCATGCGGAGCACCTGAAGCGATATTTTGCATAGGGGCTCCTTGTAATCATCTGTAAATACCTTCTGAATAAATAAAGCTCATGGTTCAGATAATGCCTACCTCTCAAACACTCTCTACTTCTAGTGGACGCACTAGAGGAACAAAGTTGGTTTTGAGGGAAGTGTCATTCATTTGAACTAATTTTACGGACTTCGAACCACCGGTTCGAAGCTTTCGACGAGGCGAGAAAGTCACAAAAAAATGGATTCCAAGCCACCGACTTGAAAGCATCCGTAAAAAGAGTCCAAGGGGACCAAATGATACGGATTCCAAGCTCTGGCTTGAAAACATCCATAAAAAGAGTCCAAAGAGACCATTATGCGGATTCCAAACCACCAGTTTGATATCATCCGTAAAAAGAGTCGAGGGGGGCCAAACAGAACAGACTTTGAGCTAATAGCTTGAAACGTATGTAAAAAGAGTCCAAAGCGACCATTTTTATCGGATGCTAAGGTATCCGAAAAAGAGTCTGAAGTGACTACATTCAAACAAAAAGTACTAAGTTACCAGTTTTCAGACTCCGAATTAGTAGAGTCTCGACATTTTTGAGATCTTTAGTGACCATTGTTGACCTTAGTAAATCTTTAATATGATAAGGGGCTCTGAGCCTCTAAAATTGTGCTCCTAACTAATGTTATCTTCATTACGCGTAACCACATTCGACCAAATTTCGAAGTTGTTTACACCCAAAGAGCGGCTGGGAAGTAGGGAGACAATTTTGAAACTTTAATCTTTATCATTTAAATAGATTACATTACATCATGAAAAATATGTGTCTATACCAAGAAGGAAACGAAGACCTCTTCGATCCCTAGAGCTACCGTTAAAACTAGTACGACTTCGAAGACGACTCGTTCCGGAGCCAGGAGTTTTAATAACTTTACGTTTAACCCTCTTCCCTCCTTTGGAAGCTCGGAAGTCCTTCTGCTCTTGCTGAAGTTCGGCCCTAGGTCCGAAGTCATTTAGGGCTTCTTTCCTAGCTTCGAAGTTGTTCAGGGCTCTTTTCTACTTGCTCTTCGGCGGTATTTTTTTCTTTGGACCATTCAAGGTCATCAGAAGATGAATGGTCTAAACTAACTTCCTTTTCCTCCTTTTTAATATAAGATAATATATCTTTACATATTTCAGGCATAACTTCACCAGAGCTTCCTTGAGGAATCGAAAATCGAGAGCGTTTGTGAGGTCTTAGAGCTTCGAGGGTAGCCCATAGCAGGCAAAGCTCTTCGTTAACCTCTAGCACTTCAAGATCATCCAAAAAGGTTGGAAAGCCTAAAAATATTTCCAAATAAGTCTTTTCATTCATAAAAGATAAAAGCATAAATTTTTACATAATCGGAGCCCTAAGGAGAACTAGACCTTCCGGTCCGAAGGGGCTGGCTACTCGAGGTTGCGACTGCGCTTGCTTTTGGCGAAGTCCTTCGTCAATCCATGTCTTGATCGTCGATCGGCCTTCGGCTCTCCAAGACGATTCGAAGGCTTCCCAAGCTGTAGCCATGTCGGCGGAAGGAGTTAAGAGCTGGTCATCGCCGAAGTTGACAGGAGTTGCCTCTGGTTCTGGTGCTACGGATAGCCCTAAATCCTCGTAGTAGCGAAGCAGTCTGAGAGAGCTACTTAGCCGGAGATCTCTTCATGCCTAATACCCGATGTCATCATAGTCTTCGCTGCTGCTTGGATCATCTTTAGTCTTCGCAGCAGAGGGACGTCGCCAGTCGAAGGTAAAGTCCAAGAAGTGCTGAAGTACTCCAGGACACCACGAAGATTGTCCATGGTTTCTAAGGCTACCTTCTCACACTACGCCTTGTCTTCGGACAAAACATTCTTTGACGAAGACAGCTCGTCTATCAAAGATGAGAGCTTAGCTGCCTCCATAATCAAAGAATTCTTCTGTCCAAGTAAGTTGTTGGCTTCTTTCGTCAACTTCAGTTGCTCCTCTCGGAGCTTGACCAGCTCAGTCCCTGCAGTTGCCTGCTCCCTCCACAGCTTTTTCACTTCGGCCCGAAGCACGATATGTTCAGCTTCGAGCTTCCGGTTGGCAGCCTCCAAGCCAAGTCTGGCTTTCCTTTCTGCGGCCACCATTTCGTCCAAGCCAGAGGTCCGAACTTCAGAGCTAACAAGACTCCCCTAAAGAGTCGTTATCTTCTCCTTGAGTTGGTTACACTCCCGCTCATTTTATACGGCCGCAGCTCGAGCCAAGACTATTTGCTGCGAAGGAAGAAAAAAGCAATGTAAGTAAACTATTTACATGTTTAAACTAATTCTATTGTTGCAGATACTTCGTACCTGATAGGTTGCCCGCTCCAAGGCCGCGTCCAACTCCGACCCCTCAGCTTCCCCGAGAATAGCTACCAAGTCGTTCTCCCTGACCTCGCAATTAGCCTGATCCAGAGGCTCTAGCAAAGTCTGAAGTTCAGTCCTTCGCTTCAAAAAAGAAGCTAGGAGGGGGAGCCTTGACAAGGCCCTATGATCATCTTCGCTCGGAGAAGGGCCGGAGCGCAGCGTCGCGTCTTCGGAGACTTTCGTGGATTGGCCCCCTTCCGTAGATTGGCCTCCGTCGGTAGACTTTGATGGGGTCAATCCTGGAGTCGGAGCAGGCAAAGGCTCCCCTTGCCTTTACCTTTCCTAGGCCCCATCTTCATGGCAACCTCCGGGATTGGCTTTGGAGATTTCGAAGCCTCTGGCGCAGTCTTCGCGGCAGGGGTCATCTCCGTGGGAGTTGATCCTGTAAAGGTCAAAGGTATTATATATTGCATAAATTTTGCAGGACACAAAAAGAAAGACAAGGTACTCTACTGAAGTTTACCTTCGAAGTTCTATTGCCGGATGAGCACGGGACTGCTCAGAGGCCCGAACGCCTATTCGAAATCCTCTTCGGACTCAGAACTGGGAACCGAAGTATTAGCTGCCAAAACTTCTCCAACAACCGCAACTATTACTTTGTCCGGAGCCGAGACTTGATCATTCGTCGTCCCGACTCCGCCTTCTCTAGCAGAAGGGGCTTCTTGGCCAGGCAGGACATTCTGAGTCTCTGCTTGCTCGAGGTTGTCCTTTGCAACAGGCACGGCCGCTGCGTCGTCCTCGGCGGGAACTTCAACCTCTGTTTGTACCCCTTCATCCTCGGTAATGAAGGCTTCGAACTCCCTTCGTATTTCTACTGGTCTTTCATCTTCAGATGACTCCGAAGACGAAGTAGGGGATTTGGAAGGAGCGATGAACTTTGGCTTTCGGGCCACCTTCACAGGTGTCTTGGTCGGCGCCGAGGTACCCGCTTCAGCTTTCCTCTTCTTGGGACCCAACTCGGACGTGCTCCAGTCCGGAAGAGAAGGAGCCTCAACTCCGAGTACGCTCCATACTCGGTTGAACCGCTCCCAGCTGCCCACCAGTTTCACCCTCCATTCTTTCTCGGCGAGCGTAGGAGCTCTGAGGATCTTCTCCGAAGCCCGAACAACTTGATTCAAAGTCAAGGTGGTACGCGGAGCTGAAAGATAAGATTTTATTTCAGTTAAATCATTTTATGAAAACTATTGCATATAAAACATTTTGCAGAATTTCCAAGGTTACCTGCAACACTTGAAGAGATCTCTCGGAGTCCACCCTCCAGATTCTCTTCGAAGTTAATAGGCTAGTTGGCCATCAGGGGCGGAATTTGGAGTCCGATGAACTCCTCCGCTAAGTCCCGCATGCTCATGCGGCGACTATTGTTTTTAGCAGGTTAAGACGAGCTTCGAGCTGGCTCGGGTTTGGATGAAACTCTGCTTCTCTCTGGTAAAAAATGTCTTCAAGAGGCCCAGCCAAGGTGCTATCCACTCCTACCTCGGCGTAAAACCAGCGAAGGACCCAGTCCGTATACCACCTGACATTGATGGCCTTCGCTGGAACCGAGTTTGATACTCATCTCGAAGCCGGAAGTTGATACTACCGAAGGCTATTACTATCTTCTCTCCTCTGGAGCCTTGGTAAGTTTTTGGTTGGCACAAAGCTTTATGGAGTGCTGCGAAGATCTCTGCCCTCCTTTCGCAACCTTCAGCTTGCATCGCCCATTAGAAGATTGCAAGGCGTGCTATGACATTCGGAGATAATTGAGGAAGAGTAACATGAAAAAGCTCTAGTACCTCGGAAAGGAAGTCTACCGCGGGAAGTCCCAACCTAGCCTCGAAGAACACTTTGAATACAACCACTTCTTCGGCCCGAGGCGAAGGGATTGCTTCCTGGCCGAGCTGGCGAATCTTGATCCTCGGACTAATCTTCCCCGCAATCACCGCCACAATGGATTTCTTCGTGCAGGTCGAGGGTCCTAGGCTGTACGATTGGTCCGAATAATTTGAAGACGCTGGAAGAAGGTCGTGGGGACCGGCCGGATGAGGATTGCCCGCAGGCACCGCCGCCGCTGCGGCCGCCATAGCTTGCTGCCTGGCCAGGGTCAAAGCCGGAACCAGAGCCTTGTGACTGGTCTTCACCATTGAAGAAGGTGAGAGTTTGAAACTGGAGCTCAAAAAGCAGGAAGAGGAACAATGCGGGAGTAGTGAGTAAAGTATCTCAAACGCACCCTTGTCCCTCTATTTATAGTCTGTATTCACAAGCATTTTATCGTTCATACATGTCGTTCCGTCTTCTGTACCGTTAACATTTCCAAAAATGAAGCGATGTCATAACTCCTTCCGAGAAAAAGGATAACTGCTATTTTTGTGAGTCTAACGGTCTTTTCAGCTTCGCAAAAATTATCTTCGGAGCTGCTCTGATGATACCTTCGCATGGAAGTTGATTCGAAGATTGTAAATTTTTGAATGCTTCCAAGGTTGGTATGTTTTACTAAGCCCCTGAGCATGAATATGTTTCTTGCGTATACTACTTTCCTAACTTTGCAGATCACTCGGAGAAGCGTATTCGAGGGGCTACTTTTGGGGAAAAATACTTCATCCCCATGGTCTCTAAAATTATAAGACAAAGACAATTTACTAGACCGAAGTCCAAGACTTAACTCCGGTCTCGTGTATGATCAAGCTCGGAGAATCCATCCAGACTTCTGTTCGAAGTATAACTTCGAAGGTTCAATCTTCGGAGCACATAACTGCCAGCGAGGATAGAAGACTTATCTTCTTTCTAATTAGATTAGTCTTTTACCATTTTAACCCTATTAGGGGTACCGAAATAGTTTCCACTATGTCGGTTGTAACTGAGGGGTAAAAAGGTCTTTTCCTTAAGATTTTTACCTATAAATACCACCATTCTCACCCTGTAATAATTATCGAATACTCAGTTATTCAATACACAATTTTGAACTACTTCGAGCTATTATCATATTCGGAGGCTTGAAATAGTCCGCTTCACAAACTCTTCGTTTGTTAGTTCTTAATCTTTGAGAACCTGTTAGCGTAATCTTTTACGCCAACAATGCGATTAACGACCGATACCCTAAGGTACCAATCATGCCAATTGAGGAGAGCGGAAGGGAAAGCCCTAAAACTTAGGTTCCAGTTAGAGGAAAGTATTTGGGAGTGTTTGAAACGGATCTGACGGGTTTCGACATTAACGATATTGATAGGGTCAGGAGTGTCCATCGAGTCAAGGAAGTGGCAGGATGGGTAGGTGGCTATGAGAATCAATACTTGGTTCTTTAGGTTCCGTGGAGAAAAAAGAAGAGAAGAAAGGCGGTAAGAAAAAAATGAGGCGGAAGAACGAAGAACACGGAAGAATAGTAAAAAAACTTACCTCAGGGATGAAGGTGTTGGACGCCATTGGGAATGTTGGAGTCTGAACCGGCAAAAGAAGACGAAGGCGACAAAATGTGATTGCCGGAGCAACACGGAAGACGTCGGCGACGAGCTCGAGGGCTAAAAATCTGAGAGTAGTAGGTGTATGAGAGTAGTAGGTGTATGCAGGAAGCGTAAAGGGAAAAGGAATGTGCCGACGAATACTTATAGAGTGAGATTAACGCTTTGGCAAATGAGTCAAGCCTATCCTAGTGGATTTGGTGGGACTGTCTTTAACGTTTGGCAAAAGGTCAATCATGAGCACAATTTTTGAAACGACAAGTCATTTGCAGGTCGAGGATTGGAGGAGCAAAATCTTTGGTGATCCTATTTAAAGATACCATTGCTAGGCCGTGTGATATGAACCTGGTTTGATGCCACCACAAAGAAAAGTAGATGCATCAGACCAAGCGACATCCATCACAGTCATTCATGGCCGAAGAAGAAAAAGCGAGGAAGAAGGTGAAAAGTTGATACAATGCGGTACTCTAAATATATACTACAAAATGTGCCGGAAGTTAAAGAGTTTTTGGCCACTAGTGAAGAGATGGATGGGACTTTTGAAATGACATGGTGCAAAGAGCTTTAATGATCGATAATTTCGAAGCATTAGTTATACTTATGCTCCGAAACTGGGGGCATGTGTGTTGACACCAAGATTTGGTGAAGGCCTAGACCCATTAGGAGTGTTGCATGGTCAACATAAAGTCAAAGGAGTCCGATCAAAGATTGGTCAAAGAAGCTTGTCTGTATGGTTATATGTGATCGGATATGAAGGAGCTGATAGAGATGAAGGTGGAGATAAATCCAGAATCGGTTATGGTTATCGTAACAGACGACAAGTCTTCGAATTATAAATATGTACCTATTAGCTAGGTTAAGGATGAATCTGAAAAAACACAACTACAAACTGCTTTTGGTGTATCACTACCCTTGGTTTCCAAGGTTAACCCCGGTGAGACTTGTCACTTAGAGCTGGGCTGCATCGCTTCGATCTCTGGTAAAGACGTGAGTCCCGCCACCCCGACCACCGTATCGACCGATTGATGTTTTTCGAGGCTGCATCGTTTTGATCTCTTGAAGCACCGGTTTGATTGGTACAATCGCCAATCTATCTTGGTGTATTTTGCTAGGTCTAAGGTTGTATCGTTACAATCTCTTAGATTGACGCTAGGTATTGTGGTTCAAGGCTTCATCCATTGAGTTCGATATCTTAATCTATTGTATCTAATTTATGGCATGCACTGAATAAAGCATGCCTGATGTGTTAAAGTATTGTTAATCAATTTGATGAAAATGCAGGGTACAATCAAATTCTCATGGCAGACGAAGATATCCACAAGATGACTTTCCGGTGCCCAAGCGCAATTGGACTTTATGAGTGGGTGGTTTTGCGCCATCGGAATACAGGTTCCCGGTGTGAATTCCGTGTATTTGTTGGTTGTTATTTTTGACCCATCTTGGTTGTTTAGTTGGTTTTGCACTTTTGAGGATGGATAACAATTTGCTCTCAAACAAAAATATAAACATTAAATAGATAATAATAGCAACTGTCACTCTATCAGCTAGGTACTGCTTACTGATTGCATCGAACTAATACTACTAGTTAAGCCAAATCCGATGTAAGAAGATAACTCCTATTGGTAAAATGTTAATTTAGGTCGGTTTTTGGCCAACAAAAGTGTACAGTCGTTTGTTGACTATCTTTTGTTGGCCGCCGAAAAAACAGTAACTTCTATCAGCCAAAAGTAGACTATGAAAGTTGTTGGCCACAGAAAAGTAGCTTCCGGCTATATTAGGCTAATGGAAGTTACATTTTTTTGTTATTTCACAGAGTGCAGCATATATCTTTTTTTTCTTTCTCTTGTTGATTCACACGAGTGCAGCAGAGAATTGCATATTATAGTTATAAAAGAACCTTAACAGTAATTATTTATCCGGATAACAGTGTATCAGTATCACACAATCAAGCATAACAGAAGAATACCAAGCAGGTCAAATCGCTTGATAGTGCACGCAATGTTTTGATCGGAACATACAATTGATCTCATCGCTAACTTTCAATTCAGAGAACTCATAAGTTAAATCTTCTCTTAAATTTGTACAGATATTACCAAACTACATGGTATACTGGTACTATACACATTTCCAAAAGCATTCCATCAGGATCTTACTCTGCCTACAACTTGCGACTTACTCCAGGGAAGCAACCTGCTCAATAAGTTTAAAATCAAAGCACTGAATTTGCAGCCGTTGTCATTAATAATTGTAATATGCATAACTTTTTTGTATAACACTTCAATTCATTTCAAACTTTTTTCCTTTCACTTGTCTACGGAAAACAAGATAATCTACTCAAAAGTGTTGCAAGTATGTGGCATTTTGGCCTGGAGTTGAAGAAACTGCTGCTTCTAAAAGATCTTTGAAGAGAAAGCATGATAAGTAAGTAATGTGCTAGTGGTAGACATCATATTTTTTTACAATATTTTAGCTCAAAAAGGAATTTATAATATAAACATTGAATGCATTTTACATACCAGGACCCATGCTAGCATCAGTAACCTTATCCTTTTCTGTGATTGCTTGAGCAAGCCCAGGTGAATTTACTGCCTGCAATGTACATGGAGCAACATCAACGGGAATAAAGCTTGCATCAAAATGAAAAATGCATATGCAAATATTTTTTATGTTGCAAATAAGCAAAGTTTATCTGCAAATTCAATAGTTTGAACATACATACTATAAGTTGATAGTAAGCAAGTAGTGAGTATAAACATACTTACAAATATCAAAGAGTATAATAATCCATTTTGCATGCATACAAACACAATTTAACACCAGACACCACTATGCGAAAACAAGGGAAGCTTTGCTCAATCTAAGCTTTGCTGTGTTGAGTTTCACAATTTCCGCATAATTTCTGCAAGTATTTGCAGATGTTTAAAAGTTGATGCACTCATGAAACTTTTATAGCGTTACAACAGAGACGTTATCCCCAGAACTGCTGGTCATCCATGCAATGAAAAAGAATAAACAGATAGAAGGGATATATAGTATGATAGTATATCATGAAGTCAATAAAATTACATAAATTGAAGATATATAGTGTAAAATAAATCATGAACTCAAAGAGAAGAAGGAAATGGCCACTTTTACACGTTTCGATGTTTTATCCAACAAAACTAACTAGTGAACAGATTCGCTAGCAGCCTACGAGCTCCTAAGGATGCATGAAACGTATGAAGAGCATAAGTACACGCCAAATTTGTGAATCGTATGCATGTAGAAATAGTAAAGAAAGTGACACATACATTAGCTCTACTGTAACACCCCAAAATTTCGCAATTTCGAGTCCATTGAAATTTCTTAAAAAATCAACTTACAAAATGTTCATCAAGCGACAACGCCTTACGAAAAACAAAATATAGCTCAAAGGCTATTTTATTACACTGAAAATAATCTAATAAAATGAAAGACTCCAAAATGACGAACATCTCGCTCCTAGAATCGTGTCTTGACTGGGACAGATTACTCCAAATCTTCTTTTTCGACAAACTCAACATCTAAAAAGGTTTTTCAATAAGGATGAGTACAAAACGTTCTAAACAAGCCACCGAATGCAACATAAATGAAAAGGTAATATCAAATGATAGGCATATGGCTTGTTTTGTATAAAAGTACATTTTTGTAGTTAAGAAATTATGGTGAACAAGTTTAATGAGCAAAAAGTAAATAAATGATGTGACAAACCATTCACTACCTCGAGTAGCACAACTGTACTCACAAAATAGTCCTTAGAAAACTAGTCATCATTCACATTCAAGTTAATTATATTAACTATGGAGAACATCACTTGGCTCACCCATAACCATTGGCACAACTTTTCAAAAAGGTTGTACACTAATCAGAGGTGTACAAATTTATCCATAATGCAAAAATCAGCAGATTTTTACCAAATTCCTGCCAAAACCCTTTGACATAAACCGTCTTAGTAGAAGGACAACAACACTATGTTTCATCGACGCTCCAATAGTTGGATTACGTAGACCCCCTTTTGTGCCATTGTGTCTAGTCAATAAAAAGGAAACAAGGCACCCTTTCTTCTCGACACTCCTAACCCGCTGCTCGGTGCATCTTGCTAAACCGACCTATACGCCAGGTTAGGCCATACCCACTAGACTTGTGGCTTGTACGAAAATGCTTTGCAACAGATTCCGTAGATCGGTCCTTATAGTGCCTCGGGTGCTACCAACCAGTACACTCGCTTGCACCCGGAAACCCACCTTTACCATTAACTTAGACAATCTCCAAACATTGCTTCCAACTTTTAAAACCACGAGAAGAGACATAGAAGAATAAAGTAGCCATTCTAGTCTACGACTCATTTTGTAGCAATATTAAGCAAGTGTGCCAATACTTGGGCACTAACTAATATTGTAATATTCAGGCGACAAGGGAAAATGGATCAAAAGCATGACTTGGGTTTGCACAACAAGGTCAAGGGATTTGAATAAATCTAACTATAGGTTTTAATCGGACTAATGCAATTTATTCCTATGTGTTATAGCAACAACTACTTTGAAAACATGGGATCAATATGTTCAAGGCATGGGTTTTGACTTGTCTGGATCAATAAAAGATGAAGACGGGTCCTCGACAAAAGACTTAGGCTACTCGACAACTTCAAATTCTAAAAGCACGCAAAACGAGGAAAGTACAATTAAAAGGGAGAAAATAAACAATATAATTCATGAAATTAAATTAGTTCATGTTGTAGATAAAATTATGAGGGTTAAAATGGAATTTGAATGGATGAATTTGGAGTTAGGATGTGAAAGATATGAATTTTTGAAGTTTCAATCAATTTTGGAATTATTTTTAAACTGAAAAACAGAAAAAGTCCAGGGCTGACTGAGTCCGCGGTGAACTCGCGCATGTGAGGTGCGGACCGGGTGGCAGAGGGCCATCAGATCCTGATCGGATGGCGCAGAGCAGGACGCTTAATTGACGATCAGTGGCCAGGATTAAAACGTAGCGAACCGGTATGATGGATGCACCAGAATGAGCCGCATCATAGTTTTAATCAAGGCCGCACGATCTGGATCGGACGACTGAGATCCGATCCTACATGCAGGAGCTTTGCCAGTGATGACCGAGCACATCGGCGAGGCTACCAGTGACGACGAGGCAAGCAGGAGGTAGGAATGGAACTAGAATAGGATATGGATCATTCTGGTAACTGAGTTGATCACCGGCGACGATGGACGACGGTCGGCGGCAAGCTAACGAGGAGATAACTCCTCAGACTGGTGAGTTCGGTGAGATCCGATGATGGGGAGGCCGAACAGGGTCGATGCTGAGGACAGGGAGGTGGCGGTGGTCACGGTGGGGCTTGGCGGGGTCACCGGTGGTGAGCGGAGGCTATCGGAGCTAAAACAGAGCGGCATAGGCTTTTCTGGAGTTCACCGGCAATGAGACGACGATCAGCGAGGCTAGGTGGTGGAACGGGTTTGGGGATCGAGGCAGAGGGTTTTATAGGCATTAGGGTTAGCGGTGGCAGCAGGATTTTTGGGGATTCTGGTGAGTGTTTGAGTTGGGGATGACAAAGCTGATAGGTGGGGTCCACTGGTCAGTGAGGGCAGGGCGTGCGCGCGGGTTGGCAGCCGTAGTCCATGCAAGAGAGAAGGCGGGGCATGCACGGGCGAGGGACGACACCGATAGGTGGGGCCCAGCTGTCAGTGAGAGGGAGTGAGTGGGCTGGGCCATGGAGAGATATTGGAGGAAGGCAGCCCAACAGGAAATTAAATTCATTTTTCAATTAAAATAATTGTTGAAATTCATTTTTAATTTCTATGCTAGTTGCAAAAGTCCTAAAAATTTGAAAATTTTTCCTAAAATATTCTTTTGACTTGGAGAATTTAACAAAAAATTTCCAACTCAAAATGTTGATTATTTCTTTATATTTTTAATTCCTTTCATTCTTTTCACACTTTAAATAATTGTTTTCTCAATTTTTAATTTTCTCAAAAATATTATTTGGAAAAAATTCAGGGTGTTACAATCCTACCCCCTTCAAAGAATATCGTCCTCGAGATTCATACATAATCCTGAAATAGCTCTTGATGGTGTGCCTTCAATTCCTCTTCCTTTTCCCAAGTAGCTTCTTCCTCTGAATGATTGCTCCACCGAACCTTGCAAAAACGAATGACTCTGCTCCTGATGATTCTTTCCTTGGTATTGAGGATACGAACGGGCTTCTCCACATAAGTCAGATCTTCTTGAATCTCTAATTGTTGGTGGTAATTGTTGGTGGTAATTGTTGGTGGTCGACTTGCTCATCAGGTACATACAGATAATTTTTGAGTTGGGAGACATGGAACACGCTATGCACTTTGGCCAAAGATGGTGGCAATTCCAATTCGTACGCGACTTCTCCTTGGCGGCGGATGATTTGAAGTTGTCCAACAAAATGAGGAGATAATTTTCCTCTCATTTTAAACCTTTGCGTTCCACGAAGAGGTGTGACACGAAGATAAACATGATCTCCTTCTTCAAACTCTAAAGCTCCACGGCGATTATCGACATAACTTTTTTGACGAGACTAAGCTACCTTTAACCTGTCCTGAATCACCTTAACTTTTTTCCTCGGCCTCTCGAAGTATATATATGTTCCAAAAACATGGCTTTCTCCTGTCTGATCCCAAAGCAGAGGGGTTCTGCACTTGTGACCATACAAGGCTTCAAACGACGACATTTGCAAACTAGCTTGATAACTACTGTTATAAGAAAACTCGGCGTAAGGCAAACTTTTATCCCAAGTATTTCCAAAATCTAGAGTACAGGCTTGAAGCATGTCTTCAAGAATCTTGTTTACTCTTTCTGTCTGACCATCAGTCTGAAGATGATAGGCTGTATTGAAATTCAATCGGGTACCAAGTTCTTCCTGCAAATTCTTCCAACACTTGGAGGTAAACTTACTTCCTCTATCAGAAACAATCTTCTTAGGAACTCCATGCAAACATACTATCCTAGTCATATAAAATTCTGCTAACTTAGGTCCACTTTAAGTTGTCTTAACAGCTATGAAGTGAGCTACTTTTGTTAGACGATCGATTACTACCTGTATTGAGTCATAAACAACTTGAGTTTTTAGTAAACCTATGATGAAATCCATTCCGACTTCTTCCCACTTCCACTCAGGAATCTTAAGGGATTGTAACAGTGTTGCTGGCCTTTGGTGTTCTACTTTAACTCATTAGCAAGTATCGCACAAAGACACATACTCGTCTATTTCTCTCTTCATACTTACCCACCAATATTTCTCTTTTAAGTACTGATACATTTTAGTGCTTCTAGGGTGGATTGAATACAACGTCTCATGAGCTTCCTTGAGAATGAAACTCTTTATTTCTAGTTTATCTAGTACACATAGACAGTCTCCGAACCAAACAGTTCCCATTTCATCTTCTAAAAATCCTAGGGCTTTTCCTCTGCGCATATTCTTCTTAATTTCCACTATATCCGGATCTTCTTTTTTTGCTTCACGAATTTGATCTATTAACATTGTCCATGCCTCTAGTGTGGTGAGGTATGCTGAAGTTGTAAATCCTAGATTCAATCTCTCCATTTCTTGGTATAACATAGGCACTTCTTGTTGCAACACAATGGCATTGCAATATCCTTTACGACTTAAGGCATCAGCGACTATATTTGCTTTACTCAGGATGGTAATGGATTCCCATATTATAGTCCTTAATCAATTCCAACCATATTCTTTGTGTGAGGTTCAGATCTGACTGAGTGAATATATACTTTAGACTCTTATGGTCCGTAAAACCTTCACATCTGTTACCGACTAGGTAATGTCTCCAAATCTTCAAAGCATGAACTACTACTGCTAATTTCAGATCATGAGTAGGATAATTTAACTCATGGCATCGCAGATGACAAGATGCATAGGAAACCACTTTTCCATCTTGCACTAGAACACATCCTAGTCTTTGGAGAGATGCATCACAATAAACATGAAAATCCTTGTGGATATCTAGGAAAGTTAACACTAGTGCTGACACTAGAGTTTTCTCCAGAACCTAAAAACTTTCTTCACACTCTGGTGTCCACTTGAATTTCTCTTCCTTCTAAAGTAACTTTGTCAAGGGTTTGACAATCTTGAAAAAATTCTCAATGAATCAATGGTAGTAACCAGCCAATCCAAGAAAACTACGAATCTCGGTTACTGATATAGGTTGAACCTAATCTGTTAATGCTTCAACGGTGTATGGATCTACTGCTATCCCTTTGGCAGAAATAATGTGTCCCAAGAATTTTACTTGAGATGACCAAAACTCACACTTCTCATACTATGCATATAGTTGATGTTCTCTTAACTTTTCCAATGTTATATGCAAATGTGCTTCATGATTTTCTCTTGTCTTGGAATAGATTAGGATATCATCAATGAATACCACGATGAACCTGCCCAAAAATTCCAAAAAATCCTTATTCATCATGTTCATGAAAAATGCTGGAGCATTAGTGAGACCAAACGACATGACGATATACTCATATAGACCATATCTAGACGTGAAAGCAGTCTTTAGTATACCCTCTTCACTTATCTTGAGTTGGTGATAACCTGACCGAAGATCAATCATAGAGAACATGGATGCTCCTTTAATCTGGTCAAACAAATCATTAATCCCTCTGCTTACCATTGCACCTTGGTATGAACTAGGATAATTTAGTGCATGCCAAAATCACTGCCTTAAGCTTATGATGGCGCTCTTGCCTAGGCTTGGCTTGATTGGAAAGTATAAGGTAGACAAACAAATAACCCCTGACATTATGAAAAGAACAGCAAGTATAAAATCATTGTCAATCAAGTTAGCTTTCAATACTCCACTTGAACTTGACTAGCTTTGCGCAGTCCCTGCTTTTACTTGTCTAGGTACCTTGATTGAGTGGTGATGTTTTTATTTCAAAATGATGAAATCACATGTTGTCATCATGTTTTTAGATCATGTTAAATTGAGCTGAGCACATGAAAATTGGTATTAAGGTTGGCATATTTTTTCTTCATATGTCTGTGCCCTTTTGCTCATTTTGAAGTTTTGCATCTTTTAACTACTCCTTGATGCTTGCATTGCCAAATGGGGAGAAATTTTTGAAGTTCTCTGCAGCAAGGAAGGGGGAAAATAACTCAGGGGGAGTTTTTATCTTGCAAAGGGAAAGATTTGCCGAAGGGGCTTTTACTCTTTTGAAAAAGCAGGAGGAAAATTCGTCTGTCAAGTGACATGATTTGGATCGTTTCTGAGTTTTTATGGTCACTTGTGTGCTGAATTTTTTTTAAATTTTCTTAAACTTGAATTTGGTTGTCAATGCACTCATCAAGGGGGAGATTGAGAAACCAAGGGTTGGTTTCAGAGTCTGTGATGAGTGATTGACAGATTTTATCCTTTGGATTCGAAGGGGTATCTCCGAAGGGGTTCGGAGGTTGTTTCACCAAAGGGTTCGGTTGCTGCGGCTGTTGCAGCAGAGTGTGACTATCGAAGGGGTCCGATAGTACACGATAACTTGGTCGTACCGAAGGATTTAGTACTTTGGGCGGTACACCAGAGCGTGTGCCGGAGGCTGTTTACCCGGAGAGGTCTCCAGGGTTCTGGATACACTTGTCTGTTTGTATGTGGTACGCATGTGACTTCGGAGGCGACGGACGGTTCGCAACAAGTGAACCTGTGTCAAGCAGGAGGCTTGATGCTAGGCGAGCGGGGAGCTCAATCACGACGGTTGCGAGGGGTCAAGGTTGGTCCTCAGGTCAAGGTGTGCCAGGCAAAGGTAGAGGGTGCGGAGCGTGGCTCCGACTGAAGGTACCTCGAGACGAAGTCCTCGGAGGCGAGGCACTTCGAATGGTACTCCGAATGGAGTGACTTCTGAGTATGGTGGACCAAGTCCTCAGCAATGAGTCAAGGCATGCGAAGTGTGCTCTGGAGGGAGGCACTCGAAGGTTTACCCGACGGAGGTCTCAGAAGTCAAGGTGCATCGAAGGCATGGTCCGAGTGAGGTTTGTCGAGGAGTGTGCTAGGCGAGAGACACTGCGACGAAGTGCTCATGGAATGCTTCATACGAAGGCCTTGGACGAAGGAGGGACTTTGAAGGGTGGTACTCCGAAGGTGGGGCTTCGGAGTGTGGCTGACTTGAGGTACTTCGGCCATGCATGGCTTCGGTACACGGACTGACAGAGTTCGAGCTGGGAGTAGCTACGAAGCCGTGGTGGTCCACTCCGGAGGTGGTGGCACGAAGGCCCAAGGGCTTTGACGTATCCGGCTCAAAACCATCACTGTATCGAAGGATCACTTCGGTGAAGCGAAGGCCGTCAGGCTTGAGGCTTCTCGCTGAAGCAACCGCACCTCTCGCGTGCGAAGGGAGGCTTCAGAAGACTCCAAAACTGCAAAGGTTGATCGTGTCTGCACTGTAAAAGCTGATGCTATCTCCTCTGTGAAGCTGACAAAAGAAGCCTCCAAATAAAGTAGACTACCAACTGTACCCCCTGTTCTGATGAGACAAAATCAATGTAAACACTAGGGGTAAAGTAGTCTATTCATAGGGCTGAATAGTGCCTATAAATAGTGGAGGCTAGCTAGGCAACAATAACACTTTGAGCAGCCATTTTAGAACTCCTGTGCTAGCCGCCATCTCTTGTATTCAGTCTGTGAGTTCATTTTGTGTTCCCTGTTCAAGCAATGAAATTTTGATTCTATTTTCATTTACTGTTTGAACTTGTATGCTTACTTTGCACGGCATGTCTTGATCTCTTTGTGCCTCACTTCTCCCTGTGTTGAGTTTATTGCACTGGAGTGTGTTTGGAGAAGTGTGTGAGTGATCAGTGCGTGTGAAGTGTGTTTTTCAGTGTTTGTTCGTTCTGTGTAAACTGAAGTCTAGTCCTCTCTGATTACTAGCAAAGCACTGGTCTTGGCTTAACTCGAAGCCTGTTTCTTCCCTTGCCAAGGTCCTTAGCACAATGTGCTCTATGTGAGTTTAGACCTTTGAAATACGAAGCCTAGTACCAGTTGCTAGTGCAGAGTATCTGGTCAAAGTCCTCAGAGGGAAGTCATCTCTTGCGAAGGGTGAAGTGCGAAGTCTGCTCGAAGGCACCTAGCGTGCGGAGCCTGCACTGACTTAGCAGAGTTGAGTTTTTTTGAAGTTGTGGGTGGAGCGAAGTCTTCTTGACTTCAAACTTTTTCTCCTTGCGAAGCCTGGTTTCGGAGCTGTGATATACCTCCGAACCAGAACTTTGAAGGGCGTGTTCGAAGCCTGTTCCGTAGAAGACAGAATTAAAACAGAAGGCTATTTTTAGCCTGGAATTTTAAAAGCTCCCATTCACCCCCCCTCTGGTCGCCGTTTTTGGTCCAACAAACTCCCTCCCCATCATTTCTTTGTCGGCCAGATTCAGGCTCACGGGAGAGTCACAAGTCCCTGGGAGTGGCGTCGCCTATCGCGGATGTCCAATGGGATTCGTACCGGGGACCTTTCTTCCTAGACGACTTGCCAAGCGACCTCCGTGTCCTTCCACCGATGGTGGAGCGAAGTGAAACAACATATCTTCAATCGCACCTCGCTAATCTACCGGGTGTGGCTTCATCAAGACAACGTCGATGTGGACCCCGAGGTAGTACGCTTTGACTCCCCTCTCTTCTTATTCCCTATTGCTATTTTCTGATTAAATTTGCCTTCTACAGGACGACGATCGTGATGCCCCCTGGCAAGCTTCAACGGTCGGCCGATATAGTATGGGCATGTATCGGTCGTCTCAAACTTGGACACTGGTGCCCCCACTCCTATGGCGTGGGTGAATGGAAGGTGTTTCTAGACTACCGTCCGCATCGAGGATCTTTGATCGGCTGTTGCTGAGAGGATTCGTTTTGAAGGCGAAGCCAAAGGGAGTCTGCTAGAAAGTTGTCTGCGATATTTTTGCCCTGTAATCTGAAAGACCGAATGTATATATGTCGCTAAGTTTTATATGGTTTGGTCTTTAACTGCATTTTCTTCCTGGCGTACGATGCCCCGACATCGGCCATATGAAGGCAATACGACTGGTATCGGCTGTCTTGCACGAAGGTTTCTCGACGTTTATCCATACGCTCGGGAAGTATTTCTTTAGATATTTTCCATTCAACGCCTTCTCAAACAGCTCCCCATCTAGTCCTTCGAGCAAATAAGCGTTGTCAGGCACCGTTCAA